>CM039513.1:7067491-7286964 GCA_022432975.1 Begonia masoniana | reverse complement strand
TTTAAAGCGGGGTTGTTCTAGGCCCATCTCGCGATTTCGTTGAAGTAATCAGCAATGCGTACCAAAAGTGGCCAACCAAGAATCCTTAGATGTGTTGAGGAATTCGTTATTAGAAGTAGGATTTGCTGCTTCACTCCACCTCATTTTTTGTTTGGATTGAGGTTTATTCTCTTCAACAATTTGAGGCGCATGCTGTAACTCGTCTCCACTGCGTCCGGGTCGGGATTCAGAAGCAGAGGTGGATGGTGTTAGGTGTGAGGGAGGTGAACCAAATTTGTGAGGAATTTGCACACGGACAAATGGCGAATACTGGGACGTCTCAAAGGAACTCAAATTGGGTTTTGAAATGGTAGAAATTGATAATTTTGAAAGTTGACGGTTACTTGATGATATTGAAAATGTAGAATTTGGAGAAATTTTGGGATAATTGATTAAATGAATTTTGAGGTATTGGGGTGAGGGATTTTGAAGAACTTTTGAAAAAATTGATAAAAATGGATTCTGATAATTTGAGTGATTGAAATTTGAAGAGTTATCAGAATCCATTTGTATATGAATTTGAGGAAAATGATAAGGAAATTGTAAAGAAATTGTAGGAAATTGTGAAGGAAAAATGATAAGAAAATATGAATTTGGACAACAATATTTATATTTATAGATAGAAAAAGTAAGAATATATAAAATAATAATAATTTTTTTAATTGTAGCCGTTGAGCAACGGTACATTTTTTTGTGTATGACCCACAAATATAATATTTAATCTAATTAAAATAGATAAACAAATAAATAAAATTTATTAAAAAATAAATTCACGCCTAGTCAGCGTGGCTCAAAGGTTGCTTAAAAAAGCAACCTTTGAGCAACCATCGCTCTCCAATGAAGAGAGCAACTATGATTGCTGTTGTTTGTCAGAGCAAGTCAGACAAGCAACTTAGATAGTAACTGAGCGGGAGGTTTTCTAATATACGTTTGCATGGTTTAGTAGTAATTTAGTTTAATAAAAAGTTGTCTAAAAAGATCCTCTTTCATAACTAAATGGCCCACCATTGACACAACAGAAGAATCAAGAAACCTAGCGTTCTGCCAGAAAGACGAAAGGAAGGAAGACAACAAAAGGGAAAAACGGAGGGTGGAGATCTTTCACTTAATGCTGTCAAAGAGTTCTTGTTGGAGAAACAATGCAGTGCGTGGAAAAGGATCCAAAATTCAGAAATGATCACTCTGACCTTCTGCATAACACACCCAAACACCCATACCCAGAAACATTTTCAACAACCAGCGTCAACAGTGGAAGAATCGTCTCAAATTTTTAAAATTATCTTCTCAACTTTTGAAGATAATTTAAGAAGGATTAAGTGCATAAAAAGCTCCAATTATGAAAAAAAGTGCAAAAAAAAAAGCTGTCCAAAGTATCGAAAGTGCAAAATAAAGCTCTGCGAATGACCGATCACCCCCCCGCAGAGGGTGGCGGGTACCCACACAGCAAAGTGAACTTCCTCGCGATTTTTAATCCTAATATGTCTGTAGATCACTAAATTTTTAACCCTCCTCGCCGCAGAAGCTCGCCTCTAAACCCCGACCACCACCACGCCCAACCCAACTCCGACGCCCCTAAACCCGACCACCACCACGCCCTAGTTACGCCGACCTCTTGGCTAGGCTTGTCGATTCCTTACCCTTCTCGAGGATTTCAGGTGCAATTTCTTCTTTCCTGCAACAGCTTTTCAAGAAAATTAAAAAACAATCCATTTTCTACGAATGCCCTCAGGATATTGTCCGGTATTAATTTGAATTTTACACAGCAGAATGTCGAGAATTTTTCTGTGCGTCTATTGGGTTATTTTATTTCTTAACTTTGTATCTATAACCATTTTTTGATATTCCTCTTTATTCGGGGTGAGTTTATGCAATGCTTTGGCATTGAGTAGTTAGGTGGCTTTTGCTGTGTGAGTTAGGAAAATTGAGACATGAGTGTGAAGGCGAGGTTGAGTTATTTATTCTGTGACAACTGCTCAATACTCTATTATGGATAAATCTAGAGATAGTAAATTAAAGATCAAGTTTTGAGTGTCACTTTTACATTGTTCACTGTTTTATTCATTTATCATTATCCATTTATCATTTATCATTTATCATTTATTTCTTTGAAAACCTGAGTACCATATTTGTGTTTTGTTGATTGGTTGTTTAGTGTTTGTGGACATTTTCTACCTCTTTTAGTTGGTGTAGAATTGGAAAACAAATAGTATAGAAAACATTATTTTCCTGTCTCTTGGATTATGTCTCTTGGAAAACATCATTCTCCGATGCAATTTTTTTTTTTTTTGGTTCATGAATTAATCAAGTTAATTAGAAACAATTGAAATAATTGAAATAATTGAAATGGTCATTATTCAATTATGTGTTGGTGATTATTGTTGGTTCAAAATCGTAGGACAATCCATAATTTGTTTGTGGTAGGTTTTGAAATGTTGTTATTTGAAATTTATATTTGTTGAATTGTTGAAATGTTGAAATGTTGTTGTTTGTGGAGCTTTATATTTGTTGAAATGTTGTTGTTATGTTGAAATTTATATTTGTGCTAACTGAGCACTCCAGTTTCGAGCTGAAATTTGTAGATCCTTAAACTTTTTCTTTATCCGGGGACATAGAATGTCTGTTGATTGGGTTATCTTCTCAAACTTTTTGACAATGCGAGTCATCAAATCTTTTCGTATTGTCGCAAACATGGTGATAATCAGTTTATCTCTGGCAGGTAATAGAACTGCATTGTATGACTCCGACAAATTATTCAAGCCTATGTCGCACTTAGGGATTGAAGAGAATGCATAACTAGCCTAATGTCTAGGTTCTTCCCTTCGAAGCCATGCGTGGGCTTCCAAGTTTAACTGAAATATTTTTCTCATTTCTATTTCGAAATGATGCTGGGTGGGGGCCCTAGCCGCTTTCCACATCGCCTCTCTGTACTTTTTGCCCCGAAAGAGACTTTTGAAATTTAGATACATATGTCGTAGGCAAAAAGTGGTGTTCAGCGTAAGGAAATTCGGTCTCAACAGCATTCCGCAACCCCTGATATTTGAAATAAAAACCGAGTCAAACTTAGCAACAATATAATTATCTAACAATTGAAAATGAATTATACCTTTTGACGATCCGAAATAATTGTCCAGTTCTCGCCCGATCCCATATTCAGATCTTGCTTCAAAATTCTCAAAAACCACGTCCATGTATCCTCGGTTTCTTTTTCAACGTTGGAAACGGCAACAAGATATATTCCATCGTTGCCATCAATACTGACGGCCGTAAGTAATTGGCCGGGACACGAGCCCTTTAGATGGCAACCATCCAAACAGATGACAAGGCGTCCGTGCTGCAGCAGACCTGCCTTGGAAGCACACATGCACATATATACTCTTTGACATATCATTAAAGTATTTCCTGTATCGTAAGTATGTACTGCTAATGTGCTGCCCGGATTTGATCTATATATTTCAGATGCTTACGACCAGACTAGTTTGTACTCTTCGTCGCCATCGCCTTCGTTTATTGTTCGGGCTATGCTCCTTGCTCTTTTGGCAATATCATGCGTAATATTGATAGTGAGATCTTTCCTGACTGTCTCGATGATGGAAGGGATAGCCAACATAGGTTGACTTTTAAATCTATCAAGATAATGAGTTGCAAGATGTTTTGCTCTAGCATTTCGATTATTAACTACCCTCGCACAGTTGTGAGAATTGACCAAAATCTTTATTTGATAGGTCTCCTCGTCTTTAATCTTCGATGCATGTAGTCGCCAAGGGCATCCGTCTGCGCATCTAGCTATCAGTCGCTTAGTGTCACTTTGGACAAATGTGATGTCGAAACCCACTTCAAAGAATATAGTTCTATTTCCTTTTTAATTTCTTTGATATAACTATATGTTCTTCCCAAACAAAAATCATTTGAGTTTTCTTCACATGTCGGTAAGCTTTCTACCTCATCAACGTCCGATCCAATCGGTGTTCGCAGCTCCTCATCTAGAGTTACAGATGTCGAATACGCCTCAATTTCTTCATTATTAGCATGCGAATTCCAATCTATATCAACACCAAAATTTCTTTGCTAATTTAAATCGATAAATCTTCTTGGATCCATTGTCTACAAAAAAAAAAAAGCATAAATAATAATTCATAAACAATGATATATACATTAATATTCATAATTACTGATCCTAATAAATAATTCATAAACAGTACAATAATTATAATTAATTAATTAATAATTACTATAATAAATAATTCAGAAATAATTACTATAATAAATATTTCAAAAATAATAAAATATATATTAATATTCATAATTACTAATCTTAATAAATAATTCATAAACGGTAAAATAATTATAATTAATTAATTGATAATTACTATAATAAATCATTTGGAAATAATACTATATAAATAATTTAGAAATAATTACTATAATTAAATATGTCAAAAATAATGAATATTATTATATTCATAATTACTAATCTTAATAAATAATTCGTGTATAAATCATTCGAATATTAATATAAGAAATAATTTAGAAAGAATACTAATAATAAATATTTCGCAAAATAAGAAATAAATAATATCATAAGTATAATCTTAAGAAATAATCAAAACGGTTAAATAGTTATAATTAATTAATTAATTATTACTATAATAAAAAAATAATTCAAAATAATCCTATATAAATAATTAAAAAATAATGAAACCTATCTAGTCAATATTCATGTAATTACTAATTCTTAATAAGAATTCATAAAGGGGAAAATAATTACATTATATAAATAATTAAAAATACTAAAATTGTAATAACAGTTTAAAATAGATTTAATGAAATATACAATAATTATTCTAAACAATACTTTTATGCTGTCAAACTACGAGTGGTGGAGAAAGAAAAATAATAAGGAAGCGGAAAGGGGCGTGTGGAAAAACAGAGGAGGGTGCGAGAGAAGTGAGACTGAACAGGAAAGAATGGAGGCAAATGCTTTGTGAATTACAAGAGGGAGAAACGGAGAGATTAAATAGGCAATATAACGGTGGACCGTATTCATAGAACAGTGGACCGTTCTGAGGTTCTTTTCAGAAAATTATTCGCCTGTGCTGCGAATATTTCAGAGAGTTCACGTGCTCGGTGGGAGACCGCTGTCAAAGCGGCGGGTACCCGCCTCACGCTGGTACCCGTCTCAATATGGCGAGTACCCGCCTCACGCGGGGGGTCAACGGGTACCCGTGTGACCCCCCGCGTGAGGCAGGTACCCGCGTGAGGGGGCGAGTACCCGCCCCACCCTCTGCGGGGGGTGATCGGTCCCCGCAGATCTTTATTTTGCATTTTCGATACTTGGAGTTTTTTTTTGCACTTTTCCCGTACTTGTAGCTTTTTTATGCACTTAATCCTTTTAAGAAACACCCTAGAAGTATTTTCGAGCAATTCTTTAAATTTTTAATTTCATCTATTTTTCAAGAGGTTTGAAATGAACCACTTACACTTCATTTTTATAAGATGGAAAGGGAAGAGAGGGAATTTGGAGAAGGAAGAGGCTCGGGACGAGATGTTAAACAAATGAGCCAAGCCGAGAAAGATCTGGCTCATCGAGCTTGTCGAGCTTAACGAGCTTAACAAGTCAAGCCTAAAGAGCTGACCCAAAAAAATTTTCAATCTGAACCGGCTCACGAGCCACGAACCTAACAAGTTGAATCGGCCCAACAAGCCTAACGAGTCGAGTTTAATGAGTCGAACTTACATAAATAAAATTATTTTATATTATATATTTCATTAATCTTTTATTTATTAAAACTATAATAAATATTTATTATATTAATGATAAAATATGATAGATATTTAGTCATGTAAATAATAGAAATCTTTAATTAATACAAAAATGACATTTAATTATAAAAAATAGAAAAAAATAAATATATAAAAAATATAACATTCATTATAAATTTGACATTTACATTACTACAAATTAGACATGTCTCAACTAGGTTAGCACTCATCTAATTGTCAATAATGTGTAAAATATAAAAAAAAAAATTATAAGTTAAAAAAATACATTAAAATTTAAATTATAATGCTAATTTTTAATATCCAACCAATCAGAGTGGCGTGAACCAAATCTTTTTGTTACTACAGCAAACCAAGCTTGAATAGGCTCACTCCGTTGGCGGACTGGCTCTAGCTGGGGAATGTGATAACGCCGTTGCTGGTATGAGAGAGCTCTTAAGAGCACCTCCAATAGTTGGCACCCATGGATGCCAACCATTACTTAAAAAATAAAAAAATTATTCTCTCTCTCCTCCACCTCATATTCTTTTTCCCCCACATCAGATTGGGCAACTTCAACCAAAAAACCACTCCAGTGGTTGACATTGACAGGTGCCATATTATATTAATAGTTTAATATAATTTTTCTCTCTCTAAAGTCCCACATCTACATTATTTTATTTACTATTTTAATTATATTTAATAATCAAAATATGATCACATAATTTAATATAATTATTCAGAATCTTATAACAATGATTTGAAAACAAAATTACATTAAAACTTCAAGAAGTTCGTCCTAATATGATCACATAATTTTTCATGGTCTATTTTTTGTTTTTCAGTCATATACGACGTATCCAGCATGAGATAGTCCACGTACTTTGCCATCCTCTTGTCTTCTGCCTTTTTAGTTTCTATCTCCACTAATTTCTCTAAAGCGGCTGTTCTGTGATTTTGAGCTTCCACAAATTGAGACATGTCTACTGTTGTTTCATTTTTTTCCTTTACCTTTCTCTTGGATGCCTTTTGGCCTATTGGCCGCACTTCTTGAACATCATCATCACTCTTTTCTGGATTAAAGGACAAAGTGTATGCTCCGGATTCGGAAACTTTTGATCTTTTAGAACTCTCTGGTTGGAAGGCATTATTCCACTTTGGTTCAATCCTTAACAAATGCCAACAGTAGGCAAGCACAAATTTAGATCCCTCATTTTTAGATTTATACATTTCATGGGCGTGCTCCATAATTTGGTCATCGGACCACCCACTATGGCGTGCTCGGTGAACACGTAGGTAGCAACCATTGAAACGTAGTACCTTAGCATTTATCTTGCCCCAATGGTCCTTGCATTGATTCCCTGTCCTCATAGGCGCATCTTCACGGTGTTCGTTGAAGTAATCAGCTATCCGATTCCAAAAACGTGTTGCTGTTTGGTCAATCCCAACAATGGAATCTTTAGAGGTGTTGAGCCATGCACTTATCAGAAGTTTATTTGCTTCATCACTCCATTTGGTTATTCGGGTGGATTTTTGAGCTCGATTCTCTTCCTCAAGTAGCTGCGTATTCTCTACCACGTCTTCACTGCGTGCAGCTCGATAATCGGAGGCAGAAGTAGATGGTGTTCGGTGTGCAGGAGGTGAACCAACTTGGTGTGAATATCCAAACGGGACAAAAGCTGAATATTGGGGCGTATCATGAGAACTCAAATTTGGGTATTGATATTGTGGAAATTGAATGTTTGGGGGTACTTGAGGATATTGAAAAAATGGATTTTGTGAGCTTGGATGAGTAGACTCAGGAGACATTTGAGAAAAACGGAAAAAATTCGGTGGATAGTTTGAGTGATTCGAGTTTGAAGAATTTTCCGAATCCATTTGAATATGAATTGGAGGTAGTTGGAAAAAATTGTTGATACTTGATAGAAATAGGTTGGTATGTATTTATAGATGTAAAAAAAATAATAACTTATAAAAATCAAATAATGATGGGCATAGCCGTTGAGAGTTGAACCGTTGAGAGCAACGGTTACTTTTATAAAAATTAATTTTTTATTATAAAAAATACTGCAACAGTATACCCATTATCTTTGTTTTTTGTTTTTTTAATGATGGGCATCGATGCCCAACCCATGAGCACCACTAGCTGCTCTCCAATGAATAGAACAGCGAGGGAGGCTGGTGCCTGTCGGGAAAACCTAACAGGCACCCTTTTGGAGATGCCCTAACAACTCTCTTTGCATCTTAACAACTCCCTCCAACTCCCTCTTTGCATTAATGGTCGCCTGCAAAGACTGGAGGGCTCTTCATATTGATTTGCCTTGATTTGGTGAGTATATCAAAATAGGGAAGAGAGAGAGAGCAATAATTAGCCTTCTGAGAAATGGATTATGTGTGAGAATTCAATTTGTTAGAGTGAAATAAAGGAGTTAACTTTTTTAAAACGCAAACTACTTGCACTAAGTACACATCACGTCTAGCCAAAACTACTCATCAGATGTTGCAGTTATCATTTCCTAGACCTGCCATTTCATCGAGCAGGTAAACTCTTGGGGGAATAAGAAAAAGCTTGGCTAATCGGAAAAGACACATTTTGGAAACCACTCCTTTGCTTCCTCGTCTTCCTATTTATATGTATTGCTCTCATTTCTCTCCTTCAAATCGGTCGGAGCAACTGAAGTCTTTATCTTCTGCTGTGAGTACTTGTTTCCTTTCCTCAATTTTTTCTCATCTACTTTGCAGATTACAAGTTAAGTAATTGTAAACAGCTTCAATGACGAGCAATATTAGTTTATGTGGTAATTGTAACTATAAACAAATTAATAAATGTAAAGTTGAATATTAGTTTATAGATCAATATAATTTTCATTTTTAAATCTTATTTTGGTGTGTTTTGATGCGTATGCCATTTACATTTGAGTAATCTTGTCCCCATTTATTCTCTCACTGACTAGTTATCAGTAGCTTTTCCGGTGGTTGGATCAAATTAAAACGTTCTCTCAAGTATGCCCGGCAAGACTTCAACAAGAACATCTAATATGATAGGGAAAAAGAGAAAACCCAATAGGGTTCGGGGAGAGAACAATAAGAGATTATTCAAGGCGTCTGTCAAGAATTGGGGAGGAAACAAGAATTGGATCAGTATGTACGGCAAGACTTCAACAAGAAAATTTAATATGATAGAGAAAAAGAGAAAACCCAATAGGGTTCGGGGGGAGAACAATGAGAGATTGTTCAAGGCGTCTGTCAAGATTTGGGGAGGAAACAAGAATTGGATCAGGAGTGTAACAGTGAGGGAAGAAGGCGAACACTTCTATTCTTCTCTTTTAAAGAATTACGTGGCTGATAAAGGGCTGAATTTTGCTTCATTGGACGATGCTACATTGGAAATTTTTGTTGAAAAATGGAGGGAATTAATGCTTGCAGAGGCCCATCATGACATATTGAAAGCTAAATTTGAGAGAAAAGTATGTGAGTGCAAACGCCATGTTTACAAAGATGAACTCAAAATCTCTGCTACATCTGAACTCAAATCAAGAGCAGGCTATCCCTTGGAAAGTCCTCAGTGACGACGACTCGAATCACTGCCTGGCGTGTACGTATCTTTTGTGTGGGGAAAAAGTAATTGCTCTAGCAACCTACCAAGTTATATGTCTTGTCAAGTACTGAACCTCTGTCGTTAATTAATGTATCTGACCATCTCTTTTGCTTCATTAATATGATGGTGACTCTTTTGTGTGTGACATTTTATCACAATCCAATCTACTTTTCTGCAGAAAAAACCACTAAACCAGGAGAAGTGGAAAAATGCTAAACAAGACATATCATAAGAGATTTTTTTTCGACCTGTCGAGGAAGCGTACATGTCCCGACAAAGATCTTACAATCCTAAGAGATAATTTTTGTCTTACCCAACCTAGCTTCAATTTGTCTCGTTCCTACTATAAAAGTTTAACAAAATTCTTAATAAGATAGCTCTTATAATTTCTATCTGCCAAGCAAGTGCACGGCAAAAAATGAACAATTCCCGAGAAAAATTTAATGGACCTTAATAAAAATAGTTTTGACTTGGCTTCTTCCTGCTAGTAAATGTAACCTTGAAAATAAAATTTTTCAACCTTCCAAGTAAGTGCACCCATCACAACAGAGGTCTAAAAATTCTAATGAAAATTATAAAAGACATTTCTCTAACAACCCAGGTTCTATGTTGAGAGCACCCTACTTGAAAGGGGTAAAAAATGCGTAATCAGATATTCGTGATAATGTGTTTTCAATCGACTATGTAAGCACACCCGTAATGGCAATAGACGTACAATTCTCAAAAAAATATTTAAAGGACCTTACTAAACCTAATTTTGACTTTGGCTTCTTCCTATTAGAAAATTTAACATTATTCTTTAAAAAGTAACTTTGATAATATGTTTTCAACTTTGCCAAGTAAGCACACCCGTTATGCCAAAGATCGCGCAATCGTAAAAGAAAATTTTAGAGGATATTTCTTACCCAAACTAGCTTCAATGCTGGGAGAACTCTACTTGAAGGTATAAAAAATGTGTAATGAAATAGTCGTGATAATGTGTTTTCAATCTGCCATGTAAGCACACCCGTCGTAATAAAAAACATACAATTCTCGAAGAAAATTTTAATGGACCTTACTAAACGTACCATCAATTTTGTCTCCTTCCTACTTAAAAAGTTTAACAAAATTCTTTTTAAGTTATAGTCAAGCATACACAACCGTCATAACAAAAGTCACAAAATTCTATGAGAATATTGTAAGTGACATTTCTTCAACAATCTAGGTTCAATTTTGGAAGCACTCTACTTGAAAGGTGTAAAAAATGCATAATGAGATATCTCAAAGTTAATCTTGGGAGAAACCCACTTGAAAAGCATACAAATTCATAATGAGTAGCGTTGATAATACGTGTTTTCAATGTGCCATGTCATGGCAAAAGATGTACAATTGTCGAAGAAAATTTTAATGGACCTTACTAAACCTATTATTAGGGGTGGGCAGGACTGGATCGCGAACCGATAACCGAACCGGACTGGCAATTTCGGTTTGATTTTGGTTCCAGAAGGATGGACCACGGTCCGGTCCTTGGTCCCTGGAACTGAAGAGAGTCAGTCCGATTCTCGGTCCACAACCTGAATTCCCAAAAATACCATACCGGGCCGAAGGTTAAAAAAAAAAATAAAATCTCACTGTTTTTTTTTGCTGAACGATTCAGCAACCGTTCAATTCAATTTTTAATTGAACTTTGAACTTTCAGATTCAGAGTTTGAAACTGAAAGCAAACCGAGCGTCGAGCGAAACCCGAACTCTCGACTCCCGTCCCCAGCGAACAGCGAACAGTGACCAGCGACGCGTCCTGCTCCCGACTCCAGTGGTGATCGAGTCCTCTGACTTACAAGATGCAAACCTCCGGTTTGGTGCAAAGGCTGAAGCAGAAGTCCGAAGCCGTAGACTGTTGAGCACAAGGGCGACGGAGTAGAGGGCGACGACGACGAGCGTGATGGCGAGTGGCGACAGAGAGGTGACGCAGATACGGTTTTCACGGGCTTCATTTGCGTGAGTGTGGCTTTACGAATTTGAGCGAGGCAAGAAAATCCAGATCCAGGGAGAAGAAGAAAGGATGGGAGAAACTAGAATCAAACCGGGACCGGACAAAAAATTTTGTCCGATCCCGGTTTGGTTCTGATCCCTCCCAGGACCGGTTTCGATCTTTAGAAAAAAAATCCTGAAGACACGGTCAGGTTTCGGTCCGGGCTCCGGACCGGCCCGTGCCTACCCCTACCTATCATCAGTTTCTGTGTCCTTCATACTAGTAAAGTTAACAAAATTCTTTATAAGTTATAATTTGACCTGCCATGCAAGCACACCCATCGTGACAAAGTTGCAAAATTTTAGGAGAATATAACTTGGTTGCTACCTCCTTAAAAAGATTAACAAAAAATATAATAAGAAATCTCCAATTAGATGTTTTTCAATATGCTAAGCAAGCACATCTGTTGTGGCAAAGAACCTATAATCCTAAATGACAATATTAGCATACATTTTTTATCCAACATATCTTCATTCTTGTCTTCTTCCTATTGGAAAAGTTTAACAAAATTCTTACCTAGACAACTTAGATAATTTCGACTTGCTAAGCAAGCACATCTATCATGACAAAAGTCGGAAAATTCTTGGAGAATATTATAAGAGACATTTCTTCAAGGACTTTAGTTTAATTTTAAGAGAAACATATTCGAAAGGTGTAAACATTAATGAGATAGCCTTGATAGCATGTGTTTTCAATTTGCCCAGTAAACACAACCACCATTGCAAAAGACGTACAATTTTAGGAAATTTTAAAAACCTTACTAAACCTAGCATCGACCTTGGCTTCTTCCTACAAAAAAAATTTAGGGAAAAATGCAAAATAAACATGAATGTTTAGGAAACAGGCAAAAAGAGGAAAGAAGTTTGTTTTTAGGCAAAAAGAGGAATGAAGTTTGAAAAATAGGCAAAAAAAGGATTTTGCCCGATTTTTTTTTTAAACTTTTTTTTATTTTCTAAATTAATTTTAAAAATATAGCAAACGATATTCAATTTACTTGAAATTTTTACCACATGTTTATCCCAATATGAGAAGATAATCTGGAAAGTTTCGTGATTTTTTGACGCTCTTACGATTTATTTTAATTTTATGTATGTATTTGATAAAACAATTATAATAAATCGTACAATCGTTAAAAACTCACGAACATTTTCATATAATCTTCTCATAATGTGATAAACATGTGGTAAACCTTTCAAGTATATTAAATATCGTTTGCAATTCTTTTAAAATTAATTTTAGTTTCTTCTTCACTTTATAAATTAATTTAAAAACAAATAGTAAATGATATTTAATATACTTAAAATATTTATCATATGTGCATCACATTATGAGAAGAATATGTAAAAAGTTTTGTCATTTGTTAATTCTTGTACGATTTATTATAATTGTTTTATCAAATACATATATAAAATTAAACTAAATCGTACGAGCATCAAAAAATAACCCCACTTTCCAGATTATCTTCTAATATTGGGGTAAACATGTGGTAAATATTTTAAGTAAATTGAATATCTTTTGCTATTTTTATAAAATTAATTTTAGTTTCTTCTTCACTTTATAAATTAATTTTAAAAATATAGCAAACAATATTCAATTTACTTGAAAGTTTTACCACATGTCCATCACAATATGAAAAGATAATTTGAAAATTTTCGTAATTTGTTAACGCTTGTACGATTTATTATAATTATTTTATCCAATAAATATATAAAATTAAAATAAATCGTACGAGCGTCAAAAAATCACGAAACTTTCCAGATTATCTTCCCATATTGTGATAAACATGTGGTAAAAATATCAAGTAAATTAAATATCGTTTGCTATATTTTTAAAATTAATTTAAAAAATATAAAAAAGTTAAAAAAAAAACGGGCAAAATCCTCTTTTTGCCTATTTTTCAAACTTCATTCCTCTTTTTGCCTAAAAACAAACTTCTTTCCTCTTTTTGCCTGTTTCCTAAACATTCATGTTTATTTTGCATTTTTTCCAAAAATTTAACAAAGTAACAATGACAAGATGGTTTTCTGACCTGCTAAGCAAGCACACTCGTCGTGGCAGAGGTCGCAAAAAGAGAGTAAAATAAAGAGTGTTTTAACTTTTTTTAAACGGAAACGACCTGCAATAAGTACACATCACGTCTAGCCAAAACTACATCATCAGGAGATGCCTGCAATTATCTTTTCCTCGAGTAGGCAAACTCTTGGGGGACCGATAAAGGGCTGAATTTTGCTTCACTGGGCGATGCTACGTTGGAAATTTTTGTTGAAAAATGGAGGGAATTAATGCTTGCAGAGGCCATTGTGACATATTGAAAGCTGACATTTTTTCGACCAGCCATCAAGCGTACATGTCACTCAAGATTGACAAAGATCTGACAATCCTAAGAGATAATTTTATCAGACAATTCTTACCCAACCTAGCTTCAACTTGTCTCATTCCTACTAGAAAAGTTTAACACAATTATAGCACTTATAATTTCAATCTGCCAAGCAAGCGCATTCATCATGGCAAAAATGTAAATCATTCTCGAAAAAAAATTAATGGACCTTAATAAAACTAGTTTTGACCTTGGCTTCTTCCTGCTTTTAAATTTAACAAAGTTCTTAAAAATGTAACCTTGAAAATAAGGTTTTTCGACCTTCCAAGAAAGTCCACCAATCATTGCAAAAGTCTAAAAATTCTAGGTGAAAATTAAGAAATTTCTTCAACAACCTAGGTTCAATGTTGAGAGCACTCTACTTGAAAAGGGTAAAAAATGCATAATGAGATAGTTGTGATAACATGTGTTTTCAATCGGCCATGTAAGCACACCCGTAATGGCAATAGACGTACAATTCTCGAAGAAAATTTTAATAGATCTTACTAAACTAGTTTGGACTTGGCTTCTTCCTATTAGAAAATTTAACATAATTCTTTAAAAAGTAATTCGAATTTTGACTTGCCAGGTACGCGCACCAGTCAGATCAAAGGATCGTGCAATCGGAAAAGAAATTTTAGTGGATATTTCTTACCTAAACTGGGTTCAATGGTGGGAGCACTCTACTTGAAAGGTATGAAAAATGCATAATGAGATAATCGTGATAATATGTGTTTTCAATTTGCCACGTAAGCAAACCAGTCGTGACAAAAGACATACAATTTTCGAAGAAAATTTTAGTGAACCTTACTAAACCTACCATCAATCTTGTCTCCCTCCTACTTAAAAAGTATAACAAAATTCTTTTTAAGTGCAAAAATCACAAAATTCTAGGAGAATATTGTAGGAGACATTTCTTCAACAATCTAGGTTCAATCTTAGAAACACCCTACTTGGAAGGTGTAAAAAATGCTTAATGAGATCTCTGAAAGTTGATGTTTTTCGATCTGCTAAGCAAGTGTACTTGTCATGGCAAAAATCATATAATCTTCCGAGACAATTTTAGCGGACATTTCTTATGTAACATATATTCTAGCTTTCACACTACGGGTGGTCATAATCACCCTTGTCAAGTATATATATGTATACCATGCAAACGCAATGAATGGTTGTATAGTGTACCAAACCATACCTTATTTTTTTATTTTCTTTGTTTCCTTTCCAAAACATGTTATAAGTATTTTATTTAAACTTGCGCTACAGTGCCATTGGGAGCACTACTGCACCCGAGCTCGGCTAACCAGCGGTACTGCGCTCCAAAAAGAGGGCTACTACACAACACTATATTTCCAGTGCTACTACACAACCCTACATTTCCAGTGCTACGACTCTACAATAGGAGTGATATTGCTCTCGGGTTTAGTTCTTCAACGTTATTGCACTGGTCTGCAAATTTAGAAACTCATTAACGTTTTTCAATCAGATTTCACCAATTTCCATCTAAAACTCGTGATTTTTGGGAGGTAAAAATGATTTATTTCATCAACTCTATGCAATGTAAACCTTACATTTTCAAGATTTATACTCAATTCATAAAATTCAGGAATAAAATCTTAAATGTAAATAGTAAGGAGAAACTTACCTCAATTCATAATCTTTTTGTTGTTCACCCTTTCTATTTTGTGATCAAGGACCGGAATACCAGTCAGTCCCTTCTGCGAGGAACTTTGCATAATGTTCTGTATCAGCTGTGTCTTCCTCCTACCATCAAGTCACCTTCACTTGTTCTTACAGCCTCTACGTTCCTCCCTCTTCTTTTTTTACCTTTTATACTTTTATTAAAAATCAATTCGACAAATCTATAAAATCAGTACAAACAGATGGTGGTGGTGAATTTTAAGCCTCGTCTCATTTTTTCGCTACCGTAGGCATTCATCATCCTATCTCATCTTCATACTCCTCTTCCCAAAATGGTCGGTTGTCGAATCAGGTCTCGCCATGCTTTTCCATTCCAAAGTTTCCACCTCTTACTTGCCCTTTGCTTTCTCCACAGCCACCTATCTAATAAATCAATTACCTACTCCAGTGTTGTCAACCCCATACATGATGTTGTTTCATAAGCCTCCCTCTTATTCACATCTTCGTGTCTTCGGGTGCTAATGTTTTCCAAATATAAGGCCTTACAATGCAAATAAACTACAGCCGAGGTCTACTGCCTGTGCTTTCCTTGGTTACAGTAATAACCATAAAGGGTATCTAACAGGTCGTGTTTGTATCTCCAGAGATGTCGTCTTTCATGAAACCGAATTCCCTTTCATGACCTTCTCCTCTTCCTCTAATAGCCAGTCGTCTCCGTGTACTTATTTTCTTATCTTTCGCTTTTCATTCTCTTCGACCATCTCTGACTCTTCCTCTCACAATCCCTCTACTCATTCTTTCACAACTTCACACTCTTCACCATCACCACCATATCCTCTCCCATTACCTACACTAAACACTCATCCTATGACCACCCGATTCAAGTCAAGACATTTTTAAACCTAAGCTTTACTTGCTGAAATTTTATCTAAATCGACCTCGTTTCGCCAAGCCTCTAAGCACCCCACTTGGGTTCAAGCCATGTGTAAATGTTAAATATTGTTGGCAATGATTTTTTTGGCAATTGACAATTAAAGAAGCTTACAATTTATTCTATAGTCAGCAAAATAATATTTGGAAGGTTGTTACTTAGAGAGCAAGTTATCACGTCGTTATAGGAAGTTATTATTTTGGAAAGCTAATTTGAATATTGTGATTCTGTTAAGCTAGATTATGGCAAGATAATCACAGCAACTAAGAGATTTGTTCCAGATTCGTTACCAGCATTTTTTCTGATTTGTGGCTCGGACTTTCCATAAACGTCACACCCAATGTCACAGATCCGAATTTTGTGGAATACGATTTCTTATTTCTGTGTGATTTGTTTGGAGAAGATATTAGAGAAAAGAATAGAAAGATTAGATGCATATGATATTATCTTCTCTAACGCTAATGTGAGAGGTGCGAAAATTATTATTCATTCTTCTCTCACGCTTATGCGCCGTCGTGAGCTATTATTCATTCCTCCCTCACGCTTTCACGTGTGGCTGTCTGGTTATTCATTCGGTCTGTAATAGACTGTATACACGCTCTGTTCTTGGATGAATTTTATTATATTCTGAGTGTGTTGATTGATTGTATTCGAAGACAACGGCGAGTGTCACCGACAGTCTCAAAGGTGTTTTCCTTGAGATATTCATTTAACCTCAATCTCGGGAGGAGTTCTGATCGTGGACAAGGGAATCTTACGTACACAAATTTTGGGAGAAGTCATCATCGACAAGGGGATCTTGTCACGTTTAGATTCCAAGAGGAATCAATCTCAAGAAGAGGGGAGCTCGCAAAAACAGATTCACTAAGGAAATTAGAAAGAGGCGACGACAAAGAAAAGAGGCAGTCTTGCTTTGTGTTAGACCGAGTGTCTTGTAACTTTGTAAACTCTGTGAATTGTTTTTATATCTGGGCGTGGCCTCGCAGATGTAGGCAATTGCCGAACTGCGTTACCAACCTCCTGTCTCTTTATTTTCTGCATTTTTATATTGTCCATTATCATTTTTATTATCGATGTCTCACCTAATTTCCAACCCACTAGGACACCGCGTATCTAATCTTGATCTTTCAATTGGTATCAGAGCGGATTGCTTCTGTTTCTTAAGCGGATCTGTAGGACTTGATCTTAGTTTTTGGTGCGATGGACTTTATGAAGCAAGGAAGTTCAACAATGTGTCCACCTTTGTTGGACGGCAGCAATTATGCTTATTAGAAGGCCAGAATGAGAGCCTTCATCAAAGCTATCAATGAAAAGACTTGGAAATCTATTTTGACATGATGAGACCCTCCGATGATTACTGAAGAAGAAGGTGTCATATTTCCCAA
The DNA here is from genome assembly GCA_022432975.1 of Begonia masoniana. NCBI lineage: Eukaryota > Viridiplantae > Streptophyta > Magnoliopsida > Cucurbitales > Begoniaceae > Begonia > Begonia masoniana. The sequence goes on along the minus strand of CM039513.1, from coordinate 7,269,249 downwards.
GCGTGAAGAAAGTTGGTCCGTTATTGAAGATACATTGGCAAACAACAATTCAAAGGCTCTTAATGCTATTTTCAATGGAGTTGATCTTATTCAGTTGAAACTCATCTCCACGTGTGAGTAAGCCAAAAAGGCATGGGAAATTCTTCAGACCACTTATGAAGGGACATCGGCCGTGAAGTTACCAAGGATGCCAATGCTAACTACTAAGTTTGAGAGTCTAAAGATGCATGAAGATGAGAGAGTATTGTCGAGTTTAATGCCAAACTTTGTGACATCGCAAATGAGGCGTTTGCTCTTGGTGAGACTTTTCCTGAAGAAAGACTTGTAAGAAAAACTCTACGATCTCAACCTCAACGATTTGCTTATAAAGTCGCTGCTATTGAAGAAGCCAAAGATGTTTCCAAAATGAAGCTAGAAGAATTGATGGGATCTCTTAGAACATTTGAGATGAATCTTGGAGTGGACACGGAAGCAAAAAAGGTGAAAGGAGTGGCACTAAAAGCAGAGATACAGAATTTAAATGATCATAATAAAGTGGATCTTGAGGAATCTTTAGCACTGCTATCTAAGAATTTTATTGAGTTATGAAAAGATTGAGCAGAAATAATCAAGGTATCAAGCCTAATGTCAACATCACCAAGAATGGTTCTTCAAGCAATAAGAAGTATAAGGAAGAAAATCATGCTTCTGATCAACCCTTCAAGAGCAGAGGAATTCAGTGCAGAGAATGTGATGGTTTTAGGCATATTCAGGCAGAATGTGCTAATACCTTGAAGAAGAAGAAAAACTCTGTAAACACAACTTGGGGTGAGGATGAATCAAAAAAAGAAGATGACTCTTCATGAGAAATAGACCGAACTTGTTAGAATAAATCAGCATCTACGCTATCAAATTAGAGGGTTGAGAGGTGAGAAGATTAATCTTCAAAATCTTGTTGAAGAATTGTAAGTCAATATGAGGATGAGTCAGGATGAAGTAAAGCATCTATCCAACGAGCTAAATTACATGAAGAAAAATGTTAAAATGTTAAATTCGGGTTCCTCTAAGCTAGATGACATTCTAAAGATTAGCAAACTCAGTGGTGATCATCCTGAGTTGGGTTACAAAGGAAAAAGCTCGATGTCACAGACAGTGTTAGTAAAGGGTAAAGAGTACAAAGTAAAGCAAGTTGCAATAAGTACTGTAAAAAAATGAGAATAAGTCAAATGCTTGTGATCCTTATCCTGCTCCCAGTGGTAAAGGTAACGACTTATTTTTGTTTGTCATTATTGCAACCGTCGATGTCATATTCGCCCTAGATGTTTTACTTATCTTGTCACTTAAGACAAGATACTGCTAGAGATTTTTCTTCTCATAGATTTCCTCATCAAAAATGGGTAAAGAGATGCAACTTAATGTGCAATGTCGCATATATTTCTCTAAAGACCACTACAACTGATGCGTGATGTTTTGATAGCAGGTGCTCTACACACATGATCAGTGAAAAGAAATTTTTGAAGAACATAGTATCTGGAGGTATGGGAAAAATGACATTTGGCAACGGTGTCACTGCTCATGTCATTGGAAGAGGAATTCTAGATGCTCCAGGGTTACCAAAGTTGGATAATGTTCTTCTAGTAAATGGTCTAAAAGCTAATCTGATTAGTATTAGTCAGTTGTGTGATCAAGATCTGAATGTGCATTTCACTTGTGAAAAGTGTGTTGTGTTTGATTAAGACAACAAATGCATCATAGAAGGAGTAAGATCTTCTGACAATTGCTATCTCATTTCTTCCTCACCTATATGTTTTCGTTCAAGCATGGAAGACTCTATTATATGGCATCGAAAGTTGGAACATGTCAATATTAGGATGCTGAAGAAGATCCTTTCAAAGGGAGCTGTCCGTGGGATTTCTATGATGAATTTTGATGAAGACAGAGTGTATGGACCATATCAAATTGAGAAGCAAATCAAGGTGTCACATCCGAAGTCTCAGACACCAGCAACCACTCATGTACTTGAACTACTCCACATAGATCTAATGGGTCCAATGCCTTTAGAAATTATTAGAGGAAACGGTATGCTTATGTTACTGTTAACGATTTCTCACGATATACATGGGTGGAGTTTCTTAGAGAAAAATCTGACACCTTCAAAGCCTTAAAATCGTTGTGTATTCGGCTCCAACGTGAGAAAAATTGTGTCATCATGAAGATTATTCGCATCTGTAGTGACCATGGGAGAGAGTTTGAAAACTCAAAATTCTCGGACTTCTGTAATCAACTCGGGATAGCTCACGAATTCTCTGCACCTAAGACTCCCCAGCAAAATGAAGTCGTTGAAAGAAAGAATGGAACTTTAGCAGAAATGTCTCGTGTAATGTTACACGAGAGGAATGTTCCACAGAAATTTTGGGCTGAAGCTATGAACACTGCATGCTACACCAATCAGATATATCTCCGTGGAGGAACTTCAATGACACCCTATGAGATATGAAAAGGTAAAACTTCAAATCTTAACTATTTTCATCCTTTCGGTAGTACGTGCTATGTGTTAAATGACATGGAACATATGGGAAAGCTAGATCCCAAGAGCGATTAAGCTATTTTTCTAGGCTACGCTACAAATAGTTGTGCCTATCGAGTCTACAACAAAAAGACTTGAAATGTCATAGAATCTGTAAATGTTCAAGTGGACGATTCCCTGGAAACATCTTATACATCTAAATAAGATGTGGCCCAGATTCCAAGTGAAGAAAACTCTAGTGTCCCCACTAGTGTCACAGATCAGGTTGTCACAATTAATAAAGTGGAGGTAGTCACCTCGGACAACAGGGAACCATCCACACGTGTTCAAAAGAATCATCCTGCATATGAAATTATTGGAGGTCTGAATGATTGTATTCGAACCAGAGACAAGCCAAGAGTGAACTATCGAGAAATGATTCAAATGACATGTTTTACTTCAACCATTAAGCTCAAAAATATGAAAGAAGTTTTGCTAGATGAGTACTAGATTGATGTTATGCAAGAAGAACTTAGTCAATTCACCCGAAATCAAGTTTGGGACTTAGTACCGTGTCCCCGGATGTGAATGTCATTGGCACTAAGTGGATTTTCAAGAACAAGAGCGATGAACATGGAAACATCACTCGTAACAATACTCGGTTAGTTGCTCAAGGGTACTCGCAGATTGAAGGTGTTGACTTTGATGAGACATTTGCAACGGTTGCTCGTCTTGAGTTCATTCGTCTCTTGTTAACTATTGCTTATGTGATGTGGTTCAAGTTGTATTAAATGGATGTGAAAAGTGCCTTTCTAAATAGTCTTCTTAATGAGGAAGTATATGCTGTTCAACCAAAAGGTTTTGGAGACCCTTATCGTCCCGAGTACGTCTACAAGTTGAAGAAGGTGTTGTGCGGGTCAAGCAAGCTCTTCAAGCGTTGTATGAACGACTCACGCAGTACTTATTGTCTAAGGGATATAAGCGAGGGGGAGTAGATAAATCCTTTTTCATTCGCCGTGACAAATATCAGTTTTTTCTCGCCCAAATTTATGTTGACGACATAATGTTTGCCTTAGTGTCACAAGAGATGGTGGATAATTTCGTCGCTCAAATGACTAGAGAATTTGAGATGAGTATGGTAGGTGAACTCAATTATTTCCTTGGACTTCAGATTTAGCAAGAAAAATATGCTATCTTCATCTCTCAAACCAAGTATGCCAAGAATTTGTTGAAAAGGTTTAAACTGGAGAATTCTCATCCTAGATGAACATCGATTGGTACGCATGAAAAGCTCTCCAAAGATGAGAAGGAAATTTCTGTTGATACTCATTTATATAGGAGTATGATTGGCAGTCTCTTGTATCTAGTAACTAGTCGGCTGGATATTTGTTACAACATTGGTTTATGTGCTCGCTTCCAAGCAAATCCGCGAGAGTCACACCTGGTGTCAGTGAAATATATTCTCAAATATATTAGCAGGATAACTGACATTGGGATCTGGTATTCGTTCGATGCAAATGTCAATCTAATTGGTTACTGTGTTGTTGACTGGGCTAGGAGTTCAGATGATCGAAAAAATACATCCAGTGGATGTTTTTATTTGGGAAATAACTTGATATCTTGGTTCAACAAGAAGCAAAACTCTATTTCTCTGTCTACTGCTGAGGCAGAATACATTGCAGCTGGTAGTAGTTGTACTCAGCTTCTCTGGATGAAACAAATGCTGAAAGACTATGATGTCACACAAGATTTCATAACATTCTATTGTGACAACATGAGTGCTATCAATATTTCCAAGAATCCGGTTCAGCATTCTCGGACCAAAATCATTACTTTAGAGCATATGGTGATGGAAAAGTAAATTGACGATATCTTCACAAAAGCTTTGGATAATGTGAGATTTGAAGAATTGAGATCTGCCCTAGGCTTCTATGTCATGTGAAGAAGTTCTTCCAATTTGTAAGTTTTTATTTGCTTTCATAAAATAAAAATATAAAATAAATAAATAAATTTCGCCACTTGTTTTAGGCGATTTCCTTTATTAGCTAATATTTTTTTCGATCTTGGTCTACAACACCTTGCATGACACGAAGATTTTGACTTACTTTATGGAAATTAATCTCTTATGAATTTATGAGGGATTTGATTGTGGTTTCCAATTGGGGTTATTTCTAAATTAGAAGAACTTTGGATTTATTTTCCAAATATTATGGGAAGTGGGAGATAATTTTGGGATTTGAAGAAATATTTATGAGATTATTTCAAATTTCAAATGAGAATTTATGGTTTATTTCCACAAACTCATCGAGCTTATTTCCAAATTTATAGAAGTTTTTGTTAGAATTAGACGCCATAATCTACCTGTAATAAACGATCGAGAAACCAAAAGAAGAAAACGAGAAAATAATAGAAGGGAAAAAACCACGGGCAGAGGAGAGAATCACTAATATCAAATTCGATACAATGAGTTTTGCGACTCAAGTATCAATATATAGAAAAAACATAAAACTCTAATGTTGATATTGTGGCCGCTACTTCCTAACTTCCCAATGAAACTGTTTTTGCGAGCTCCCCTCGACTTGAAATCGATCCCTCCCGAGATCTAAATGCAACAAGATCCCCTTGTTTTTTATGACTCCACCCGGAATCCGTGTATGGCAAGATCTCCTTGCCCATGATCTGAATGATAAGCTCCCTTTGTCGATAAACAGAACTCCTCCCGAGTTCCAATGCAGCCTTCTCCCGAGACTGAGTTTCAATGAAGAATAAAGAAGATTGCTTCCTATGACACTGTCTGTAACACCAGATCGTTGTCTTAGAACGCAATAAATCAACACACTCGAATAATCAATGAATTTCAAAGTATAAACAAAGTGTGTAAAATAATCATTCAAGAATTGAATGATTAATCACAAACTCATACGCTTTCTTGAATGATCAATCACAAACTCATACGCAGAAGCGTAAGGGAGAGGAAGAACGGCGACGGCTTGCCAATTAAGAAATCTCCTTCAGAGAATAATAAAAAATCTGTGCATGCTTTCTTAGGAACGAAAGCTTAAATATGATTGGTAACTGCATTATCTGAGGTTTAATTCAAATATCAAATCGAATTTTAAAGCCACAAAGAATAAGAAAACCAAATCTCACTAAATCAGTTAAGAGACACCTCATGTGATATTTTAAGAAAGTACCGCCAACTACTTGGATATGGATCCCGAAGACTTAGGAAAGTATCTCATAATTAATGTGATCTCAAGGCTTGATATAATTCATCAAATATCTTTCAAATCGGTCTTCCAAAACAAAGTTTTCCAAAAAACTAAAGCCTCTAGATTTTCAACTACTTTCTTTGATCATCAAGTTTCCTTATTTTAACTTTCACCAATATCTTCTTGATTTTCAATATCCATCAATTCAATAATTTGAATAGATTATTTCTTAATTTCCAAGAAACAAACTACCAACTTTGAAATTAATAGAATAAAATATTATTTCCATAAATGTTTATTTGTCAAATAATTAATCCCAACATATTTGCATTTACAAGCCCAATTGACTGGTTTGTTGGTGAACAATGATAAAACTATCCATCAATGGTATACATGTAAATCGTACATACATACACGTAAAAATACTGACGTGCTGACGACCAGACCTAGTTAAGTTTTCATGGGTGATAGCTCACCAAAATAGAGTTTTCATAAAACCATGCAATGAAGTACAAATAATATAAAACATCTACTTTAATGTTGAGTGCTCCTTTTTCCAACTAGAGGTGCAACTTCTACAACTGTTTTAAATCCTCAAAGTCTTCCGAACCTAAAACAATGCCAATATCATAAATAACTGTTTCAATCCCAAAGGAATGACATGTTGGGTTCTATACTTGAGTTTGGCCACGTTCGACACTTCATTCTATCAGTCGACATTTTCAAGCTCTCAGGTTAAGCCATCAAAATGGCCTAGCGGTCGACATTTCCCTCAAAGTGTTGACATCTTTGAGCTCTCGTGTCAAATTTCTATTTATGCTAGCAGTTGACACTTGCTTCTGAAGAGTTAACACTTGCAACTTTATGTTTCCAGCGCTTGGTTTGAAGTGTCGATCGACCATCCACAGAGGTTGACACTTGGGAAATTTTCAGCAATGCAAAATCGCGAAAATCGCTTTCCCTCGTCGATTTTCACTTTCAATCAACTAAATAAATCATAAACCTACCTAATAAGACCAAAAACAACTCACATATCCAAGTTTTCAAACTCGAATCCAGTTTCCATAAAAACCCTAATCTCTAACATAAAAAACGGAGGAGAAGCCCTTACCAACTCTATAAATCTCTTCACGAAAGTTGTTTCATGATGACCTGCGAACGCTTTCCCGATCCTAAGGACAACAATTTGCACAAAATGAGATCACCTCACTCTCCCTCTCCTCTTTTTTTTCTAGTATTGCCTAAGGGAATGAGAAACAAAGGGTTTCTCGACCATTTTAACCAATTTTCCTTATTTGTACTTTAACCCAATTTGGTCACTTAATTTATTTTCCTTCCATTTAATCATTTACAACTCCGAATGTTATTATAAATATTTCTCAAGGTAAATTCCCAATTACCCCAGCTTGGCCAATTGACTGAAAAATTTATCGTGGTTATAAAACGAATCAACTCATGACATGTTGACCATCTTTAACACGAAAGATTAATACGTGAAATTTATAACTAAAACAATACTGGTTTTTACAATTTTAACATCACAAAGAAAAATAATGACGAGAATAATACGTTAAAACCACTGACGTTAAATCACTTATAACACAAAATAATAGCAAGGAAGGGTACCAATAAGATTGGCTTAATTTTACATATGCAAGATTAATGTTAAAACACTTGAATGAACATCATATAAAATGGGAAAAACACTAGATTGTCCTAGACTTTTGTTTTGAAAGCGTTGGAAAGATTGGAGGAAGAAATCTTCTAGAGCCCTAATCCACGTGTCATCGTCTTACCCTCTCGTTCCACTTCTTTCTATTGCCCTTTAAACCCCTTCCCCTCTGACCTTCTCCCCTATCTTCTTCTTCTTCTTCCTCCTCACGTTTTCTCTTATCCTCTGTTTCTTCGCCGCCTTCTCTTCGATTTCCAAATCTGTTATTGTTTTCCATTTCTGAAATCTGATAACCGGCGATCTATTGTGCAGTTGTGTTTCTGTTTGATCTAGAAATATGGCTGCCTCTGCTGCTCAAATTCATGGCCTTGGTACTCCGTCTTTTTCCGCTGCTTCAGCTCGGAGGGGGAGCTCGTCTACGCCTTCACGAACTGTATTTTTGGGTCGGAGAGTGGGGGAATTCTTCGACGTTTCAGCCGCGGCGTTATTGAAGATGAGGAGTAATGTTAGTCGAAGAGGTCTCACTGCTGTACCGTTGAGAGTTGTTAATGAGAAGGTTGTGGGTATCGATTTAGGAACGACGAACTCGGCTGTGGCGGCTATGGAGGGCGGCAAACCTACTCTTCTTCTTCTTCTTCTTCTTCTTCTTCTTCTTCTTCTTCTTCTTCTTCTTCTTCTTCTTCTTCTTCTTCTTCTTCTTCTTCTTCTTCTTCTTCTTCTTCTTCTTCTTCTTCTTCTTCTTCTTCTTCTTCTTCTTCTTCTTCTTCTTCTTCTTCTTCTTCTTCTTCTTCTTCTTCTTCTTCTTCTTCTTCTTCTTCTTCTTCTTCTTCTTCTTCTTCTTCTTCTTCTTCTTCTTCTTCTTCTTCTTCTTCTTCTTCTTCTTCTTCTTCTTCTTCTTCTTCTTCTTCTTCTTCTTCTTCTTCTTCTTCTTCTTCTTCTTCTTCTTCTTCTTCTTCTTCTTCTTCTTCTTCTTCTTCTTCTTCTTCTTCTTCTTCTTCTTCTTCTTCTTCTTCTTCTTCTTCTTCTTCTTCTTCTTCTTCTTCTTCTTCTTCTTCTTCTTCTTCTTCTTCTTCTTCTTCTTCTTCTTCTTCTTCTTCTTCTTCTTCTTCTTCTTCTTCTTCTGATTGACGAGAACTGATTGATGATTAGTTGTAAGGATGTGGCAGTGAAAATAGATGCAAAGAAATGGGTAGTATATTTTTCAAATGTCTAATGGGTGAAGCTAGAGTTTTAAGGACTGGTATTAAGATTGCGTTATGAATTTTTCTTTTATGTTGATTTTTTCTTTTACTTTGGGTAAAATGTCAATTGTTACTTTTAGTACTGACATATAATTATTTTGACTCTTGATATAGATTTTAAGGAAGCTTGTAGATGATGCTTCAAAGTTTTTGAATGATAAAGTAACTAAAGCAGTGGTGACAGTGCCTGCTTATTTCAATGACTCCCAAAGAACGGCCACTAAAGATGCTGGTCGCATTGCCGGGTTAGAAGTTTTGCGTATTATTAATGAGCCTACTGCTGCTTCACTAGCTTACGGGTTTGAAAGGAAAAACAATGAGACAATCTTAGTCTTTGACCTTGGAGGTGGTACTTTTGATGTCTCAGGTAAATGTAATTGGGGGTAATCAATTTATCCATTCACAAAGACATTGTTGATTTGTTTTGTGCTTACTCTTCTTATTCTTATCACATGTTCTATTACCAGCATTCATGTTTAAACTTAATTACAGTTCTCGAGGTTGGTGATGGAGTGTTTGAAGTGCTTTCTACTTCTGGTGATACACATTTGGGTGGTGATGATTTTGACAAGGTTTGGATTTCTTAAGGGTGGAATAAATTCATGTTTTTTATATCAAATGCCAATAATTGTTCTGACGAGGAGATGATAATTTGCAGAGAGTTGTTGATTGGCTTGCTGGAAACTTCAAGAGAGATGAAGGCATAGATCTATTAAAGGACAAACAAGCTCTTCAAAGGCTTACAGAGACAGCTGAGAAAGCTAAAATGGAATTATCATCTTTGACTCAAACGAATATAAGGTACATTGCATACATTCTATTGGTGTAGATGAATTCTCTAGTTTGAAGATTTATTGCTCCACTGATAAGGAATACTACCTTTGCAGTTTGCCCTTCATCACTGCCACTGCAGATGGCCCCAAGCACATTGAGACCACTCTAACGAGGGCGAAGTTTGAGGAATTGTGCTCCGATTTGCTTGATAGGTATATAATTTTGTTTGTGATCCTACATATTTTCCTATTAGCTACTTTAGGGATTTGTGACCAACCATATCTCCTCCCTTTCTTGCTCTTTTGATTTAACTGGGAAATATGGTTTGTTTTGGTACCTGAAATTTCAGGCTAAGAACTCCTGTTGAGAATTCTTTGAGAGATGCAAAACTTGCTTTCAAGGATTTAGATGAAGTTATCTTAGTTGGTGGCTCAACGCGTATACCAGCTGTTCAAGAGCTTGTGAAGAAGTTGACTGGAAAGGATCCCAACGTCACAGTGAATCCTGATGAAGTTGTCGCTCTAGGGGCTGCAGTTCAGGTTGGTCCATACTTGATTGCAGATGGCTGTTTAGCCTGATTGCGACTTTGTTAGTACTGTGTGGGATAGAGTAGTAAAAGAATTTCTTATGTCCTGTCTTTCAATCTTATGATCTTTCTAATTGTTGACTAAAACAGTTTTACTTTGTTGGCTTTTAGGCTGGTGTACTGGCTGGAGATGTCAGTGACATTGTGCTCTTGGATGTGACTCCATTATCATTGGGTCTAGAAACTCTTGGTGGTGTGATGACAAAGATTATCCCCAGAAACACCACTCTTCCTACCTCCAAATCAGAAGTGTTCTCCACGGCTGCTGATGGGCAAACTAGTGTGGAGATTAACGTTCTTCAAGGAGAGCGAGAATTCGTTAGGGACAACAAATCACTTGGCAGCTTCCGTCTCGATGGTATTCCTCCTGCACCGAGAGGGGTTCCCCAAATCGAAGTCAAATTCGATATTGATGCCAATGGAATCCTGTCTGTCACTGCCATTGACAAGGGTACTGGAAAGAAGCAAGACATTATCATCACTGGTGCTAGTACCTTACCCAACGACGAGGTTGGCCGCATTCTAACTCTCGACATTAGAAAGTTTGTAAAATTTTATATATTTCGATGTGTTAAATCACAATATGACCAATAATGATGTTTTTGTCAAACCTGTAGGTGAATAGAATGGTTCAAGAAGCTGAAAAATTCGCAAAGGAGGACAAGGAGAAGAGAGATGCCATCGATACGAAGAATCAGGCCGATTCTGTAGTCTACCAAACGGAAAAGCAGTTGAAGGAGTTGGGAGACAAGGTCCCAACAGCCGTGAAGGAGAAAGTCGAGGCGAAACTGGGAGAGCTCAAAGATGCCATTTCAGGCGGCTCTACCCAAACAATGAAGGATGCAATGGCTGCTCTCAACCAGGAAGTGATGCAGCTTGGACAGTCACTTTACAATCAACCGGGCACGGCTCCCGGTGCGGGCCCAACGCCCGGTAACGAGTCCGGGCCATCGGAATCATCGGGGAAGGGACCTGAAGGAGATGTGATTGATGCAGATTTCACAGACAGCAAGTAAGGCTGCAAAATTTCTGGTGACTCTTTTAAGCCTCTTCTTGTCCTCTACTTTCTACCTTTGAGCAGTAGGATTTTAGGTTATCATTTTTGGTCTCTGATTTAGAGGACAAGTGAAGTGAGCTCTGTAGATGCCCCAAAAAAATGTTGAATACTAGAATGGCATTACATGTCTGAATTTGAACAGAATATATATATATAATGTTTTGAGTTGTCTGTTCCCGACTCTAAATTAGTTGAATTATGTATTGATATGATACGTCCAGTCGTTGATCATTAAACCGTGGCAAATTATTGTGAAGAAAACAATCTCAATTGTATTTTACAAATTTCATCAATACACTTTGATTGTAGCATAACAAAATCATTCGGGCAACACTTAAATAGCATTCAGAGTCCTTTTAAACAGAACAGGCATTAGGTTGCTCAGTGTAAACTTACTAATTTGTAGTAACTTGACTCGAGCATGACGGAACTTTCATAACAAAATGCAGCCATGGCCTCCATCGAATATTCATTAAAATTTAATAACCATGAAGACCGTAAAGGTTAACTGATAATATTCAAGTTATTTGACAAACACCATAACATATTCACAAATTTCATTACTACTCCAAACATTTACGAGGGATCACATACTTGTACTTCAGAGCCTGTCAATTGCATTCCTCAAATTCCCACCGAAGAACAACATGAGACCTCCTCCGTGAACCCGTCCCTCAGGAGCCACAAACTCGAAGCCCATTTGGCCATCGAGAAAACCAGTACCATTTTCGTTTCTTGCTTCCTCTGTTTTCTCTAAACTCAATAAACTAGAATAGGATGTTGAGGTCTTAATTGATGGAGGAACCAATACATCTGAAGGTATGAGTTGTTGGCATTTGATAGGCTGTTTTTCTGCAGAATCGATTGGATCGGAAATGACACTGACTGCAAAGGAAGATTCATAATTGTCCAAACTTCCGGTTGAAGCAGCAGAGACAAGCCCACGAAAAAGCCCCGGTCCAATGAGACCTCTCTTGTTCGGCGCTCGAACAAGGGTCATGCTGCTATGGGCAGCACATAGACACCATTCCTACCTCTGGCAAACTTATCACATTTGCCCTCCCCCCAACTGCATCTCTTGCCCCCACCGTGAGCTTTGCAGAAGTCGGTGCTCCCTTGGGCACTCTTCACAGCTTTTGAACTGGCACGTTTACCCCCTCCGTGCTTAACACAGCAATCAGTGCGGCCACGGGCACTCTTCGTGCAGCCCGGCACTGCACACCTCTCCCCACCACCATGTTGATATTCAATGTCATCCACCTCCACAGTGTTGATATTCAATGTCATCCACCTCCACCTATTAAATGAATGACCCACCTATTAAATGAAAAGAAGACAATGAAGAAGTTCTTCTTTTTAGAACACGGCGCCTCTCTCCTTTTTCATATTCACGTTCCTTAAAACAAGGAATGTGCTCCCTTCAAGCATCTATAAATAGATGCTTGATGAGAGAGTTCAATTCATCTCATCTCATCTCAAATATCGTAGAGAAAGTGAGTGGTTGTAGTATTTTTATTCAATAAAGTGTGTGTAGTATTTTCTTATTTGTGTTCAACAAAGTGGTATCAAAGCCTGGGTGATTTCTTTAAATTTAGTATGCTCTGTGGTTGCGGTTTTTAACTGATCTTCCACATCAGAAAAATTTTTAGAGATTATTTGGGGAGTGTTTTTTGTGTTGTGAGTGGTGAGCGATTCTAAAAGTTTAGAGTCAAAAATTTGTTTGGTAGTGTCGGAGTTCTGCCAAAACAATGAGTGACCTTCAGGTTATGGGAGGTATCAAGAAACTCATCAACACAAATTATAACACATGGTCAACGTGCATAGAGTCATACTTGCAAGGTCAGGATCTGTGGGACATCATTGGTGGTAATGAAACCACGATCCCAACAGATGAAAATGCCGCCCGGAAGTGGAGGATTAAGGCAGGAAAGACCATGTTCGCGATAAAGAGCACAATAGATGAGGAAATGCTGGAGCACATTAGGCAAGCTGAAACGCCGAAATCAGCTTGGGACACTTTCAAAGCACTCTTCTCAAGGAAAAACGACATGAGATTACAACTCCTCGAAAATGAGTTGTTATCTATCAAGCAGCGTGATATGACGATCAATCAGTACTTTCACAAGGTAAAGACCTTGTGCCGGGAAATTTCTGAGCTAGATCCTGAAGCCACAATCAAGGAACCAAGAATGAGAAGAATCATCATTCATGGTTTGAATCCAAAATACGGAGGCTTTGTTACTGCCTTACAAGGGTGGCCTACTCAACCGTCATTAGTGGATTTTGAAAATCTACTATCTGACCAAGAAGCGATGGCCAAAGAGATCGGTGAAAGCTCACGGAAGAGTGAGGAAGAAGCACTCTTTGTCAAGAAGAACAAAGGGTGGTCTAAACCGAATGGTGGCAAAGGATCATGGAAGAATGATGACAAGGCAGATCATCATGGGAACCCTCGGTCAGGGGGAGCTCAGAAGAACGAAAATCGAAGTAATTCGTCCAGGCAAAACAAGAGGTTTGATGGTAACTGCCACAACTGCGGGAAGAAGGGCCACATGGCAAAAGATTGTTGGTCCAAGAAAAGAAATGCTGAAGGAAACACAGCGACCTCCAAAACAGAAAATTCAAGTGATGATGATTGGGATGCCGTCGCATCTCTGGCTGTGGAAGAAGATGAATCGGCGCTTGCAGTGACAGTACCAGTGCGAATTGACTATGATAAAGATTGGATCGTCGACTCCGGTTGTTCGAATCATATGACCGGTGATGAGAGTAAGCTGCAAGAGATGGTGGAGTATAAAGGGAGTCGTGTGGTGGTAACGGCCAATAACTCCAGGTTACCAATTTCTCATATTGGTAAAACAACCATTGTGTCTCGTTACACTCCTAACGAGGTGCCGCTTCAAGAGGTGTTTCATGTACCCGGCATGAAGAAAAACCTGCTATCGGTGGCGCAGTTGACATCATCTGGCCATTATGTCTTGTTCGGTCCCCAAGATGTCAAGGTGTACGAAGATGTGAAGATCTCGGGTACACCAACGATGGAAGGACAAAAGCTGGAGTCTATCTATGTAATGACAGCAGAGACGGCTTATGTAGATAAGACTCGCAAGAATGAGACGGCAGATCTGTGGCACGCAAGGTTAGGGCACGTTGGTTATCACAAGTTGAAAGTGATGATGAAGAAATCGATGCTCAAGGGTCTTCCTCAACTAGAAGTTAGAGAAGACACAGTGTGTGCGGGTTGTCAATACGGTAAAGCACATCAACTACCGTATGAAGAATCAAAGTTCAAGGCGAAGATGCCACTGGAGTTGGTACACTCTGATGTCTTTGGGCGAGTCAAACAACCATCTATTAGCGAGATGCGATATATGGTTACATTCATTGATGACTTCTCTAGATATGTTTGGGTTTTCTTCATGAAAGAAAAATCCGAGACGATCTTAAAATTCAAGGAGTTCAAAGAAGTCGTGGAAGGAGAAGTTGGAAGGAAAATCCAATGTTTGCGCACGGATAATGGAGGAGAATATATGTCAAACGAGTTTTCTCAATACTTGCGACAATGTCGAATCCGTCATCAGATGAGTTGTCCAAATACGCCACAACAAAATGGCGTAGCTGAAAGGAAGAACCGACATTTGGCAGAGATTTTTCGGAGTATGCTACATGGAAGGAATGTCCAAGGAAGATTTTGGGCTGAGTGCATAAAGACTGCAGCCTATGTTATCAACCGACTTCCTCAACCAAGGCTTGGATTTGTTTCACCGTTTGAGAGATTGTGGAATGCAAAACCTACAGTTGGTCACTTCCGAGTTTTCGGCTGTGTGTGTTACGTATTTGTGCCAGATCATTTGCGTAGCAAATTTGATAAGAAGGCGATTCGTTGTATCTTCATTGGATATGACAATCAAAGAAAAGGGTGGAAATGTTATGATCCAAAGAGTGGTAGAAGCTTTGTATCACGAAATGTGGTGTTTGATGAAGCATCTTCGTGGTGGTCTTCTAACGAAGAGGAATTACCAGATTCTAAAATTCTTGAAGATCAATTACAACTAATGGGGGAGCAAGTTGTAAAGGTGCGACAAGATCCAGTAGCACATGAAGAGGTGGAAGATGATGATAATCACACAACGACTGAGAATCCATGGCAAACTGGTATTTATCAGAGACCAGTTGAAGAAGAAGAAGCAAGTCAAGAAGTAACAAGTCCACAATCACAGCTTAGGAGGTCGACAAGAGTTCGGATGCCGAATCCGAGGTATGCCAATGTAGCTGTAGCAAGAGTGGAGAGTCCAAAAGAGCCAGAGACATTTGAAGAAGCTTTTCAAAGAGCTGAATGGGTCAAAGCTATGAAGGAAGAGATTCTAGCATTGGACCAGAATCAAACATGGGAGTTTGTGCCAAAGCCAAGAGAAGTAAAGCCAATTTCTTGCAAATGGGTCTATAAGATCAAGACTCGTCCAGATGGATCGATCGAGCGATACAAGGCTCGGTTGGTAGCTCGTGGCTTCTCTCAGCAGTACGGACTTGACTACGATGAGACGTTTAGTCCAGTGGCGAAGATTACAACTGTGCGAGTCCTTCTAGCTCTTGCAACCAACAAAGACTGGAAACTCTGGCAGATGGATGTGAAAAATGCTTTCTTGCATGGAGAGTTGGATCGAGAGATATACATGATCAAACCAAGGGGGTTCGAGAGCAGAACTCGTCCCGATTATGTATGCAAGTTGAGAAAGGCGCTATATGGATTGAAGCAAGCGCCAAGAGCATGGTACGGCAAGATTGCCGAATTTCTGACCAAAAGTGGTTACTTGTTGGCACATGCAGATTCTAGTTTGTTTGTGAAAACTAGAGAAGCAAAACTAGCAGTGGTGTTGATTTATGTGGATGATTTGATCATCACGGGAGACGACAAAGAAGAGATTCATCAAACAAAGAAAAATTTGTCTGTTCGCTTCCAGATAAAAGAGCTTGGAGAGCTCAAACATTTTCTCGGATTAGAAATCGATCGAACAAGTGATGATTTATTTCTATGTCAAAAGAAATACTCCATAGATTTGTTACAAAAGTTTGGTATGCAAGAGTGCAAGCCAATTTCAACACCAATGGATGCCAATGCCAAGATGTGTGCACATGAAGGCAAAGATTTGGCGGATACGACGATGTATCGACAACTCGTGGGTAGTCTAATTTACCTAACTCTGACCCGACCTGACATTTCTTTTGCAGTTGGTGTTGTCAGTCGATACATGCAGAATCCAAAGAAGTCTCACTTAGAAGCGGTTCGACGAATTGTAAGGTATATCAAAGGTACATTTGACTATGGTCTTTTGTACAAAAGAGGTGGCGATTGCAAATTGGTTGGCTATTGCGACGCAGATTATGCTGGAGATCTTGACACGCGTCGATCAACGACCGGATATGTGTTTACACTTGGAGGTGGAACAATTTCCTGGTGTAGCAAACGACAACCAACAGTGTCACTATCAACTACTGAAGCAGAGTACCGAGCAGCGGTCATGGCAGCTCAGGAGAGTGCATGGCTAATTCAGTTAATGGAAGATTTGCACCTACCAGTTGATTATGCAATACCACTTTATTGCGATAATCAATCAGCAATCCGTTTGGCCGAAAATCCGATATTTCATGCAAGGACTAAGCATGTGGAAGTGCATTATCATTTCATTAGAGAAAAAGTCTTACAAGAAGAGATAGAGATGCGTCATGTGGAGACAACCAATCAAGTTGCGGATTTATTCACAAAAAGTCTGAATGTCAGAAAATTTGAAGAATTTCGAAAGCAACTCAACATGATGGCCGACATTGAGGGGGAGTGTTGATATTCAATGTCATCCACCTCCACAGTGTTGATATTCAATGTCATCCACCTCCACCTATTAAATGAATGACCCACCTATTAAATGAAAAGAAGACAATGAAGAAGTTCTTCTTTTTAGAACACGGCGCCTCTCTCCTTTTTCATATTCACATTCCTTAAAACAAGGAATGTGCTCCCTTCAAGCATCTATAAATAGAGGCTTGATGAGAGAGTTCAATTCATCTCATCTCATCTCAAATATCGTAGAGAAAGTGAGTGGTTGTAGTATTTTTATTCAATAAAGTGTGTGTAGTATTTTCTTATTTGTGTTCAACACACCATGGGCAACACAGAAGTTTGTACCACCATGGACACTCTTTGGTCAAATTCCTCCACCATCGAAGAGGCAGCGTTTTCCCCCTCCATGTCCCTTGCAGAGACGGGTGCTCCCTTCTGCCCCTTTGTTGCAGCCGGAAAACATGCATCTTTTTCCTCCCCCGTGTGCCTTGCAAAATATGGTGCTCCCTTGGGCACCTATTGAGCATCCATCGAATTCACAATGACAACCACCTCCATGAAAGATGCACATCGTCTTCCACCACCATGTGCAATGCAATGTTCAGTTTTGCCTTCTGCACTTCTAGTACATCCTAAATGCTGGCACCTTTTCCCTCCACCATGAGCCTTACAGTATGGAGTTCGGCTTTCAGCACTCTTATTGCATCCTGGTTTTTGGCATCTTTGCCCTCCTCCGTGGCTCATACAGAGACCCGATGCCCCTCTTTCACCCTTACTACAGCCCAAAAATTTTCATTTCTTATAATTTACAGTCTGATTGTGCAAATCAGTTCTCATAGTAGTTTGTTCTGCAAAAGCACTATGGGAGTATGTAGTGGTCAGGAGCGATTCTTGTATGTGCACAGCTTCAGTCTCAAACTCAAAAAGCTCTTGATTCGGCTGCAAAATCTTTGCCGCGTTCATCATTGGGGCCAAAAGAAGTGGTGGCATATAGCCACCGGATTTTTTTGCCGAGGTGGAACCCTCGTCAACAACAGGTATATAAAGTTCAGATTATTTTTGAAAGAAACTTGGTCTACAAGATAGGGTGGGCCATTAACGTCAATCTTTGTCGACATTGAATCATCGTGATATTTGTCACAAACTAATCTTATCTAGGGCAGTAAACACAAGCATCACAAATGACTGCATAAGCAATACATTAAAAATAATGTAACTAGTAATTAAACAACTACCCATGAATATAAAAAAATAATTTCACAGAATCAAGCTATACGGAAGTCACTGGTATTTTATGCAACAGATCTGTCTCTTTTTGAACTCGGAAGGTTCCAAAAACACTTACATTGGAAAAATTAGACTAAAAAGAATCAAAACCATGAATAGCGAACCAACCCCAGAGACAATAACACGGGATTTGTCATTCCATTACAGACACGAAAGGAAAAAAATGTAAAATCCAAATTTCAGTACTAATCTGGAGTTCTTGTCGTTACATTTCTCAATCATGCAATCCTTCTCAGACATCAGACTCACATAGACATACGATTAAGTAAGAAAAAAAAAACTAAAGCGAAACTAATGAAACCGGAGAATAAAAAGCTACGTAACATAAAATTAACCAAGAAAGAAAATTTATACGTAAATTCTATGGCGAAATGTGAGATTTAAACATAAAATTAAAGCATAAACCAAACATTATCTATGTTTTATTTTGTTTTTGATAAAAGATTTAGAAATGTTTTTTTTTTTTTCATGTTCAATCGCTTTCAATATGAAAATAATTATTATAATTTGATAAGTTATTTAGATTTATTTGTGTAGTCCATTTTCTAAGAGTGTTTCTGTAGCGACTCAAGGCAATTTACTATTCCTACAAATATGGGTTGACATGATCCGATCGTATTAGTTTTGAGGTCGAACAGAAATTAACTATGAGCCAACAGTTCGTAGATGAATGATAACTCTTCTCTTTATGGATCGGTTCATCGTCTTCCTCTCTACTCTCTTTGGTTCTTCTACTTCTATGCTCTCCGTTATTCTCCTTCCTTGCAATTTTATGCTGTTATCCTTGTCAATGTGAGATTAAATTTTTTAAAAATGAAAAATGAACAATGAAGTTTAGAACAACAAACTATTTACGAGTAAATTAAAATATAAGTCATGAATTATAAATGTAGTACAAGTCATAAAAGCAATGTTATTTTTTTCTAGATTTACGCCTATGTGAAAGATACATAAATTCTATTTTTTTTTTTTTATAACTTTTCTTCATATTGCACCATGCTAGGCTAGTTGTTGGCCTTATCCTGCAAAACAAATAATAAATTTTAGTCGTCAAATATGTTCATTGTTCAAAATTACAAAAGAAACAGAGAAATCGTTGCAAATAGAGATATTTGACTCATTCAACTCTTCATGTTCTTAAGGAATTAGTGACTGTAGAGTTGGGATTATGCTGCCCAAGAGACTGAAATAACGAACTAAGTTACAAACTAAACCTTGTTGAACATAAGAATTTGACTAAAAATTAAAGTTTAATCGAAAATAGAAAAGAAAAGAGGATTAAGCATAAAGATGAGAGTGTTAGAATTCTCAAACGATTTAAACATATTTTAACGATTGAAATTAAAATATTTAGATTGATGCAGAATAAAATCAAAATACATCTCGCCATTGATATCTGAAAAATATGAACGACTGCCTTTCTTTCGAGTTGGTTTCTTCTAAATCTTAACAATCTCAATAGGATTATGTATATTCTCACTGTTCAAAACTACTTTAATGATGGTTATGTTAACTTTATGAATATTAAGTATAATTGTTTGATGGTGAGTGAAGTTGAGTAAATATATTATTCTAAGTTGATAAAGATTGCAATTCTAAATTATCGAAGAATGTGTTTGAATGGATTATATTTTAAAATCATATAAATTATACTCGCATTAAAAATATTCTTAAAAAGGAGTATTAAGAATTACTAATACATTTATTAAATCTATGCAGCAGTAGGATAAATTTGTAGTTTGGACTCGATAGAAAAGACTGCAACATCCAATAATAAAGTGTAGACACCCAATCTCAAGCCATGTGCAAATTGAAAAATTTCGCCTAGTCTCAGAAACTAGTTGGGACCCGATCAGTAGCAGTGTTAGCCCACCGAAAGATGCATAAGCCCAATATCGAAGTGATATTTTTCTAAGCTCAATTTGCGTACAGGTAGCAACAAGAATGGTCACCAGCAACAAACATTCAGAGAACCTTGTTGGAGTCTTGTCAAGAGACAAGAATTCATATTAAAACTTCACACGGACGCCCTATCACAAACTGTCGATACCCAAAGTGGAAGTTCAATGGAATGCTCCTGGAAGACCATTGCTCCCATTGACGTCTCTAGTAGACATATCACGGTTGCTAGATGAATAGTAGTGGGCGATTGATGCTTGGGAATTTTAAAGGTGTCTATAAATAGAAGCACTTTTTGTTGTGCAACTTACCGAACGTTACTTGTGGCGAAATGTTGTCAGTTTCATTTTGATGAACAAGCCCACACTTCGGGCCTGTTATTTTAATTACTATAATTTTCTTATAATTTTATTGTATTTTAGTTGAAACTTTGATGGATTTACAGTTTCTGTCATTAATGAGATTAGTATTTGAACTACAATTTGATTGTTTTTTACATAGTTTTAGTTTAGTCCATAGAAAACCATAATTGTTTTGGACTTCTCTTTGGCTTCATGCAAGAATCCACAATTATGACTTAGTTGTTGTTATCGATTGTTTTTTGTGTTTAATTTTTCTTCTTTTTTGTGAGAGTTGGACAAAGCACCCTAACACAACTTCCCCATTCGGTTTCTCGAGTTGGATTTATATGTGAAGTTGTGGAATCTCACAAACTATAAAATTTGAGTGTTATTTTCAACTTGAGATAGCCTTTGAGTAGAAAGTTGTATTAGCAGTTTCTGACCAACTTGCACTGTTTATTTTATTGTTACTTCATTTTCCCCTCGAATTTGAGCTGAAAATTCATTAAGTTCATGAGTTTATCACGACCAATTGCCCGCTCTTTTGTTTCAGACATTTGCTCATGAATTGAGGACACTCGCGTCGTGTGAATGTGAGCAGTTTATTAAAACTGCGTTAACCAATTTGTTTGCATTCTCTCTCTCTTTTCTTTACTATATTGATTTGCTTGCATATTTTATATATTTTATCTATGCAAGTTTTACAAGAACATACACGATTATGATATACAAGTACAAATGATAAAATTAAAATTAAAGTGAGAAAAAATAAAATGACATAATTTATCGCAATTATTTTATAAACAAATAAATGATACGTAAATAGGACGTAACTATAATATTAGAGTATCAAATAAAGTATAAAAGTAATATTACTTAAACAAAAAAGAGGTTATTTTCACCCCAAAAAAAAAAAAGTAACACCCACTATCTTGACCCGATTCTAGTAGTGGGTTGGAATCGTCGGATCTAGTGCCCAATGTTTATTCAATGAAAAATATTTGAAAATTCGGGGTCGCTATAGTTTTCTTCTACCCGATCTGGACCGCCGCTTAAACCTCTCCTTTCATCTGTCCTAGATCCTTTGATTTCCTTTTCACGAGCCAAGGCGAAGCCCTAGAGGTACTGTTCAATCTCCGGTGTTGTTTAATTCAAAATTAATCTCTGGAGCACATAAATGAAAAACTATATTAGAAAATAATTAAAGTGTATTTATAAGCGAAATATGTTGAAATGTACTTGTGTCTTGTGAAATGTGTGGAAATTCATAAATATGTCTTGAAAAGGATCATCTATCAGGACAAGTGAGACTATTATGCCCCTAACACTGACATATACCTTACGACATCGTTGAGTTCTTCCTAGTAATTGTCAAACTTAGCAGTTCATCGATATCTCGCACTATTTTCTTCTTCGACCTATCAAGATGGTGCTTTCTTATGGGCAGAAGGTTTTATTCATATTTTCTACAGACGACCACATATGTTGGCCACTAAGCGAATGAATGAAGTGTAAGTACATCTACAGATAAGTTTCCAAGTGATAATATTGATGAATGTAATTTTTTTTATACTAGTCTCATAAAATGAATGCAGAAAATGGAATGAACACGAGATTCCAGTAAGCTCCCACCTGTAATAGTTGCATACACATGTATTCATGGCAAGAACATATTGTTCGTTGTCGTTGCTAACCTGAAATCATGCAGCTCCTACAAACATAGCACTCCAATATCGAGCTACAGGTTCTACCTTTACAAGTTTTTTTTTTTTATCTGGAGACACAAGACGTCTGTTAACAAGGCCAACTTTTTATATTTTTTCACAATACTAGTTATCAAGCACTTTTGGATCATCTCAAACATGGTCAAAATTGATTTGTCCCTGACAAATAATAGAACTGCATTGAATGACTCACATACATTATTCAATCTCAGTTCACACTTGGGGATCGAAGAAAATGTATGACTAGCCCAATATCTAGGGTTTGTGCCTCGAAGATATGTGTGGGCATAAAGGTTAATCTGATATAGATTCCTCATTTCTCTCTCGAATTGAAAAGTTGTGGTTGCCCTGGTTGCATTCCACATTGCATCTTTGTATACTCTGCCCCGAAATTAGTTTTTGAAATTGATATGGAATGGATCCTGCAAATTGAAAGCTAATAGAGTGTTCGACACTCATTCGGTGAGGTCGAAGAGAACCCCAAAAACAACAACATAATCTTCACAAAACAGGAACCAAAATGTGCGAATTATGTGGGAAAATGGAAGCGTAAAAATAAATAAACCAATAGAGATGAAGGATGTTCAGACAATGACGAAAATGAAGAAGAAACGAAAATGAAAATGCAGAGAAACCCATGGTTGGCCCAAAAGCAACCTAGAGCACTTTCGGGTGATGAGATTTTCCAATGAGAGGAGATTTTCCAATGAGAGTGACAACAGCACTTGGGCTATGGATTTCCAACCTTCTACTGCTTTCCAACCCAAAAAGGAGCTAGAGAGAATGATGACACTAAGATCCACCAATCAACCCAATAAATTGGCAGAAATGATAACTGTAATGGTTTGAATACTTTTTTTTTAATTCAATTGAAATAGTGAATTTAAACTACTTTAATGTGAATGGAAATAAAAATTCAAAGTAATTAATGATAAATATTATGATTTTTGGGAGAAAAATTAGGATTAATTAATTAAAGATTAACCTAAAACTAATAAAAAGGGATTAATTTAAGGAAGTATGATTAATAAATAATTAACCATGGTATTTTGGTGATAAATCAAGTTTAGGAAGTTAAAATGGTAAAGTTGAATGGATTAAGTTGGTTAAATGGTAATTTTGTAGAAAATCATAAAGAAAATGACAAAATGGTAATTTTTTTTTACCATAAAGCTTATTTTAGAAGCTAAGGGTTCTGAAAATCCATCATCTCTCTACGTAAGAGAAAACAGGAGAGAGAGAGAGAGAGAGGAGAGAGAGAGAGAGAGAGAGGAGAGAGAGAGAGAGAGAGAGAGAGAGAGAGAGAGAGAGAGAGAGACGAGGGTGAAATAGTGAGTTTTTCTCCTAACTCCTCAAGGATAAAGTGTTCATCGTAGAGAGGTAGTTCTTTTGGTCCAAGAACCAATTCAAGAGGTGAAGATTTTGTGGGGAAAGTGGTGGAATCTACTATCGGTAAGTAAATCCAACCTTTAGAATAATTGATTTAAGCTTTATTGCATGAGTTAGGTGGAGATAGTTTAATTTATGCTTTGGATCTAATTAGGTTAGAAGATTTGAAGTGGCTTGATTGGATTGTGTTATTAGATTGTGGTTAGGTTGATATTTTGATGATTATGCATGAAATTATTGAATGAATTGAGTACATTGATAGTGTTTTGGTGGAAAGAATTATATATTGATTTTGGGATTAGAGTAATTAAAATTATGAATATGATGAAAATTGAAGATGGTTGTACGAATTGAAGGTGTCGTTTTGATGGTGTATCAAATTTATGTGAAATGAACGTGAGTTTGTAAAAAGAAATTTGATTGTGAATAAAGTCATTGAATGAAAGTGAAAATGTGTTTTATATTATGAAATGGAAATGATTGAATTAATATTGTATTGGATGTGAATTTGGATGTTGAATTGGATGTGAATTTGGACATCGTGTTAGACTATGAATTAAAAGTGATTAAAATAAAAATGTTATGAGAAATTGAAATGGTTTGTGTGGGAATTGTGTATTGAATTCATTACACGAAATGAAATGGATATGTATATGTTGTGAATTATTATTGTTGTGTGGAAAAGTGTTATGTTTGTTTTTGGGATTAAAGTAATGAGATTGATATTTTGAAAGAAGATTAAAGGTGTTGTGAAAGGAAATACAATTGATTGAAAATTTAATTGTGTTTGTGTGAAAGTGTTATGTAATAAGTGTGGATTATGTGTTGTGGAATTAGTTATTGTTGATTGTGGATTTAGAAGGTTAATTGCATATTGTGGCTAATGTGAATTGAATGGTGATGGTGGATTGAATTTATAAAATGAGTATTGCTTTACCATGTGTGAAAAGTGTTGTTTAATAGAAATTATGAACAAAAATTGTTTGGATACGAGACAAATGAAAGGGTTTGAAAAGAATGTTTATGTAGGATCGTATTGTCTAAGAGGGGGGTGAATTAGACTTATTAAAAATTATTAACTTAATCTAAACCTTTTCTCTCTTCTGTGCAATTACCAAATTTACAGCAAACACACAGGCAATAAACAAAGTAAAAGATAAAGAGATATTTGACACCGTAGTTTTTAACGTGGTTCGGTCAAACTTGCCTACGTCCACGCTCCAAGGCTCCCCCTTGCAAATTCTTTTCTTCTCCTCACGAGAAAACAAGATCAAACTTCTTGGGCATCTATCTACAGCCTTACAACTCTGGATTGAACTTCACAGGCGTCAATCCATTGCCTTTACACTTTGATTGATCTTCACGGGCATCAATCACAGCCTTTTACAGTTTTACAAATAAGAATATTGAGCACCAATGCTACACTCTCTCAAAGAGATAAATCTCAAGTTATAGAGCAGAGAGAGAGGTATATCAGAAAAATACAGAGTAGTGCTAGGTATTTGCTCATAAGGATTCGAAGATTATTTCTGCAAAAGTTTTTTTCTTCCGAGCTTCTTTTTCACCTTTTATACTCTGTCTGAAAAACAGCTTCAGTTCTGGAATGCTTCTCATCTGATTATGGAAATGTAGCCTTTGGAGAAACATCCGTACATAGACACCTAGCCGTTGTGTTCTGAAGTTGCTTTCATTCGTCGTCATTAATGGTCTGGAGTTAAAGCTCTGGACGACTATCGTTATCGCTTCGCGTTCTATTTGAATTTCTGGCGGAAGATACTGTTCAGCGGTAGACATTGCCTTTGAAGACCAGCGGTGGATGTTGTCTTTGAAATTCCAGCAGTGGATGTCTTCAGAAGTTACTGTTCAGCGGTTAAAGTATCCTTTGAAATTTCAGCGGTGGATGTCTTCAAAAATTTCAGCGGTAGATGTCTTCAAAAATTTCAGCGGTGGATGTTGAACTTTGTCATTTAACTAGCAGTGGATGTTGACTTTGTCGTTTAGCTAGCAGTGGATGTGGCCTTTGAATGACTGCCAGCGGTGGATGTAGATTTTGTCGTTTAGCAAGCGGTGGATGTGGTCTTTTTGTCGTTTAACTAGCGGTGGATGTGGCCTTTGAATGACTGCTAGCGGTGGATGTAGACTTTTTCGTTTAGCTAGCGGTGGATGTGGTCTTTTTATCGTTTAGCTAGCGGTGGATGTAGTCTTTTTGTTTTGCTAGCGGTGGATGTTTTTGTCGTTTGGCTAGCGGTGGATGTGAACTTTGAAAGAATGCCAGCGGTGGATGTGTATTTTTGTCGTGTAGCTATCGATGGAAGTAAATTTTCTTCTACTTTGACAGACTGCCAGCGGTGGATGTGTATTTTTGTCGTGTAGCTATTGGTGGAAGTAAATTTTCTTCTACTTCAGTGGATGTACAGTATATTATCAATTTCAGCCCTGTTTTTCTATCAAAACCTGAACACTTAAACAAATTTGTTAAACAACTAAAATACCTTTTTCAAAGGGCATTTCCACGTAAAGCTAGAGAAAAATATAATAAGTTCAATATTTAATTTATTATTATTATCAACATAATTCATTAAACTCAAATATTTAACTCAATCAAATTACATTTCTTAAAAACACATCATCAAAAATATCGTTAGACTTAAACATTATTTAAGTCAACAGTTTAAACCAATTTAACATGTTGATTTTCAAATTTAGTTGGCAATAATTGGCAACTGATAAAGCCAATGGTTGGACTTGTCTATTCGTTGTCAGGAAATTTGCAATGCTGCTTGTACGCTTGGACTTGCCTCTGCGATTACGAATAGGAAGTATATGACTGCAAAAAGAGTAAGAGTCTTACGTATAACGTTCTCTTTAGGTTGAAAGTCTCTAAATCTCGGGAAGGAAGAAATGGTGGGATTCTACAGTCCTACCGGTGAAAGTCCAGGACTCTGTAGAGAAAATATGCATTGGTGTTATAAATGGTTTTATAAAGCATGCATTGTGGAAAGAAAGAAGTTGGCAATAACTGGTAACATCGAAACCCAGTGGTTGGACTTACCTCCGATTGTTTACTGTGCATTGGCTTTACAAGCAAATGAATGTTAAATGAAGCATTGACGTGTTTTGAATTGTGGTTTGTGTGGCATGTTTAATACAAATAAATTATTGTTTAAAAGATGCAAGGTTTTCTTATAATTGCTATAGATTCTGTTAAAAAAATGATAATCAAAAGTGGGTTGAGTATTATAAAACAAAAAAATGACCTCAAGCATGTCTACTTTTATAGCCTTTGAGTGGTTGTTAAAAGAAACATGATATAATTGGTTTGATTGTTGCATCATGCTAGAGGTATACGGAGATTGGTCCTAAGTTATGAGATAGAGTTTAGAGTGATGGTTTTAAGAGTTAGATTTATTTGCTGGGTCAATGGCTCATTATGTGGATATTCATATTTTTCAGATATCAAGTACGTTCATAAGGACGGAGAAACCAGGCAAGATAAATTGTACATTGAGGCATAGGTGAAAGATCGTATTGTTGGTCTCTTTTTTTTGGAGTTTGAAAGGACACACGTAGTTAACGATCTTTATTTTTAAATGTCGCTTCCATTCGTACTCTGATGTTGATATAAAAATCTTTAAATGGATGAAAAATATGATGGTTGTATAAATTTCTTTATTGGTGTTTTTGAATGGATCCTAATTTAGGATGCCATGTGTATGTTGATTTTAAGATGATGATGTCGTGCGTCAATTGATTTTGTATATATTTTCTATCTCGAGAATCCGATAACCCATTGGGATCCGGTTCTGGGAGGAATTGGGCCCTGACAATAATCATTTGGTGCTATGTACGGAGGTTCTCGGAACGCACCGAGAATACGAGGAGAAACTCCACGTTCTAAAGATGAACTTCTAATATTTTCAATTGATCAAAGACCTTTACATAGGATTCAGAATAAGTTTATAAAGACTCAGACAATCGACGATGAAGAAAACAAAAAAATGAAACTAAAATTTATCCATTGGAGAAAATAGTCGTTGGAGCGTCGACGTTCTCAGCCACGTAGGCTGCTATCCTACTGGCGCGTTGTCTTCGGCGCTAATCTCGTATGTGCCCAGGTGTGCGCGCCATTCGTTGGTCCTCTCATTCGCGATACTGCTGCTTGACCGTGCTGCTGCTCGCTGCTGGACTATGCCCGCCCAAATGCTAATGTGCAACTGATGATGTTGCGCGCCTGATGAAGATGTTGTCTGCGCGTGCTTGATGGTGCCTTGCACGCGCGCCTGCTGATGCCTGATGCTCATGTTCTGGCTTCCTTCGTTCGCGCGCCAGCGTGCCTTATGCCCTCTTTCATGCGCGCGCCTTGCCTACCATGGTTGTGACGACCCTAATACTGTACCCAATTTTTCCGTACTATTTTTTTTTTATCCTAATAACTTTAATTGCATTTAAGCGGAATTTAAAGCGAAAACCCAATTTGTAAAACGTTCGAATATATTTTGAAAACCATTTAATAAAATTGCAAAACAATTAAAACATTTATTTAAAACAATAAAACACAATCGGCCAGCGAAACCAGGGGCAAAAAGGGAACTGGCGTCCCTTTTTGCAGGGGCGATCAATCTCCCAAAACAGGCGATTGATCGCCCGTGGCGATCGTTGCATGGCGAACGATCGCCTTTCGGCGATCGCTTGCCTGCCCAGCGATCGCCACTCTTGGCGATCGCGCGACAGAGGGAGAGGGCTCTCTGAAATTTTCCAGAGAGCTCAGCCCCCCCCCCCCCCCCCTCCTTTCTTCTTCTTTTCTTTCCTCTCCTTCCCTGCATTCACACATTTCTTCTAACACCAAACTTCACAATTCAACAATACAAATTTTATATAACTCTCAACCATACTTTCCAACATTAACTCTCTCACAACCCCATCGATTTCTCATTTGCCAATCACCCAAAATAAAACGACTCACAACACGTTAAAAGCATAACCTAAGTTCGTAAAAACGAACCGCGTCTAAGTTCGTAAAAACGAACCGCGTGGATACGTTTAAAACCTAAACAAACCCTCCTGTTTTAAAATCGCCCAAACGGTTATAAAAACAGTTTCCAAAACGTTTTATAAAAAAACAGGTTTACCAAAACATCGAAATATCAAAATATAAACCTATCAACTATCCAGAACCAAACACCCTAAAATGTTTCTATACAACCATTAGCCCGACAATTCCCAAAAATCCTCAAGACATCTAACCATGAGTCTCACGGGTCAAAATGCGCCTCGACTGCGCCAACACACTCCCGCGACCATCCTCTGTCAACCGCATCACTCCTCAGGTGGAGGGATCTCGTTCTCACCTATGTCTAAGTCACCTACACCATACAGACACCTATGAGATAAAGATCTCAGCAAACTCTCGTAAATGTAAATGCATGCTGTGCATATGAGTTCATAAATCATGCAGCGTTTTCTTTATTTTTACTCTGTGGGTGTCACCGAGATCTCATCCCCCTAACCGGAGAGAGCACATCCAGGGGTCAGACTACTTTTTCCAGCTAGAGGAGGGGGGTACACGCTTACAACACGTACAGCCGTGCCTGAGCCCCACCTTGCATGACCTATAACTGTATGAGTACATGTTAGATGCGGTATTGTGACAGACCCCTTCGTGCCTACACAATAGATCAATAGCCCCTCTCCAGGCCGCATCGCCATTTTCTTTAAAACATTGTGCAGAAATTTATTTTCTATGCATAATTTAAAACCGTGATGCGTGAACAGTTAATGGCATAATTTAAATATACAACATATATACCGTCAAGACTATAGAAACATAAACTATAAAACACATCTAAACCTAACTACCCAACCAAAGCATTTAAACAAAACGTCACCAAAACTCCTCGAGACGACTTCGACGTACGGTGTAGGCCAATCGGCCAGAGAAGATCACGAGAACTTACCTCGTGTCCGTTGCAGCTCAAGCTCCGTCCACGAGCGTTGTTCACCTAGGCAATTTCACCAAATTGTCGTTAAAACGAGCCTTAAACAATTTAATGCCCAAACTAATAATATCCTTAACTAAAGAAATTCCTAAAATCTTAACTTAACTAATCGAAGCATTTAAACCACAAATTAATTCTCGATAGTTCAAAACCACAATTAACGAGTTTTCCTAAAAACCCGAAAATCCACAAATTTTGACTTTTTCACAAATTGATTTAACTTCGTCCAATAACATTCAATACATCCTTTCTATCCTTAAACACGGCAAATCTATAAATTTCGAACCCTAAATCGCATTTTTAACAAAACCCTAATCGTATAACCTAAACTTATAACTTTCTAAACACCGAAAACTAACGCTCTAAAACTATAGATTCATACCTAGAGCGTCGATTGGAGGAGAAAACGTAAAGAACGGAGGACGAACGGAGGAAGAACGGAGGTCGGAATGTCGAAGAACCGTCGATGGCAGAGAGGAGCTCTCTAGTTTTTCAGGCGACAGAGGAGGAATGAAATGAAGAAGAAAATGATTTAGGTTAATTTATAATATTGGTTTGGCAAATTACCGTATTGCTCTTCCTTTGATTTTCTATTTGTTTCATCTTTTGTTTCGTTAATTAACTAGCTATTTGGCTTCTCCAAATTTCTTTATTTCACCAATAAATCCAACTTATTATTTGGGATTTATTAAAACTGTCTGTTTGCAAATCGGATCTCGTTTACTATTTTTACTACAACGTCCTTTACATTTTGAGAAACGTAATTACTCAGAATTAAGCGTTACTACTCCGAAAATTCTTATAATTTCTTTAAAATTCCTATTAATAATTAGGATTCTAATGACGCTTTCTTTTCGTAAAACGGGTTTGATTTGACACATTTACAAAAATGCCATTATATATATATTTTACAAAATCCCGTAAAGCCGGGTATTACAATTGTCCTACTGTGCGCACCAATTGTGCCCACACCTTCATGTTGTGCACGCCACTCCCAAACACGTCCCTTGCTATGCGCGGCATCTTGAACACCAAGTATACCATTTCTTCAATCCGTGTGCATTATTCCTTTGCCATGTACATCCTTCCTTCAAGTCATGCGCTGATGCTCCCAACCCATGCTTTAAGATGGTTTTTTCTTGTAAAATTGGCAAACCAGTTAGATAAAGAATTGGTTAATTTATGTACCTCGGTTTGTGATCGTCCGATAAGAGCTATGGCACATCAAAAATTTGCGTACATATACCGAAGGCTGTAGCGGTGTTCGGCTAACAATAATTATTGCTACATAGCAGGCAACAACCCATGATATTTGAAAGATCAACATAGTCAACATAAAATAATAAAATTACCACAACGCTTCAATATTTGAAAGAATAATTAGAAATGCATATATTTTTTGTCGAATGTCCATCTGTATCCCGATTTAGTATTTAAGTTTTCCTTTAATAATTTCAAAAACCACGTCCATGAGTCTGTACACTCTGATTCCACATTGGCAACAAAAATGAGATATTTTCCATCATTGCCATCAATGCTGACGGCTGTCAGTAGTTGGCCAGGACACGAACCCTTTAGATGACAATCATTCGAATAGATAATAGGTCTACCACACTGCAGTAAATCTGTCTTGCAAGCAGCCATACACATATACATTCTTTCGAACACACATGACTCATTATCGACAGAACCCACCAAATAAGTCTGTAAGCCAAATGTGCTACCCAGATTTGATCTACGTATTTCTTCTGTGTACGACCACAATAGCTTGTATTGTTCGTCGTCCTTCCTTTAATTAAGTTTTCGAGCTTCGCTTCTTGCTCTTCTCGTAAGACTTTGTGTAATGTTGACATTCAAATTTTTCTTCACTGTCTCGATAATGGAAGAAATTTTCCACGTAGATTAACTTTTGAATCTATTCAAATAATGATTTGCCACCCATTTTGCAGTAGCGTGTCAATTCTAAATTTTTCTTGAACAGTTGTGAGAATCGTTGAAACTCTTTATTTGAAACGTAAACTCATTTTGCATCTTCAAATCATGTAGTCATCAATCACATCTGTTGTCACACATTACCGTTTGTTGCCGAGATTCACTTTTAATGAATTTGATCTCATAACCCATTATTCAAAGCATGTTATATTATTATTCACAAAGCATGTTATACTATTTATTCTCTAATTACTTTTAAAGAACTATATTTTTTCCCCAGATAAAATCTCATCGAAATTTCTTTCCTTACCGATATGTTTTCCACCTTATCATCCTCCGAGTCTACAGGTGTTCGAAGCTCATCGTCTAGAGTTTTTGAAGTCGATTGCACATTTATTTCTTCATTATTTTTTAGGTGATCGAATGCCCAAAGATCACCATATATGGACGTGGAGTACGAATATCAGTCCATATTGGCATCACAAGTTGTTGTCTCGTCTAAATCAATCGATATACTCGAATCAGAATCTATCGACGTCGCTTATAAAGAGAAAATTTGCTAGATAGTAGAGAAAATAGTGTAGAGTAGATGTTTTAGAGTTTTCCGAGTTGGGGGGTGAGAATAGACCGTTTTCTTATATATTGTTGGGGATCATGCCCTCGTTCCGGGGCAATGACCCCCCCGCTCTCAAAATTAAGGCACAGAACGGGGTCTCCATGCCCCGAAACGATCCCATGTTCTTAAATATTACGCTTGAGAACGGAGCCCTGATCCGAGACGAAGACCCCTCGTTCCCGACCACTATCTAAAATGGGGAGCCAAGAAATGAGGGGACGTTCCAGGGCGGGGACCCTTGTTCCCAAGAACCCACTGAAATGGGAGATACAAGTAACGGAGGGCCGTTCCGGAGAGGGGACTCCCATTCTCTAGCGCCCCTAAAATTGGGGTGCAAGGAACGGGGGGGCCATTCTGGGGTGAGAACTCTCTGTTCTCGAATCACATGTGGTGCACGTTGAACGGGGGGGGTCTCCACCCCACATCGACCTCCCGACTTAATATGTTCAATGACACGTAAGAATTGGACAGAATGGGTGGTGATTAGCCCTCGTTCTCGGTGTAAATTCAGAACGGGGGGTGATCGCCCCCGTTCCCGACCACTCTCTAAAACGGGCAGGCAAGAAATGAGGGGACGTTCTAGGGCGGGGACCCCTGTTCCCGAGAACCCCCTGAAATGGGAGAGACAAGTAACGGAGGGCCGTTCCGGAGAGAGGGCTTCCCTTTCTTGAGCACCCCTAAAATTGGGGTGCAAGGAACGAAGGGCCATTCTGAGGCGAGAACTCTCCGTTCTCGAATCACATGTGGTGCATGTTGAACGAAGTCTCTACTCCCACATTGACCTCCCAACCCAATATGTTCAGTGACACGTAAGCACTGGACAGAATGAATGGTGATCGACCCTTGTTCTCGATGTAAATTCAAAACGGGGGGTGATCGCCTCTTATTAGGGTTTGATTTATTACATTTTTGATAGTTTAAAGTTTTAGTTGTTAGTAATTCAGAGGGTGTTTCAAAGTAACTTCATACTTTGGGATTCAAATTGGTAATTATCAAAAAAAAAATAACACCCACTATCTTGACCCGATTCTAGTAGTGGGTCGGAATCGTTGGATCTGAGTGCCCAATGTTTATTCAGTGAAAAATATTTAAAAATTCCGGTTTGCTACGTTTTCTTCCAACCGAACCGGACCGCCGCATAAACCACTCCTTTCGTCTGTCCTACATCCTTTGATTTCCCTTTCACGAGCCAGGCGAAGCCCTAGAGGTAACTTTCAATCTCCGGTGCTGTTTAATTCAAAATTATTCCTCTTATCCGTTTCCAATTTCTTGTAATCTTACGGTCACAAGTCTCAATGATTGATTTCAGGATCTGTTTTATTTAATTTTATTTAATAATCAGGTTTGGAAGCACCGATTCTTTTAATTTGGTGTTTGAGATCTCTTTGTACATTTAATTTTTCCAGAAAGTAAAGATTCATGTCTTTGCCTTTATAATTTATCCGCTGTATATGTTTTCGTGTACTTAATTTTGATTTTCGTGCTTGTTTGGAGTTTAGTTGAATTCTCTCTGTTGGACGACTAATCGTTGAATTTGCAGAATGCCTGAGAACAATTGTTTTTAAGTTTATATAATTTGAATCCATTATCCGTTTCTGTTTTGAGCACGTCGTCTCTTACTTTCAGATGTAACTTCTTTTCAGTATTGGAGGTGTTTTTATGACTTTGGAAATTCGAAAAAGTTGTAGCTTAGTTCTGTCGAGATATTCTTGGATTGTTTTATTTTTTGTACCCTAATTGTGGAAAAAAAATTATTATCTTTATGGGACAGGTTCTGTATGCAGAAATCCAGTTGATTTCTGAGACTAGTTGTCTCAATTGTGGTTTGCTTGCTGGTAGAGAGATAAAACCTAGCGAAAACATGTCAAGAGAAGGAATGATACACCCAGATTGCAGAAATGCTTCAAATCCTTACCATAAGTGTAGTGAATATTGTTTTAGAATAATTGCAGAATCTAAGTCTCAAATTCAGATGGTGCAAAAGGAATCAGGTTTGTACCTGTTGATGTTCTTTCATTATCTCCAGTTGCTGTCTTCCTGAATATTTGACTAAAACGTCTGGTTTGTTCTCTTTTTAAGGGATGTGATTTAGAGTTTACATTGTTGGAGGATTTATGTTGTTAGGTGATGTCATGGGGACTGGGATGTGTGATTTTTCCTTAAAGAGTTATTTTTTAGGTTACTTAATATTAGTAAACACTAATAATTCTTTAATTAAACCTCTTTTGTGGATTTTTTTCATAAAGAAAGTTCTGTTGTGATTTTTCCTCCTTCAAGTAGTGCAGTTTCCTTTGTAATTTTTTTTTTCTTTTCTTGAAAGCTCCAGCTTCTGGGGAACATGATGGTCCTTCCACCTCTGGACCTCCTGATGAGTATGAAGATCTACATGATGAAAAACCAGATTCAGAAGGAAATTCTGATGATTATAATGGGAAATTGAATGGAGAAGCTCTGGAAGGCGAGTTTACAAAACTTACAGGAAGGAAGAAAAAATTGTTTGAACTGAGGCTTAAAATGGTAAATTTATCTAGACGATTCGAAAAAGGTCCATAGTATCGTCTATTTAGTTTTGCTGCCTTTGCTAATATCAATTTCTTGCAAAAATGCTGAATCGTGGCTATATGAATGTAGAACGAAGCTAGGAAAGCTAATCAAACAGCAATAGCAGCTGAAAAGAAAAAAATGGAAGTTCCATTGGAGTCGAGGGGCATCTCAAAACAAAAGTGGCTTGATGAGAGGAAGAAAAAGATTGGGAAACTTTTGGACGCAAATGGTTTGGACATGACAAAGGCTTACATGCTAGACACGCAAGATGCAGCAGAGGCAAAATATAAGAAATGGGATAAGGATCCGGCTCCATATGGCTGGGATGGTATGTGTTATGTTGCTTTAGCTTGTTGTCAGATTATTACTGAGCCAAAAAAAAACAAATTTATTTAAAACACGACACTTCTGCTTTGTGAACGACAAACAAATTACACTTTTGTGGTTTTAGTGATTTTAGAAATTATAGAATAGTCATTTTACAAAGTTGAATTATAAGTGTCAACTTTAATTTTGGTTGATGCATACTATATAGAATATGCTTCATGTGCAATCCATCGACATAAACTTATTTTGGAAATCAG
Organism: Begonia masoniana; assembly: GCA_022432975.1. Lineage (NCBI taxonomy): Eukaryota > Viridiplantae > Streptophyta > Magnoliopsida > Cucurbitales > Begoniaceae > Begonia > Begonia masoniana. Next base: position 7,234,074 of record CM039513.1, on the reverse strand, counting down.
TAATAGGGCCAGGACTAAATTACTGTATAATTTCTTTGCAAAACCATATTCTGGATTCCATTGAATTACATCGATCTTTATTTGACTCCCTAAATGCGTGAGTGAAGCTAACATATATTATTTGTAACAGTGTTTAATCAGAAGACTTTGTACAATGCTCACAAAAAACGTACGAAGAATATTGAGGTTGACCTAGAGGAATATAATAAAATGAAAGAAGCTGACCCAGAGTTTTACCGTGAAGCCTCAAGTCTCAAATATGGGAAGGTAGTGGCACGGACTTAGTTTCGACCATGCTGCGTTTGCTCTAGAATTGTTTTTAACCAGTCATTTCACTATCGTCCAGGCACCTAAGATGGGGGAGGAAAAGATAGATAGAATGGTGAAGGAACTCAAGGACAGGGAAGAGAAGCGCAAGTCATTTAGCAGAAGGAGGAGATTCCACGAAGAAAAAGATATCGACTCAATCAATGATCGGAATGAGCATTTCAACAAAAAGATTGAGCGAGCTTTTGGTAAGTACACTCTTGAGATCAAAAACAATCTTGAGCGTGGAACTGCCTTACCGGACTAAGGTATGCATTGAGTATGTAAATAGGCTATTTGTTTTTTCGGGTTCATAAGTGACTTGTTACTCTGGATTTATGAAATCATATCGAAACCTATGGATTCGCATGGATATTTTCATTCTTTTCTATTTTTTGCAGTTTTTTTTTCCATGTGATAGTCTATATTAAAGAAATGTCTAACCATTCAAGTAATAATAACCATTGTTAGTTGCAACATTGTGGTTAGTACATTGACAAATTAGGAGATGGGTATGAAAAGAGAGATTCAAATCCTCGATAAACAAAAGTCTACGTAGCAGTTCCAATGCTACGCCTTGAACCACTAAGCCATCTCTCCTCCATAACGATTATGGCCCAAAAACCTAATAACAGTGAGTCATTCCTATTTAATCTTTTTTGAGTAGGTATGTACAATTTTTCTAATTAATCATCCAAGAAAAAAACCTTCCTCCTATAGAATTAAGATGGGGTTTATAGGTAAGCTGTTGTGGAATTTTTTGATTTATGTCTCTGGAAGCTATTGCTTTGAAGTTTCCAATTTCCGTTATGCAAGTTTTTAATTTTTAGGACTTGGCCAGCTCCGATCTTTGAATTCGACTGATCTTTATTAGTGCGACAATCTTGACCAAATGGGGTCAAACTATGCATAATAATTGTGTTCCAGTAGGTCGTCCAATATAGTTGAAGTCAACTTTATATCTTTTAAAAGCTTGACTCCAACTGTTATTGGCAGTGAAAAATTCAAAATATTTGTACAGTGATGTTTACTGGTCCTAAATTACAGTGCAACGTAATTTGAACGTTTATTTTATTTTATATTATGTTTTGTAATTTAAAAGTATCATGATTTATGCTAATATTAAATAGAGTAAATGCGATTTAGCCAATGAACTTAAGGTTGGTGGTGACATAATATCTTAAATTATTATTTTTTTAACAAAACTATTATTGAACTTTGGGTTATTAGCAAATGACTTGTACCTCAGTTGGCCTGTATTTTAGTTTTCTAAATTTATCGTGACAGCGAGTGCGTGCAGAAAATCAAACGAGTTAAAATAACTAGAGTACGTAAAAACGACCTATCGATAAATTTAAGACATTTGAGGATTTTTATTAGACATTGATGGTTTTACTAACATTTAATGCGCAAAGATAATTTTGTTCAAAAAAATTAGTTTTAGCTATCAATTGTCCCTAAATTCGTGTACTAAATTATACTTTATCCTGATAAAAATACCAATTATTTACTTATAATAGATTTTTAATAATTCTTTTTATTATTGATTTGGAATAAAAATACTAAAGCGATGATAAATGTCTTTGTTTCTCTTTCATTGACTATTCTACCCCAAAACGTACACCATTTGAATTAAAACTCTATCACTTTAGATTTGATAAATCAACAAAAAAAAGCATATTAAATTCCATCATTAATTTATATCATGACTTTTGAGACGTAGAAATAATTAAAAGATGAAAAAAAAAAAACCGATAAAATTCGATGAAACTAGATCATATTGGAATAATCCGTCCGGTTTTGAGAATATCTAAAACCAAGTTTGGGTTCAAATGTAAAAACTAAAAAAATATCAATCCTATGTTCGGTGCATAAAACCAAAAAAATTGAACCAAACCGAAACCTAACACCTAGACCCCAACACAAGCACGAATCAAATAACAGCGTGGAGGAAAAAACAAGAAGATTTGGTTCTAGTAAAATCGAAACTAAACTGAACTAACTCGATTTCAACCTTATCAACGGTTAGTCGTGGCTCGTATGATAATACTCGTTGTTATTACTACGACGTAAATATCAATTTTTTAAAAAAATTATTAAATTTGAAAAGTGACACAAAAACCAAATTAATAATTTTGTAAGTAAAAGTAATTGTCTAAGCTTAACAAAGTAATTAAAAAAAAATGAACAATATTAGTAGTGGAAAGGGGAGAGGTGTGGTTGGCCTGATGGCTGTCAAGCACTTTGACTAATAAATATGAAAAACGGAAAGAATGAACTTCCTTGACCAAGTCAATCTCCATTAAACCTTGCCCGAGAGCTTGGCTATGGCTTCCCCTTTCCCATCCTGAATCTCTCAATTTCTCTCCCTTTTACTCTCAATTCTCCTCCCTTTCCCTTCCTCTTCACCTTATTCTCAGAAGATTCTGTGGTTCCTCCAACTTAGGTGCCGAGTCTTCTTTGATCTCTTCGGTCAACGATGCTCCGTTTTTCGTCGCGCTCCTTCCTCGTTCTTTCATGAAGAATCTTCATCCGAGTGTGGCGGCGTAGAGGATCAAGTTTTGACGGAGAAGGATTGTTTTTCTTGTTTCTGTGATTGGGAATTTTGTGCTGCGTATTGGAACAATAGTTTGTTAGGAATGGAGCTAACGATGCGAGCGAAGTCAATAATATTGGTTTCTTCAGCTCTTCTATGGTTGATTCTGTTGTTTGATTTGGTCTCTGCCAACCCTGAAGGTCTGCACTGTCTATTTTCTGTTTCACTTTATTGATATTGTCCTTTTAATTCCTTCAAAGTTGATTACCTGAAAATATAACTGGTGCTACTATTTCATCTCTGTGATTTCCAGTTGCTCTAATGAAAAACTACCAAAATGGAACTTATGCAGATATTGCCAGTTCGCTTTTTTGAAAGCTACGTAGCTGAGATGATTTTTAGCTCCATTTTTTTTTCGCACACCGACATTACTTTAGTGATTCTTACGCACTTACCTTCACTACTTTCTTGGGAATTTAAGTCCAATGCGCGCTGTGTGAATTGAGTATTTGAACGATTAGCTTCTTGAATGTTGTAAAATATATTACCAAGCGGGCTTTATCTTTTAGGTACTAGGAATTCTCTGAGCTCTATCTGTTGTTTATGCTGGGCATTTGACCAGTGAAAATGGACTGCGATATATTTTCATTACTAAAGAATTTTTCTTTTTGATGAATTCTGTCATTAATTCATTTTTTCTTCACACTATGGTTTGGGTGTGTCTCAAATGTCTTTGGCATGTCTCATTTGCATGTTTGAACTAACGAGTTTTTCATTTAAGTAAGACAGGTGATGCCTTGAATGCATTGAAGACCAGTTTAGTGGATCCTAATAATGTCCTTCAAAGTTGGGATGCCACACTAGTCAATCCTTGCACATGGTTTCACGTAACATGCAGTCCTGATAATAGTGTCACGAGAGTGTAAGTTTCTATTTGTTACCCACTTCTTGGGAAGTTCTTGCAGTTGCACATCTGATGCCTTATATAAAGAGCTATGGTCACAATAAAATTTTCTTTATGTTTCGACAGGGATCTTGGAAATGCAAATCTGTCTGGCCAATTGGTTCAACAGCTTGGTCAACTATCAAATTTGCAGTACTTGTAAGTTTGATTATTTTGAGAAATTAATAGTTTCTCATCTTACTTTTTAGTCCAGGACAGGATAGAATACATTTTTTTCTCATTGCCACGTTTATGCATGACATTTAATGCACTTATCCTTTTTATTTACTTTGCAATTATTTTCCCTCTTGTATTTAAGATTACACACTTGAGTAGTTTATACCTATTAGCTAAGCTCTATACTTTTTGGAAAGATTTAACTAGTAATATATTTTTGAAGATAATCATGCCTGAAACTTTGGTAATGGAAGAGTGACTTTATACGTTAAAAAAGAATATGATAATTGATTGGTGTAGGGAATATAAACTCGATAACTTATTTTATTTAGAATAGGAATCAAAGAGAATGATTCAAAATGAATATAATTTGAGACAAAGTAAGTTACTTCAGATGATCAATATGATCTAATTTTATTTCCTCTAATACTAAATAACCAAGTAAATGAAGTCGTTTGCCTCCCTTTTTTTTTTTTTTTGCTAAAATTGGTTCTAGATTTATTCAAAGCATTGAATGGAGAAATTTTGGCAACCTTTTTATTACAGGGAACTTTATAGCAATAATATTAGTGGAGAAATTCCAGAGCAGCTTGGGAACCTGGGAAACTTGGTGAGCTTGGATCTTTACCGGAACAACTTAACTGGTCCAATACCCAGCACACTGAGCAACCTTCAGAAGCTGCGTTTCTTGTATGAACATGATAAATTTTTTTGCTTCTCCTTTGCTTTTTCTGTACTGATGTTCAACTATTAAAGTTAGCGTTTTAACATCATGGCTCTAATTTTACTTGTTTGCTGTCTGAAATAGGCGTCTCAACAACAACAGCTTGTCAGGAACTATTCCATTTCCTTAACTAATGTTTCCTCGCTTCAAGTCTTGTGAGTGTTCAGGAAGTTGCCTTTTTACACTTTATGAAAAACTTAATAAATATACTAAAACTATTTTGATGCAGAGATCTTTCAAATAACAAACTAACTGGAGATATTCCCGTCAATGGTTCCTTTTCTATATTCACCCCAATCAGGTTCATTTTCTTTAATACTGATCAGTAGTTGTAGCATATTATTTGAAATGATTTCACTGTAACCATAAAATATGCATCCTCCAGTTTTGCAAATAATCATCTGAATAATCCTCCACCTTCACCGCCACCTCCAGTTCCTCAATCACCACCAACTTCATCAGGTATGTTTAATGTGTATCTAGCTTGTAATGAAACTTGAATACGTTTGATATTGACATGTATTCAGTCATATGGCCTGCCTCTATTTTTTTGAAACTTCATCGATACAAGTTCTATTTTTTCTCTCTTTCTGCTTTCTACCCTTCCACAATTATGACTTGACATTGTTGCGTCAATCAATTAAAAACATTAATTGCACTATGTTGATTTTATTGAAGGTAAACATAATGTAGCATTTGAATTCACACGTCTGGCTGCGGCTGTTATTTCTTCCTTTACTTATTATTATTTTTTCTGTAATCAGTAATAAAAAATATGTAGGAAGGTGATCAAGAAAAAAAAGGCTCAAAACTGTCTTTCATTACATTTCCTGCACCATATACCCCATAGCTCAATCCCACCAAAAAAGATTTTTGTGAGAATGCACGAAACACAAAACCCTTTTGTCCAAGCTTTTACATCTTCCCCATTCTAACATTGACTAGTCACTTTCTTTGGCGATGACCCGGAAAATTGAAAGCCACTTCCAATGGAAGCATACAGTTGTGAAGGGTAATGAACAATGGATCACATCATCTTCCTGTTTCAAACACTTTATACAAGCTTTAACTCCATAGTGGGACCAAAAATTAATTAACTAATGTGAAAGGTCTTTTCATTCCAATCACAGTGAGCTGAATGAGGCTAAAATCCAAGTCTTTGATTTCTGCGTACCTTGTAGCCTCCTCCCCTTCCAAGGCCAACCAAAGTTTGGTTCGTAAGAAATGTTTCCACTGAGCAGTAATGCAGTCTAGAAGAAGATTAAATGAGTCTTCTGTCTGGTTACGCTTAAAGTATTGATTAATAAATGTCAGGCGTTGTCTTTTCAGCTTGTCCTACAAAGTATAGGTTACCCAATTGCTTACCAAGCTAAAAGAAAAGCACCAGAGTTAGAAAGCTTCCTGAGCATGGTGTCTGTCTTTCCTCCACTGTTGTTAACCTCAAAATTTTTTTTCTTTAATTTCTTAAAAGCATCACTCATTTTTTCCAAAAGTGAAAATACTTGCATTAGCCAACACCCACTTTCTGAGTGAATTGTCCGTGATTCAAATGAGAAATATGGCAATTAGAATGATAAAATTGTAGTTAGCTCTAGAAAAAATTTAAAGATTATATGTTTAAGCTGGAATAAGGCTGTGACTGTTGGTGCCGTGGGTTGCTAATTTTCAAGTGTCAATACCATTTTACCTTTTTCCCTATCCGTCGTTTACCAAGATAGAAATTTCTTATCACAGCATAAGAAATTAAAACTTCATATGTGATTTTACTTAAATTTATGCTTTGGATATAGGGAATACTGCCACTGGAGCAATTGCTGGAGGAGTTGCTGCCGCTGCTGCCTTGCTTTTTGCTATCCCTGCAATTGCACTTGCTTTGTGGCGTCGACGAAGACCACACGACCACTTCTTTGATGTACCTGGTTGGATGCTTGTTTACCATCTAATTATCACTTGATATGTCCCTAAAAAATTGCGACTCATGCGGATTTTCCCCAACTAAAGAAGAGATCTATGAAACTGAGCAAAAGTTGTAAAGTAATAATAGCCCACTTGTTTACCAAGAAGAGATCAGAATCATGTTCAATATCGTTGATTGAATAGTTGACTCTTTCTCATTTACTGGTATAGCAAAATACAAAATATAAATAGAGTATTTTTGCCCAAATCATTTTTATTTTACTTGTAATGCAGCTGAGGAGGATCCAGAAGTTCATCTTGGCCAGCTCAAAAGGTTTTCTCTGCGGGAGCTACAAGTCGCCACTGACTACTTCAGCAATAAACATGTTTTGGGTAGAGGTGGCTTTGGCAAGGTGTACAAAGGCCGTTTGGCCGATGGTACTCTGGTAGCAGTCAAAAGACTTAAAGAGGAGCGTACCCAGGGTGGAGAGCTGCAATTCCAAACTGAAGTAGAGATGATCAGCATGGCTGTGCATCGCAATCTGCTACGATTACGTGGTTTCTGCATGACACCAACCGAGCGGTTGCTTGTTTATCCTTACATGGCTAATGGGAGTGTAGCGTCATGTCTAAGAGGTATTATGAGTAGCTTCGTTATTTACCATTATTATTTGATAGTGCATAGAAAATCCATGGCTCCCCTTAGTTCTTTCACACAATTATGTTGGTGAATGGCTGGAATTTATGCCTTCTTTTCTATTAATTGACTCCAACTAATTACTCGTAATCAACGTGGATAGATGTTTACAGATTCAACAAATCCCAACATGCATGTGGATAATATAATCACTCTCAAAGTTTATTAAGTGATTGTATATTATTGTAGAGCGCCCAGAAACACAGCAACCACTTAATTGGTCAATACGCAAACACATTGCTCTTGGCGCTGCTAGGGGTCTTTCTTACTTACATGATCATTGCGATCCGAAGATTATTCACCGAGATGTAAAAGCTGCAAATATTTTATTGGATGAAGAATTTGAAGCTGTTGTAGGGGATTTTGGGCTGGCTAAGCTCATGGACTATAAAGATACTCATGTCACAACTGCAGTGCGTGGTACTATTGGACACATAGCACCAGAATACCTTTCAACTGGAAAATCTTCAGAGAAGACAGATTGTTTCGGATATGGAGTGATGCTTCTTGAACTCATAACTGGACAGAGAGCTTTTGATCTTGCCCGCCTTGCAAATGATGATGATGTCATGTTACTTGATTGGGTACGTAAATTTGTTTGCATTGCCACTAGTTTATAGAATTTGATGGTTTTTCTTTTAATTCTTCAACTACTGTTTTTTAATGCTTGATTTAATCATTCTCGTCTTAATTTTTTGGAAAGGCAAAGTGCAAAGGTAAAAAGTTATTTTCTACTCATTTGCTTTACTGTTTGATCGAGATGAAATTTACTTTATTTAAAATGTTAAGACTCTGATAGTATTCAAAATTATTACATAGACATGATTCATACTCTTTAACATTTTTATTATAAGTGGGTTTCTTATTTTATGACTACAATCAATGTTTCTCGTGCTCAACATCAAGTGCACACTGATCCTTCGCTTGATTTCAGCTTAGTTGTTTCTTAATTAGTTTACATTTATCTGACACATACTGCTAAGTGATCGTACATTTCTCACATTCCAGTTAGTTTTTTGGTTACTTAGCGAGATATTCCATCGCATTGATCTTAGCTTAGGGAGGTCTCTTTAAATAGTGGGCAGATTAGGTAGGGAGATAGAAAGAACAAGGTGACTATGAAGGGAGCGACGAAAAAATAGGTAGAAAGGCGTCAATATAGAATATTTGGTCTTCAGTTGCCTTAATTTCTGACTTAGAATGCTTTTTATAGAGCATAAACTAGATGAATCCCCAAGCATTTAAATTATTTTATTCATGAATATGAGTAAACTAGTAAATGATATCCTTAAGGATAATTTTAGATTTATTTTTTAACTTTAAATAGTTCAGATAAATTATCAAATAGTTGAAAAAATATATTAATTGTACCGATTGATGAGTCTATGTCAGGCGTTCGAATAATAATGTAAAATTAGAGGATAAATATAACATTATTCCATCTATATTGTGTTAAAAATATTATTAAACAAAAATCTAAACTATATTTGCTAATATTCCTTGAACCAATCATGTCCATCTTTTTTTCGTTGTTTCTAATATGTAAATAATGTTTTTTGTCCATGCTCTGCATCATCTTGATTTGTGTTAAATATTTGAATTTTTCATATGAAAAACGAGAACTCTGTGATAGTCGCTTGACATTGTCGCTGAAATATGCAGGTGAAAGGGCTTCTGAAAGACAAGAAGCTGGAGACTCTTGTGGATCCCGACCTTCAAGGAAATTATGTGGAGGCAGAGGTGGAGGAGCTCATTCAAGTCGCACTACTTTGCACCCAAAACTCTCCCATAGAGCGTCCGAAAATGTCAGAGGTCGTGAGGATGCTCGAAGGTGATGGCTTGGCAGAAAGATGGGAAGAGTGGGAGAAAGAGGATCGGTTTGTCAACGACTTTAACCGGACTCAACCCCCCCACCCAAGTATGACTTGGATCGTTGACTCGACATCTAACATTCCTCCCGATGACTTATCCGGCCCAAGGTGAAGTTTTTAAAGTATTTTCGATTGTTGTTTCAGATCGAGAAAATGTTCGTCGTCATATTTGTCCATATGATTTTTTTTTGTATACTTTTTTTTTATGTTCATTTTACGTCGCATATACTGTGTTTTGTGTAATTTTAGAGGTTTGGTGTATCGATTCGTCGAGTAAAATGTTACGAGCGATGTGCCAATGGACTAAAATGTATTTTTCATGTACCCTAGAAATAATACGTAAAGATTGGTTATAGTAATAACAGCATATTTCCTTCTAAATTCATTCATACGCATTTTTCAATTTTGAAAATTATGATCTTGAATTAAATAGTTCTAATATGACTTACAAACCTCGACTACAACCATTCAAATTTAATGGAAAATACTATAAAATGGCACTTTATAAACCTCTTTGATTGGACTCCTAAATTAATGATTTAATCGCGTGATTTTACATTTAATTAAAATAAATGATGAACAAGATGCAGTTATTTCTCTCTACACTCGTGACTTTCGAAAAAAAAAAAAACATTTGATTTTTTTTTTTTAATTTTTAATGATCACTAGAACGATGAAAATTAGCAGCCTGATTGAAATTAGTAAGAATAATAAGAGCGGATTAAAGAAAGCTTATGTATTGTATTAAGCAAACATAATTAGAGGAGTTAAACAAACAAGTTGGCTCGGCCGGCTTGACACTGTAGCAGGCTCAACTTGTTTAATTTTAACTTGCAAGTCGACTCGAGTTGAAATATTTTTTTGACAGACTCAGCTTGACTTGTTGGACTCGCTAAGCTCGTAAATCTCCACTCGTTAAACTCATTCGGCTTGGTGAATCAAATTTTTTTCAAGCTTAGCTCCTTTGTCATCTATACACAATTTATTTACTAGAGGTCTACATAAGAATATTCTAAAAATTTCCCCATTCATACCACATCTTGTTTTTTGCATTCATTCCTATTTCCTGAGCCCAAAAGGATGAACTAATAACAGGAATTATTTAATTGTTTTTCTAGTACACCAAATTTGAGATGATTTAGGGTCATCTTTTAGAAACGTTTGAGCTTTCGCTTGCATGATGTCAGAGTATACGTAATCTTCCAACATTTAAAGCAATGAAGATGGCTTTTAATTCATAATAATTACATATCATGATGATATTTAAATACGACGACATTTATGGCAAATTCAAGAAATTACCCAAAATCATATCGCCAAATTTTGAAGTCTTTAATTTGGCCAGCATTGCTCATCGTATCACCAATTTTAGATTTTTCATAAAACCCTCTTCATTATTCGCTGTGAATAGACAAGAAATGAAGAGGAGAGAGACAGAGAGGTTCATCAATTGTTCAAAAAACTACATAAAAATAGAAAGATTTAGCAGATCCACCACATTTCTCTCTTACAGACTTGAAAGCAAAGCCACTCCTATAACAGTAAGGATTGATCCAATGGACATGGAGGCCAGTGAAGATCCTATGTTGCCCGGGACTGGAGTCGGGGCCATCTCGTTAGTTCCAGGTGAAGACGCCGGCGAGGATGATGGGGACGTTGATGCTGCCATACCAAGTTCCAATTTCATCAAAATTTCATTAAAAAAAACATATGAAGATGTTTTACATACATGAATTTTTAGAAATTTATGGTCAAAACATGCATTTTTATTTCCAGAAATTTTCGAGAAATCGAAAGGAGCGAAAATCAGAATGCGGAGTTCAAATTCAAAAGCAAAGCAGAGGAAGAGAGTCAGATAAGATACCAGGAGCAGCAGCCGGACCCAAAGACACTGCAAAAGCAGCAAAACCCACATGTTAAAATCAAATCTAGAGAGCAATGTTCATGCAATTATCAAAAATTTCAAAAACAAAAGGGTTAAGTTTAGTTTAGTTTAATCGATTAACAAGAAAAAAATGGCTCACGATGACATTCGGAGAGAGGAGGAGCAGAAAGCTTGCAGGCAGCAGGCAGAGCCAGGGCTCTCGTGAGATTCAGGGTAATACCCAGCTGACCGCTGTTCTTAAAGGCCTCGCACAAGCACTCAGGCTTAGTCTTCAGCACGCTCCCCAGCCCTTTGCAGCACTTTCCTTCCGGCTTTCTCGCCGTGCTGTCATTCGAGACGAAGGACAAGCAGTGCGCCATGTTCACGATCAGACTCGAGCAGTCCACCGCCGGCGATGGCGCCTGGTCGGAATGTGCCAAACCCAGAAAGCAGATGGCCAAAACGCAGGCAACAAGGGAGTATTCGAAAGGGGCCATTTTTTGAGAGAGAGAATTAGAAATGTGAGTGGGTGAGACAGCTGAAATTGAGTGGTGTTTTAATGGCTGAGAGAGAGAGAGAGAAAGAGAGAGATGGTAAATGGTAAATGGCAAATGGAGGGTGGAATCGGCGTAGTGTAAACGTGTAGCGAGGAGAGGTGTCCGATGTGCATGCTTTTTAAGGGAAGAGCTTTTAAAGTGTTTAATGCTTTTTTATATTTGTTCTTTTTATTAAATTCTAACAAATTTTGTCTTTTTATTAATTTTAGGAAAATCACATTAATCACCCACGTTTCTGAATTTTAGATTCAAATTTAAAATAAAGGGTGTATTTATTGTATTATTTTTAAAAATAATACAGCATTAAATTTTAAAAAATCACTTTATCTTACTTACGAGTAAATATCAAAATATATCATATTTTCAATTAAACCTTAAATTTTTAGCAACAAACATTTTCCTTCTGGCTTGCTCGCCGTGCTTCATTAGAGAAGCTCGTCTTCTCGATGGTGGACCTTGTGAATTCGATAATTGCACTACGAGAAAGATGACTGCACTGCAAGGAATACGACTTCGACTACTGTGAGGAAGACGATTTGTTTGTATTTCTCTGAGGTAATCTGCATCCTTGTTCAAATCACGTGAAAAACACGTGTAATTTAACAAACATGTTAACCGGAGGACGTTCGTTTCTAACACCTCAAACTATCAATGTTAACCAGCCAAACTAAAGTTTGGGTTGTCAATAAAATACACCCTTATTTGGAGGCTATAGTTTGATATTGACGCTTTACTCATTATTATTTGAAGAATTTGTATTTCAGTTTTTGAAAAAAATTTCAAACTAGGCATTTAAATTTCAGTTTTTGAAAATGATTAAAACAATTCATTTTATTTATAGCCGTTGGATTTTTTACTTCTTGAAACTGCAAAACTATTTAATGTTGTTTCACTATAGATGATAAATGAGCTTGCCCACCTGCTCGGTATTATAGCAAGTTCGGCTTGGCTCGACTCGTTTAATTTTGACTTGTGAGCCGACTCAAGTTGATTTTTTTATTTTTGGATTATTTGAGTTTATCAATTTTCATTTCTTCTTAGTATAAAACTAAACTGAACGTAGAAACGATCGTAACTTGTCTATTTAAGCTGTTATTTGGTACAAGTTCTATTTTAGACGAAATCATTAACTTAGATACATAGAACGATCATTCTTATCAAAATACCCATGTAACACATTATGCCGTGTAAGAGCGGAAGTTGATGAGCATTTGCAGACCGACCTACAAACGACCATTCAAGTCTTCTGTTGAGGAGAGAATCATTGAAGTTTCATGAGCTTCTTTATGTCATACTGCAGCATAAACCATCAAGTTTTTATTGAATTAACACATTTTTACCTGAAGGAACTGGGTCTGAAGATCTTGTTGAACAAAAAATTAAGACTTGGGTAAGAGTTTACCTCGATGCTGAGGGGGGATGTCGTCGGGTAGTGGCAATCGACCACTTGTTCATCTTTGTTAACGAGAAATTTAGCAAAGTTCCACTGTATAGCATCGCCTAATATTTCCCCATTTGCCTAATTTCAAGAACTTGTAGAGTGGAGCAGTATTCAGACCATTCACTTCAATCTACAAAAAAGAAGATCGAGTTTAATTATTTTTGGAGAAGATCAAAAAAAGATAATGTGGCAGAATGTCAAGCAATGTACCTTATCAAAGATGGGGAATTCTGATTTAAACCGAGTGCAAACAAACTCTGTAATCTCATCGTTACTTCCTGGTTCCTCCTCCCCGAATTGATTGCAAAGAAATGCCCGAATCTCCAAGCCTAATCAAGCCTCAAACTAAGATCACGTTTTATAAACATCTCCTCTAAATCACATGTTTACAACCACTTTTGCCCATTTTCCGAATACACAACCAGCAAAAGGCACATTTTTTAGACATCTTGAAGTCAAAGCACAAACCTTGATCTTTGTATTTCTCGTGTAGCTCATTCAGCTCCAGGTAATTCGAGTTTGTCATTCCACTGCAGAAATCAAAAGATGGAAAATGTTGGTGAAAATGGAGTCGGGATTGTCCATTTTACAGTTAGAAAACAACAAATCAGACTCTGGAGTTGAAGCATGAAGGTTTTACAGAAAAGAGAATGAACAAATGTAGAAGGAGAAGCACAGAGAAATAACTATTTGGAAGCAACGTTGACAATCACCAAAACTTTTCCCTTATAATCACCAAGTAATTAGCAAAAAAAAAAAAAAAAAAAGAACATCTTAGATTCAAGGGTAACATGTTTGATGTTACAGTAATATGCATTTTTTTTTTGTAATTAAAAAAAATAATAAAGAACAATATAATTTACTCAATAAATTCTCTCTAAGAAACACAAAACGACAAGTGGGAAACTAAAATTGTGAGTCAACTATGTATACTCAGCTGGATATGATTATGGCGAAAGGACAGTGTCTAAAAGATTTACACCCATTTAGTGATCAAGAAACTGATCTTTTCTCCTAGATTGAGAGAACTCTTTACTTAATGCTGTTTATTTATCAATATTATATTTACCCTCTCATCGTAGCGAAATCTAGAGCAATGCAGAGACCACTTTACTCATGAACCATGGTGATTTTCGAGCTTTTGCATACATTGTTATTGCTTTCGATCAGGTCGTGATTTCCATATCAGAACCATGAAAAAGAAAGATTTGAGTCCTTGCTTTAAGATAATTTATAGCGGAAATTCGCAAGCCTAAACTGAGAAAAATACACGCGAACGACAAAAAATGGGAGCCGGAGAAAGAGAAATCGAAGAAATAAAGACTTACTTTGACAGCAAAATCGTATATTGATTCAGGGTATTTGGAGGGCTGATTTGACATCATTGGATTTGATTCGGGAGAATCTAAAAATCTGAGCTTTTGACTTGTTGACAAATACAGAAGGAAAGACAAGAAGCTTTACTGAACTGGGGAAAAAAAACATTGATTCTTTAAGCAGTTGGATGCTTACACGGTGAGAATTTGGATCAATCGAATTCTAGTTAGACCGAATTTGCCACCTAATTTTATCAGATTTTATTTTTTTATAAATGTTTGTAAGTTAAAGGAGTAAAACCTTCGGTTGTATCTTCAATTTTTCTCGTAAATTTATTCATTTACTCGAAATTTTTTTTACTTGTAAGTTAGAACAGCAAAACTTATAGTTGTATCTTTGATTTTTCTCGTAGATTTATTTTTCTACCCGTAATTTTTTTTTGAAAGGATTTTTCACTTAAATATGTTGTTATCCTATTTTTTTTTTTTCTCGTTATTATTTGATTACTAACATACACCTGTCCACTCTTCCGTACAGGGCCTGCAGCCGGCCGTGAATAAGGTCATTAACAAAAAAAAGAAATCAAAGACCGTCTCTATCCCAGAAGTTTACTGAAATATAAAAAGCAGAGAAATTCTCACTGAGTCTGTCTACAGAGGCAATTTGGTTTACTTTTGGGAGAGAGAAGTGGCTTTCGTTTAGCTCAATTACTGTAAGTTCTTGCAAACCTTCTGAATCAATTCATTGATGCTTCTTGTTTGATTTCTGAAACCCTTGAACGAAATTCGAAGTAATATTCTTTAACAGAAAATGAATTTCACGAGGTAGACCTCGTGATATTCATGTGGATATCGAAGCTAGATTCGTGAACGCGCGGCCAGGAAATCGATGAACGCCGTAGCTGTTTCAGTGACTAATTTCGTATAACCAAAGCTGCCCTCTACGATTCGTTTAAAGATTTACTAGATATAATATTTATCATGAATATTTATCATGTTAATAAATTTATTAATCCTATGATACATTCAGTGATGATTTATAATATCTGCTAGGAGGTAGTCAAAACTTCTAATGTATGTAAAGAGTCATTGAGCTGCTCATATGGATTATATTGAGAAAATAAACTACTGAGATAGTTGAAATTTTCTCTCGAGAGAGATTCAAAGTAAATCATTTTGGTGCAGTTAGTTACATATTATCTCTATTTATCATTTATTTAGGGGTGCTTATAGGACAAACTTGCTCGCCTTAAAAAAACTCAACTATCTGTAGTTTAAATGGAATATCCTTCGAGACTTATTTCTTTAGTTTTGTGATGCATAATTGTGACAATCCACTACGTGAAGTCAGTGACGATTTAAGATTTTGTTGGAGCTCAACCCATATCAGTAGAAATACACAATCTTAAATCGCATGGCAGAATAGAAAATAAATTGTTCAGAAGTAGAGTTGTTCTCTCTATCTAGTACAGCGGATTTTGGGTTAACTTCAAGAAAAAAACTATGCCAGATTCGGCTCAACGCAAATAATATTATACTAAGAATATTGAGGACTCCACGATAATAAGCTAATTTAGAGTTAGCCTAGGTGGTGAGTTTTTATCTTCACAAAATTATTTTTGCAAACTTAAAGTTTGTGAATTCTTTCCTAATTATTTCATGGAGAGAGATTAAGCTTTTCTTTGAATGATTAATGTTGATGTATAATGGGCTAGTTACCTTTTAAAGGAAAGTGTATATTTTAGTAATTTCAGGCATTCGCACAAATTTTCTGGATATGTAACTTTCAGGTACTCACTTTCCGAGAAGAAGATAATTACACTTTAACCTTCTGTATTATAAAATGAAAGAAAATAGTCATGTTGAGAAAGAAAGTTATGCTTCTAATATTCACCTCATACGAGAATCGCATTTTTGCATCAAGTCTTTCATACATCAAACTCCAGTGCTGTCCTCTGAATTCATTAATGCAACTTCTGAAAAGTAACTATTTTTTAAATGTGAATGTTTTCAGAAGGGGTGAGATATTTCGCTTATTTTACGAGTTTCTATTTTGCCTTTTCTTCTCGTCAATTGATTTGTTTGATCTTTACATTGTGTGACTGATCATTGGCTTTGGTCGTTTCATCTGATCAGAAGATTATATTATCTCCGCTTTGCGACTGTAGTGGATCGTTTAAATTCAGAGGAGCCTGCAATGCTGTATTTTCGCTAGACGATCACGAGGCTGCTAAAGGGGTTGTAACTCACAGCAGGTATACCATTTTATTCTCAACTCAATAGTACATTTCAGCCAATTTCTTCTACCTTATATTTGAAATATCAACTGATGTAATTTTCTTAAATTAGTGGTAACCATGCAGCAGCATTAGCTCTGGCTGCGAAACTTTGAGGAATTCCTGCCTATGTAGTCATTCCAAAAAACGCTCCAAAATGCAAAGTTGAAAATGTGATCCAATATGATGGACAAATTATTTGGAGCGAGCCGACGTTGAAGTCCAGTGAGAGTGCTGCTTCCAAGGTTATGGAAGAAACCGGTGCAATTCTCTTACATCCATTCAATGATCAATGCATAATAAGGTACATTACTAAGCTTTGTTTTGAACTTAGGTTATGAATGATTGGTTTTTAAAAATTACTTGTCTAAGAAACTTAAAACTATAAGCTAATAATAATAATAAAATTAACGTTGTTTCGAAGATCAATACTCAGCTCTCTAGCTTTGAAGATTATAAGTTATGAATGCTTGAGTTTTAAAGATTACTTGTTTGTTTATTCGAAAACTAAGATGAATAAGGTTTGTTGAAGTCTATCTAAGCTTTTATGTGAAAATTTAACGAATTCTTTCTTGCACGTGTATTTTTGTGGCGTATTTCGATACCAGAATGGCTGTCCGTTCTCAGACGTGAACAGTGAACAAACTTAATTGAAAATTGATAATTACCATAAATTAATTTTACAAAAACACCAAATAATATTTGATTTATTTAAAAATTTTACTACATGTTCACCACATTATGGAAAGATAATCTGAAAAGTTTCGTGATTTTATAACACTCATACAATTTATTATAATTGTTTTAAATTTGTTTTATAAAATAATCTACTAAAATTACAATAAATCGTACAAAATGTTATAAAACCACTAAGCTTTACAGATTATCTTCCCATAATGTGATGAACATCTTGTAAAATTTGCAAATAAATCCAATATTGTTTGATATTTTTTTAAAAATAGCCATGATAACGACCTTTATTATTTACTTTTGTTTTATAAATTAATTTTACAAAAATAACAAACGATATTGAATTTACTTGAAAATTTTATCACATATTCACTATATGATGGAAAGATAATATTAAAATTTTCATGATTTTATAAGTTTTGTTTGATTTACTATAATTGTTTTATTTCAATTTTATAAAATATCACTAATATTAGAATAAATCGTACAATTGTTAGAAAATCACGAAAATTTTCAAATTATCTTCTCATGATGTTTTGAATATATGGTAAAATGTTCAAGTAAATTTAATATCGTTTGATATGTTTTAAAATTAATTTATAAAACAAGGGTAAATAGAAAACGAATGTTCGTTCTAAAGAGAATGGCCGTCCGTTCTCATGCGTGAAAAGTGAACAGACGGTGATAGACCGTCCGCCATGATTTTTTTGTTAGGTTTTGCATAGTTTAAGTTTTGTTAGGGTTGATAGTTTATGATTTTTTTTTTTAAACAAATAGTTTGAGTTTTAAATTGATAATTATCCTATTTTAAAACCTTCCATCTTTATCTATACTCTTCAAAATTGAATCATATTTGATTCTAAATTAATTTAAAAGATTAAAAAATAGTTTTTAAATATTAAAAAGCCAATATATTTTAAATTAATTTTCAAAATAAAATAACTGGTAGAGGAGATCTTCGTTATCTCAATTTTTAATTTGAATCGAATATGATTTAATTTTGAAAAGTGGAGATAAAAGGAAGGTTTTCAAAACCCTCTTCCCATATCTTCCATCAACTTTCTCCCTCCCTATGTCATGACCCCGATTCCTCCCCTCCTCTCTCTGTTTTTATTTTTTCAATTCTTTGATTTTTTTTAAAATATTAGGAATAAATCAAAATAATTTGTTATCTGATTTAGTGATAATTCACGTGAAGAAATAACAAATTAGAGCCTTTAATTAAAAACCCGTAAGCGCATATTTTCCTTCTCTGTCCAACCCTCCCATCCTTTCTCCTCCAAGCCCTAGATTTGATCTAGGGTTTTGGTTTCCTTCCTCTTCTCTCAAGCGGGAGTTGGCCGAAAAGCTCTGATCTTTGAATTCTGTTTGTGGGTATTGAATGTTTTGAGCGAAAGGTGATTGCTTCAGTTTTTAAAACTTCAAATCCTTCGTTTTCGCCTTTGATCTTTTGTAGCGAAGCTCGACATTTTTGACAGGGGTTCTGCGTTGAATGGTTCAAAGTAATATTTTTGAACCTTAAACTCGCAGAATTTTTGTTACTGTTTGTTTCTCTTCGATAAATGCATAGATGGGAGAGAAGCTATGGCACTTTCTGATGGTTCAGCTCAGTACTACATTCACAGAGGAGGCTTTAGCGGTTCTGATCCAGGAAATCAGACTGCAGGTCTGCACTCTCCGCCGGAGTTCAGGCAGTTTTCAAACTCCGGCATTCCGTCCCAGCCGAATCCTCGCTCAGTAGGAACGGCATTTTCAGTGGGGCCTTCACAAGAAAATTACTCTCTAGCCATTAACGCCGGAGCGTCTGCCGGAGCTCCAGCTAGTGAACCCGTGAAGAAGAAAATTTTCATGGGACTATCTCGGATGTCAGCTAATTCCAATAAAAACTCTGGTTCAAACTCGGAGAACCCTAAACGAGCTAGAGGGAGACTGCCTGGTTCTGGAAGGAAACAACAATTAGCGTGACTTGGTGAGGTTTTATGCAAATTATGCAGTTTCCATGTTTGAATTGTTCAGAGTTGAAGCAGAAAACTTGCCTTCTTCGTGCATTGTAAAGAAAGTTCTGATCTTTCTGTATTATAATTGTTGTGGACTAGTATATGTTCTTGGTTTAGATTAAGTTCCATGGGGAAAGTGTGAGTTGCTTAGTTGAATATTATGTATCGATTTGTAGTTCATTTTGCTTAAATATTTGCTGAAAATGTGAGGAAATGTCTAGAGATCTTTTCAAAATCTGTTCTTGACGCACAAATTTTGGGGCTATTAATGTTTTTATGCACTTGAAAGCAGCATACAGCGTAGCCATTTATTTTTTAATATTTATAAATGTTTTATAAGATGTGCTAATTGTTTGTTGAATTTGGGTTTTGTTAGGAATGGATGAACAGTTCAGCCGGGGCAAGCTTTTGTGCCACATATCATGAACATCGGAGCAGGAGAGGTGTTGTATATCTTTTTGAGTTTCTCTGAAGTTTTATAATCGTTATAAGAAATGAATATAATTGTTTAACGTCTTGTTCATTGGCTTGTATTTTATATTTTCTGTTCAATGTGATTATACTCTAGAAGAATTCACAAAAACTTAATTATGTATTATTCTGATTCGAGGCTGACTTGTAATAAGTATTCAAATTACTATATGATTTTGTATCTTTGGTTCTGAAAAGGCTTTATGATTTGTTTTGCAGTACATTGTTGCAAAAGTTATGTCATTTTCACAATAGAAGGGAAGAGCTGTTTGCATAATGTCTGGAAATGGTGTAGTTTCTTCAGTAACACTTTGCCAACCTGCATCTTCCGATATGGGCCCAAAATTTGAGGTAGAAGAGTCCTAAATCTTTGAAAGATGGATTTTTCATATTGAAAGATGAAGTTCATTTAGTTTTTTTCCTCTATACGAAGTCTCATAATCCATGACGAATAACACCCAAATCTAATATATATATATATATTGCAAATTTGCATTTTTCCCCTAAAACATCAGAACCCGATTGGGAAACTATTGGCTAGTTGACGGCTATAGTGGTTAAAACTCCTTTTTTGATTTTCCAAGAATGATGGATTTTGTCGTGTCGGAGAGGTTTGTTGGACAGATGCTCGAATCTCTCTTGTCGGAGCTGCTACGTTCTCGGAGCTTCGCCGGTGACTAAAAATCGAGGTAAGTTCTTCTTTGCTTAAAGAAGCCAGGAGGGAGAAAGCTGTAATTGTGATTTTCTTCAACACTGAATACCTCTATTTATATGGAGGTTTGCACCCCGCTCCTTCGAGAAATTTGGGTTCAGATCAGATTTCCTCAAGTTGTCATTTGGTTAGCGCTGGATTTCCAAGGGAGTGAACGTTCAATGGACTCTGAACACTTCTCCTTTGAAGGTTCAGGTTCATTTCGGATTTGTAGCTGACATCCTCTCCTCATTGGATTTCCAGAGAAAAAACCGATTGATGATTCCCCAAAATCCGTGATTAGCTCGGAATCGCAGGGCACTAAAATCCGATTTCAAGAAATGCCTTTTGAAGGTTTAGGGTATTTGGACTATTTTCAAGCTAGGTTCACGTAGAATCGATATATTTGGAAATTCTGAATCCTAACATTTGATTATGTTTTTAATTTCTGAATTTATTTGGGAAATTTTGAATTTTGAAATTAAATTTTTGAATTTAAATTTACCAAGGTTCAATATGATTTGAGCGGATCTGTAAATCTTGGGAAGATGTGGCCTTGAGTTCACCAAGGTTCTGGGTTAACAAGAATAGAAACAAGCTTAGGTGCTTGTCATGCGGGGACAGAGTCGGGAAATGAGTCTTTTTTCCCACCAATCATGAGTGCACAAAAATAGCAATTACGAATGTATGAGTTGTGGAAACATATTCAAGAGTCGCGATTAAGCCACCATTCACCAAGAACCTTGGTGAAATCAATGTATGCTTACCTCATCGGCATAAAACAAATGTACAAAACTCTTGGTGAATGGTGGCTTCACCATGACTCTTGAATCTGATTCCACACCTCATACATTTGTATTTGCTATTTTCGTGCACTCTTTATTGGTGGGAAAGGAAGCCTCCTTTCCCGATTCTGTCGCCGCATGACAAGCGCCTAAGCTTGTTTTTCTTCTTGTCAACTCAAAATCTTGGTAAACTCAAGGCCACATCTTTCCAATATTTACAGATCCGCTCTAAGGCAAGTTGAATTTTGGTAAATCTAAATCCAAAAGTTTAATTTCAAAATTTCCCAAATCAATTCAGACATTAAAAACCTAATTAAAGATTTGAATTCAAAATTTTCAAAGATATCGATCGATTCTACATGAACCTAGCCTGAAAATAATCCAAATACCCTAAACCTTCAGAGGACATTTCTGGAAATCCGATTTTACAGCTATGCAAATCCGAGCTAATAACGAATTTTGAGGAATCATCAATCGATTTTTTCTCTGGAAACTCAATGAAGAGCGGATGTCAACTACAAATTCGAAATGAACCTGGACCTTCCGAGGGGAAGTGTTCAGAGTCCCCTTGAAATCCGGGGCTGACCAGATGGTAGCTTGAGGAAATCTGATCTGAACCTGAATTTCTCGGAAGAGCGGGGTGCAAACCTCCCCTATAAATAGAGGTGTTTGGGGTTGGAAATGACAACAACAGCTCTCCCTGCTGGCTTCTTAAAGCAAAGAAAAACTTACTTCGGTTTTTAGTCAATGGAGAATCTCCGTGAATGTAGCAGCTCCAACCAGGGAGAGATAAGATTTCCTCAAGTTGTCATCTGGTTAGCGCTGGATTTCCAAGGAAGTGAACGTTCAATGGACTCCGAACACTTCTCCTTTGAAGATCCAGGTTCATTTTGGATTTGTAGCTGACATCTGCTCCTCATTAGATTTCTAGAGGGAAAATCGATTGATGATTCCCCAAAATTCGTGATTAGCTCAAATTCGCAGAGCAGTAAAATACGATTTCTAGAAATGTCCTCTAAAGGTTTAGACTATTTTCAGGTTAGGTTCACATAGAATCGATATCTTTGGAAATTCTGAATTAAAATATTTGATTAGGTTTTTAATTTATGAATTGATTTGAGATATTGTGAAATTAAACTTTTGAATTTAAATTTACCAAGGTTCAACATGACTTGAGTGGATATGTATATCTTGGAAAGATATGACCTTGAGTTCACCAAGGTTCTTGGTTGACAAGTAGAGAAACAAGCTTAGGTGTTTTTCATGCGGGGACAGAATTAGGAAATGAGGCTTTATTTCAAACCAATCAAGAGTGCACAAAAATAGCAAATACGAATGTATGAGGTGTGGAAACAGATTCAAGAGTCGTGGTGAAGCCACCATTCACCAAGAACCTTGGTGAACTCAATGTATGCTTACCTCATTGGTGTAAAACAAATGTAGAAGACTCTTGGTGAATGGTGGTTGCACCGCAACTCATGAATTTGTTTCCATACCTCATACATTCGTATTTGCTATTTTTGTGCACGGTTGATTGGTGGGAAAAAAAAGCCTCCTTTTCCAATTCTGTACCACATGATAAGCACCTAAGCTTGTTTCTCTTCTTGTAAACCCATAACCTTGGTGAACTCAAGGCCACATCTTTCCAATATTTACAGATCCGCTCTAAGACATGTTGAATTTTGGTAAATCCAAAAGTTTAATTTCAATATTTTCCAAATCAATTCAGAATTAAAAACCTAATCAAAGATTTGAATTCAAAATTTTTAAAGATATCAATTCTACGTGAACCTAGCTTGAAAATAGAACAAATACCCTAAACCTTCATAGGACATTTATGGAAATAAGATTTTACGGTTCTGCAAATCTGACCTATCATGAATTTTGGGGAATCATCAATCGGTTTTTCCTCTACAAATCCGAAATGAACCTGAACCTTCTGAGGGGAAGTGTTCAGAGTCAATTAAACGTTCACTCCCCTGAAAATTCAAGGCTGACCAGATGGCAGCTTAAGGAAATTCGATATGAACCCGGATTTCTCGAAGGAACGGGGTGCAAACCTCTCCTATAAATAAAGGTGTTCAGTGTTGAAGGAAATCACACCAACACTTCTCTCCCTCCTGACTTCTTCTAGCAATGAAGAACTTACATCAGTTTTCAGTCACCGGGAATGCTCCGAGAAGGTAGCAGCTTCGACCAAAGAGATTCGAGCATCTCTCCGACAAACCTTTTCTGACGAGACAAAATCCTTCTCGGTCGAGCTTTGCTTTGCGACAGTTGTGTAAGATTTCTCCTTGGAAGGTCCAGGTTCATTTCGGATTTGTAGCTGATATCCGCTTCTTATGGATTTCCTGAGAAAAACCCATTTGATGATTCCCCAAAATCCGTGATTAGCTCAGATTCACAAAGCACTAAAATCTGATTTCAAGAAATGTCTTTGGAAGGTTTAGAGTATTTGGACTATTTTCAAGCTAGGTTCACGTAGAATCGATATCTTTGTAAATTCTGAATTCAAATATTTGATTATGTTTTTAATTTCTGAATTGATTTTAGAAAATTTTGAATTTTGGAATTAAAGTTTTGAATTTAAGTTTATCAAGGTTCAACATGACTTGGGCGGATCTGTAAATCTTGGAAAGATGTGGCCTTGAGTTTACCTAGGTTCTGGGTTGACAAGTAGAGAAACAAACTTAGGTGCTTTTCATGCAGGACAGAATCAGGAAAGAAGGCTTTCATTCCCACCAATCAAGAGTGCACAAAAATAGCAAATACAAATGTATATGGTGTGGAAACAGATTCAAGAGTCGTGGTGCCTCATTGGCGTAAAACAGAAATGGTGGCTGCACTGCAACTCTTGAATTTGTTTCCACGCCTCATACATTCGTATTTGTTATTTTTGTGCACTAATGATTGGTGGGAAAGAAAGCCTCCTTTCCCAAATCTGTCCCCGTATGATAAGCACCTAAGCTTGTTTCTCTTCTTGTCAACCCATAATCTTGGTGAACTCAAGGCCACATCTTTTCAATATTTACATATCCGCTCTAAGACATGTTGAATTTTGGTAAATCTAAATCCAAAAGTTTAATTTCAAAATTCAAAATTTCCCAAATAAATTCAGAAATTAAAAACCTAATCAAAGATTTGAATTCAAAATTTTCAAAGATATCGATTCTACGTGAACCTGACCTGAAAATAGTACAATACCCTAAACCTTCAGAGGACATTTCTGGAAAATTGGATTTTACAGCTATGCAAATCCGACCTATAACGAACTTTGGGGAATCATCAATTGGTTTTTCCTATGGAAATCCGATGAGGAGCAGATGTCAACTACAAATCCGAAATGAACCTGGACCTTCTGAGGGGAAGTGCTCAGAGTCCCCTGGAAATTCGAGGCTGACTAGATGGCAGCTTGAGGAAATCCGATCTAAACCTGAATTTCTTGGAAGAGCAGGGTGCAAACCTCTACTATTAATAGAGGTGTTCGGTTTTGAAGGAAATGACAACAACAGCTCTCTCCCTTCTGGCTTTTTCAAGCAAAGAAAAAATTCGGTTTTTAGTCAACGGGGAATCTCCGAGAAGGTAGCAGCTCCAACCTGAGAAATTTGAGCATCTCTTCGACAAACTCTCTATAACGCGAACAAATCGTTCTCGGCCAAACTTCACTCGCGACAACTGCTTAAGATTTCTCCTTTGAAGGTCTAAGTTCATTTCGGATTTGTAGCTGACATCCGCTCATTGGATTTCAAGAGAGAAAATCGATTGATGTTTCCTTAAAATCCTTGATTAGCTCAGATTCGCAAAGCAGTAAAATACGATTTCCAAAAATGTCGTCTAAAGGTTTAGGGTATTTAGACTATTTTCAGGTTATGATCACATAGAATCGATATCTTTTGGAAATTCTGAATTCAAATATTTAATTAGGTTTATAATTTTTGAGTCACGGTGAAACCACCATTCACCAAGAACCTTGGTGAACTAAATGTATGCTTACCTCATCGGCATAAAACAAATGTAAAAGACTCTTGGTGAATGGTGGTTGCACCGCAACTCTTGAATTTGTTTCCACACCTCATACATCCGTATATGCTATTTTTGTGCACGGTTGATTGGTGCGAAAGAAAGTCTCCTTTCCTGATCTGTCTCCGCATGATAAGCACCTAAGCTTGTTTCTCTTCTTGTAAACCCATAATTTTGGTGAACTCAAGGCCACATCTTTCCAATATTTACAGATCCGCTCTAAGACATGTTTAATTTTGGTAAATCTAAATCCAAAAGTTTAATTTCAAAATTTCCCAAATCAATTCAGAAATTAAAAACTTAATCAAAGATTTGAATTCAAAATTTTCAAAGATATCGATTCTAAGTGAATCTAGCCTGAAAATAGTCTAATTACCCTAAACCTTCAGAGGACATTTTTGAAAATCGGATTTTACAGCTATGCAAATCCAACCTATCACGAACTTTGGGGAATCATCAATTGATTTTTTCTCTGGCAATCCGATGAGGAGAGGATGTCAACTACAAATCCGAAATGAACCTGGACCTTCTGAGGGGAAGTGTTCAAAGTCCCTTGGAAATACGGGGCTGACCAGATGGCAGCTTGAGGAAATTTGATCTGAACCCGGATTTCTCGGAAGAGCGGGGTGCAAACCTCTCATATAAATAAAGGTGTTCGGTGTTGAAGGAAATGACAACAACAGCTCTCTCCTTCTGGCTTCTTCAAGCAAAGAAGAACTTCGGTTTTTAGTCAACGGGGAATCTTCCAGAAGGTAGCAGCTCCAACCAGAGAGATTCAAGCATCTCTTTGACAAACTCTCTCTAACGCGACAAAATCCTTCTGGCCAAGCTTCACTTCGCGACATCTGCTTAAGATTTTCCTTGGAAGGTATAACGTCATTTCAGATTTGTAGTTGACATCCGCTCATTGGATTTCAAGAGGGAAAACCGATTGATGATTCCCCAAAATCCGTTATTAGCTCATATTCGCAGAGCACTAAAATACGATTTCCAGAAATGTCCTCTAAAGGTTTAGGGTATTTAGACTATTTTCAAGTTAGGTTCACATAGATTCGTTATCTTTGGAAATTCTGAATTAAAATATTTGATTAGGTTTTAATTTCTAAATTGATTTGAAAAATTTTGAAATCAAACTTTTGAATTTAAATTTACCAAGGTTCAACATGACTTGAGTGAATCTGTAAATCTTGGAAAGACGTGGCCTTGAGTTTACTAAGGTTTTGAGTTGACAAGTAGAGAAACAAGCTTAGATGCTTTTTATACGGGGACATAATCAGGAAAGAAGGCTTTTTTTCTCACCAATCATGAGTGCACAAAAATAGCAAATACGAATGTATGTGGTGTGGAAACATATTCAAGAGTTGTGGTGAAGCCAACATTCACCTAGAACTTTGGTGAACTCAATGTATGCTTACCTCATCGGCGTAAAACAAATGTAAAAGACTCTTGGTGAATGGTGGTTGCACCGCAACTCTTGAATTTGTTTCCACACATCATACATTCGTATATGCTATTTTTGTGCACGGTTGATTGGTGCGAAAGAAAGTCTCATTTCCTGATTCTGTCTCCGCATGATAACCATCTAAGCTTGTTATCTTCTTGTCAACTTATAATTTTGGTGAACTCAAGGCCACATCTTTCCAATATTTACATATCGGCTCTAAGACGTTGAATTTTGGTAAATCTAAATCCAAAAGTTTAATTTCAAATTTTTTCAAATCAAATTCATAAATTAAAAACCTAATCAAAGATTTGAATTAAAAATTTCCAAAGATATCGATTTTAAGTGAATCTAGCCTGAAAATAGTTCAAATACCCTAAACCTTCAGAGGACATTTTTGGAAATCAGATTTTACACCTATGCAAATCCGAGCTAATCACGAATTTTGGGGAATCATCAATAGCTTCTTTCTCTAGAAATCCAATGAGGAGCGGATGTCAGCTACAAATCTGAAATGAACCTGGACCTTCCGAGGGGAAGTGTTCAGAGTCCCCTGGAAATCCAGTGCTGACCAGATGGCAGCTTAAGGAAATTCGATCTAAACTCAGATTTCTCGGATGAGCAGGGTGCAAACCTTTCTTATAAATAGAGGTGTTCGGTGTTAAAAGAAATCACACCAACAGCTCTCTCCCTCCTAGCTTCTTCAGCAAAGAAGAACTTACCTCGGTTTTTAGTCACCGGTGAATCTCTGAGAAGGTAGCAGCTCCGACCAGAGAGATTCGAGCATCTATCTGACAAATTCTCTTTGACGCAACAACTCGGCCGAGCTTCACTTTGGCGACAACTGCTCAAGATTTTTCCTTGGAAGGTCTAGATTCATTTTAGATTTGTAGCTGACATCTGCTCATTGGATTTCCGATGGAAAATCGATTATGATTCCCCAAAATCCGTGATTAGCTCAGATTTGCAGTGCAATAAAATACGATTTCCAGAAATGTCCTATAAAGGTTTAGGGTATTTAGACTATTTTCAGGTTATGATCACATAGAATCGATATCTTTTGGAAATTCTGAATTCAAATATTTAATTAGGTTTATAATTTTTGAGTCACGGTGAAACCACCATTCACCAAGAACCTTGGTGAACTAAATGTATGCTTACCTCATCGGCATAAAACAAATGTAAAAGACTCTTGGTGAATGGTGGTTGCACCGCAACTCTTGAATTTGTTTCCACACCTCATACATCCGTATATGCTATTTTTGTGCACGGTTGATTGGTGCGAAAGAAAGTCTCCTTTCCTGATCTGTCTCCGCATGATAAGCACCTAAGCTTGTTTCTCTTCTTGTAAACCCATAATTTTGGTGAACTCAAGGCCACATCTTTCCAATATTTACAGATCCGCTCTAAGACATGTTTAATTTTGGTAAATCTAAATCCAAAAGTTTAATTTCAAAATTTCCCAAATCAATTCAGAAATTAAAAACTTAATCAAAGATTTGAATTCAAAATTTTCAAAGATATCGATTCTAAGTGAATCTAGCCTGAAAATAGTCTAATTACCCTAAACCTTCAGAGGACATTTTTGAAAATCGGATTTTACAGCTATGCAATCCAACCTATCACGAACTTTGGGGAATCATCAATTGATTTTTTCTCTGGCAATCCGATGAGGAGAGGATGTCAACTACAAATCCGAAATGAACCTGGACCTTCTGAGGGGAAGTGTTCAAAGTCCCTTGGAAATACGGGGCTGACCAGATGGCAGCTTGAGGAAATTTGATCTGAACCCGGATTTCTCGGAAGAGCGGGGTGCAAACCTCTCATATAAATAAAGGTGTTCGGTGTTGAAGGAAATGACAACAACAGCTCTCTCCTTCTGGCTTCTTCAAGCAAAGAAGAACTTCGGTTTTTAGTCAACGGGGAATCTTCCAGAAGGTAGCAGCTCCAACCAGAGAGATTCAAGCATCTCTTTGACAAACTCTCTCTAACGCGACAAAATCCTTCTGGCCAAGCTTCACTTCGCGACATCTGCTTAAGATTTTTCCTTGGAAGGTATAACGTCATTTCAGATTTGTAGTTGACATCCGCTCATTGGATTTCAAGAGGGAAAACCGATTGATGATTCCCCAAAATCCGTTATTAGCTCATATTCGCAGAGCACTAAAATACGATTTCCAGAAATGTCCTCTAAAGGTTTAGGGTATTTAGACTATTTTCAAGTTAGGTTCACATAGATTCGTTATCTTTGGAAATTCTGAATTAAAATATTTGATTAGGTTTTTAATTTCTAAATTGATTTGAAAAATTTTGAAATCAAACTTTTGAATTTAAATTTACCAAGGTTCAACATGACTTGAGTGAATCTGTAAATCTTGGAAAGACGTGGCCTTGAGTTTACTAAGGTTTTGAGTTGACAAGTAGAGAAACAAGCTTAGATGCTTTTTATACGGGGACATAATCAGGAAAGAAGGCTTTTTTTCTCACCAATCATGAGTGCACAAAAATAGCAAATACGAATGTATGTGGTGTGGAAACATATTCAAGAGTTGTGGTGAAGCCAACATTCACCTAGAACTTTGGTGAACTCAATGTATGCTTACCTCATCGGCGTAAAACAAATGTAAAAGACTCTTGGTGAATGGTGGTTGCACCGCAACTCTTGAATTTGTTTCCACACATCATACATTCGTATATGCTATTTTTGTGCACGGTTGATTGGTGCGAAAGAAAGTCTCATTTCCTGATTCTGTCTCCGCATGATAACCATCTAAGCTTGTTTATCTTCTTGTCAACTTATAATTTTGGTGAACTCAAGGCCACATCTTTCCAATATTTACATATCGGCTCTAAGACGTTGAATTTTGGTAAATCTAAATCCAAAAGTTTAATTTCAAATTTTTTCAAATCAAATTCATAAATTAAAAACCTAATCAAAGATTTGAATTAAAAATTTCCAAAGATATCGATTTTAAGTGAATCTAGCCTGAAAATAGTTCAAATACCCTAAACCTTCAGAGGACATTTTTGGAAATCAGATTTTACACCTATGCAAATCCGAGCTAATCACGAATTTTGGGGAATCATCAATAGCTTCTTTCTCTAGAAATCCAATGAGGAGCGGATGTCAGCTACAAATCTGAAATGAACCTGGACCTTCCGAGGGGAAGTGTTCAGAGTCCCCTGGAAATCCAGTGCTGACCAGATGGCAGCTTAAGGAAATTCGATCTAAACTCAGATTTCTCGGATGAGCAGGGTGCAAACCTTTCTTATAAATAGAGGTGTTCGGTGTTAAAAGAAATCACACCAACAGCTCTCTCCCTCCTAGCTTCTTCAAGCAAAGAAGAACTTACCTCGGTTTTTAGTCACCGGTGAATCTCTGAGAAGGTAGCAGCTCCGACCAGAGAGATTCGAGCATCTATCTGACAAATTCTCTTTGACGCAACAACTCGGCCGAGCTTCACTTTGCGACAACTGCTCAAGATTTTTCCTTGGAAGGTCTAGATTCATTTTAGATTTGTAGCTGACATCTGCTCATTGGATTTCCGATGGAAAATCGATTAATGATTCCCCAAAATCCGTGATTAGCTCAGATTTGCAGTGCAATAAAATACGATTTCCAGAAATGTCCTATAAAGGTTTAGGGTATTTGCACTATTTTCTTGCTAGGTTCACATAGAATTGATATCTTTGGAAATTCTGAATTCAAATATTTGATTAGGTTTTTAATTTCTAAATTGATTTGAGAAATTTGAAATTTTTGAATTTAGATTTACCAAAGTTTAACATGGTTTGAGCGGATCTGTAAATCTTGGAAAGATGTGGCCGTGAGTTCACCATGTTCTGGGTTGACAAGAAGAGAAATAAGCTTAGGTGCTTGTCATGCGGGGACAGAATCAAGAAATGAGGCTTTCTTTCCCACCAATCAAGATTGCACAAAAATAGCAAATACGAATATATGAGGTGTGAAAACTGATTCAAGAGTCGTGGTAAAAGCCACCACGTCAATGTATGCTTACCTCATCGCTGACGACGAAGGCGACGATGACCCATTGACGTAGTTTAATTTAGCTTAGTTTTTTTATGTAAATTTTATATACTTTAATTTTATGTCGTGTAATCTATTTTTGTAATAATGTACCTTTTAATATAAGTTTTTTTTTGTGTTAATTATATAAATTTTGTATTGGAAATATAAAATTATATATTTATTAATTACTATATATTTTTAAAATTAAATAATAAATTTAATATAAATTAATATAGGGAAAAGTACCATTTAGACTCCAACGTATGGGGTCAGTGACCATTTGGTACCTAACGTTTGTTTTGTACCCAATCAAACCCTAACGTATAAAATATTTGCAATTCAAACCCTGTCGTCAATTTTTCAGTTAAAATTGACAGATGCTTTTTTAAAATTACTAAACTACCCCTCTCTTTCTCTCTCACTCAATTGAGAAGCTGGGGGGATTGAGACTTCGTCGATGGGTATTTGATTAGTGTAATTATGAATTCTTTTATGTTGGAGACCTCATGCTGGAAATCGACAATCATCTTACACCAGCTGAGGAAAGGAGCTATGCCATCTCCCAACTTCCAAGAGAGATTTCAAAGCACACACGCTTTGCTTTCGACTCGCTTGGTTATGAGTCGTTCTTTGCTGCTCAGCTTGGTGTTTATGCACCTCAAAAGGCATGGGACGTTGCCCGGAGAGCCAGTATGAGGTCTCGGCCAAAGATTTTGCCAAAGAAGTAAGCTAAAACAAAGAACATTATTGTACAAATATATTGATTTTGACTGACCATCTTAGAAAATTTTGTAAAAATTAGCTTGTGTTAGTTATATTGTAGAAGTGGGTTCGTCCTTACACATCAGTTGCTTGTGTTACTTATACAGGTGATAGAAACTGTTTAACATTTGCTGTAGGCGTGGTTTAGCTCAAATGAAGATGACCATTTTTTTTTCTTTATTGGGAATGTGATTGTTCTGGAGGAGGGGCAGAAGAAGGAGGAGGCGGAGAATTAGCGACGGGAGGTGGCACAGAGTCAGCAGGTGGCGGCGGGGAAGAGGGAGTAGCTGATGGTGGAGGACTCACAGTCGGCGGTGGAGGCGCCGTTGCGTTGGTACTCGGCGCTGGAGTAGGAGTTGACATTAAACCTGGCGAAATTCAGAACCAAACTCTTAAAATTATCAGAAGCAACCAAAATCAAAGCTTCCAACATAAAAGAATTCATAATTACACTAATCAAATACTCATCGACAAAGTCTCAATCCCCCCAGCTTCTCAGTTGAGAGAGAGAGAGAGAGAGAGAGAGAGAGAGGTAGTTTGGTAATTTTAAAAAGGCATTTGTCAATTTTAACTGAAAAATTGACGGCAGGGTTTGAATTGCAAACGTTTTATACGTTAGGGTTTGATTGGGTACAAAACAAACGTTAGGTACCAAATGGTCACTGACCTCATACGTTGGAGTCTAAATGGTACTTTTCCCATTAATATATTATTTGACTAATCTAAAATAAACAAGTATTGTTCAAATAAACTCAATCAAATAATTACATTTTGAATCACCTTTAAAAAATAAATAAATTAAATAGTTAGTATACTATAATGAATTATAGGTCGCAACGCCAAAATAAATAAATAAAATTTGACTCAATACTCAGCATACGAACAGTAAAAAACTTCTATTGCGATCGCGTACTAAAGATTCTTGCACATAATGAAATGAAAGTACAAGTAAAAAGAATGACGATGGGTTGATGGGAGAAATGTGTTGAAATGTACATGCGTCCTGTAATATGTGTTGAAACTCATAAATCTGTTTTGCGAAACATCGCTTAAAGTTGATTCCTTGTTAGGACAAGTGCGAGTATTATATCTCTGCTACTGACATATATCACACTGTAAGGTGGAGTTCCTCTTACTAACTCTCGAGTTTGAGGGCATTTCGGCATCTCGCACTCTTGTCTTCTTCGGTCAACTAGGTTTACGCTTTCTTTTAGGCAGGAGGATTTCGTGCATACCTTCTCCGGGCGGCCACATTAGTCGGCTATTCACGGGCTGCATATAATGTGAGTATATCTACATGTAAGTTGCCCGGTGATAGCATTGATGCACGTAAATTTGCGGTGCCACTCATGTTATGCATGTATGAAATGGAATAAACACACAAGATTCGTGTAAGTTTCCACCTGACATAGTTGCGCACACAAAATCATGTCGGCAACGTACTGTTCGTATCTGTTGCTAACCTCAATTTGTGCAGCTCTCATAAACCGAGCACTCCAATTTTCAGATGCATTTGCTAGCTTCACAAGCTTTTTCCTTATCTGGGGCACATGAAGTTTGTTGAATTTGCCACATTTTCAAAATTTTTTAACAATGCGAGTCATCAAGCGCTTTCGAATAATCTCGAACATGGTCAGGATCTGTTTGTCCCTGACAAGCAATAGAAGTTCATTGAAAGAATCGCACAAATTATTTAGTCCCAAATCGCACTTGGGAATCGAAAAGAATGCATGATGAACCCAATATTTGGACTCTTTTCGTCGAAGATATGCTTCTGTCTCCGGGTTAATCTGGCATAATTTTCTCATTTTATGCTCGAAATGAGAATTCATGGGTGCCATTGCTGCATTCCACCATCACATCTTTTTACGCTCTGCCTCGAAATAGGTTTTTGAAATTCGCGTACATATGCCGGAGGCAGAATCGGTGTTCGGCTTGTCCGAATTCATCTCGAACAGCTTTCTTCATCCTCTAATATTTGAACGAAAAACAGCGTCAACATAAAACAATATAACTACAACAACGCCCCAAAATTTTAAATAACAAATAGAAATGCATTATACCTTTTGTCGATCTGAAACAATTGTCCACCCACGACTTGATTCAGTGTTTAGGTCATTTTTCAGTATTTGGAAGAACCACATCCATGACTCCGTACACTCAGATTCGACGTTGACAACAGCAACGAGATATATTTTATAGTTGACATCAGTACTGACGGCTGTGAGTAATTGACTGGGACAAGACCTCTTCAAATGACAGTCTTCCAAACAGATAAAAGGTTCACCGCACTGCAGCAAACCTGTCTTGCAAGCAGCCATGCACATATAAAATCTTTGGAATCCCAATGAATTATGGCCCACTGGGTTACTATCAATTTTGACTGTGCTACCTGGATTTGATATACGTATTTTGGCTGCATATGACCACAGTCGCACGTACTGTTCGTCGCACTTCCCTTCGTTAAGGTTTCGAGTTACGCTTTCTGCTCTTATGGCAAGACTGGGTGAAATATCAATAGTGAAATCATTTTTCACTGTCTTAATAATAGAAGAGATGTCCCATGTATGGTGACTTTTGAACCTATCCAGATATTCATTCGCCACCCATTTCGCTGAAGCGTGTCGATTCTCAAGTTGCCTTGAACATGTGTGAGAATCGACCAACGACTTTATTTGAAACACAAGCTTATCTTTCATCTTCGAAGCATGCAGTCGCCACCCACATTCATTTGCACAATTAGCCGTCAGTCGCTTCTTTTCACTCTTGATGAATTTTATACCAGTCATTTTTCAAAGAAAATTCGTGTATTTCTTCTTTAATTTCATCTAAAGAACCATATTGTCTACCTAAAAAGAAAACTCATTGCGATTGGTTCTCTTACCGGCTTGTTTTCCGCTTCCTCGTCATCTGAGTCAACCGGTGTTCGAAACTCATCGTCCAACGTTTTAGAGGTCGAATAGACGAATATTTCTTCATTTGTATATGTCTGATCAAATGTTCGTAGATCACCATATGCAGGTATGCCTTCTGAATACCAATCCATTTTGGCATCAATAGTTGATCTCTCGTCTAAATCAACCGATCTACTTGAATCGGAATCCATGGTTGTCACTAATATAGAGAAAAATATTATAAATATTTAGATAAATAATTATACTTGAATCAAAATTTATGGTCTTCGTAAATTAATTGTGTTTGACATTCTATAAAAGTAATTAAATCAAAAAGTTAAAACGTGGAAAGTACTGATCATGATAATTTCTAAGAAAGACTACTGAACAATCTTCTAGACAAAATTATCTTTATAAGTAAGTTTCTATGAAAGATTGAAGGGGTCACAAACGGTCCCACTTAAAACTCAGTCTCTTAGACAGAACTTACTTACAGAGTATAATTATACTACTTAATACGTAGTACGAGAAATGATAACACAGATGTAATCCAATTATCTACTGTATAATAGATAAATATTTAATAAAAATAAAATAGAAAAAAACTTCGTACCTAGTCGGTGAACGCGTAGAAATATTGCCGGAGCAAGAAAATAGTCGTCGCTAATATGGAAAAATATATTAGAAATCTTTAAATAAATAAATTTAAAATAAAATGTTCATATTTTTAGAATTTGGATAGAAACTGTTAAAGATAATTTCAAGTAAAAAATACAATGAAAAAAAAAATACGTTATAAAAAATTTAATCTCGGTTTAATCTCGACCCGACTTGATCGTCTCGGTTATCATCTCTATGTTTGACCCTGTCCAAACAAGTCAAAATGCAAAGGATCTGACGAAACAAAATTGAATAAATTTAAACATTTATACTGGTAACTACATATTTATTTATGCAATGTGATTAATTTCATTATGTTATGTTTTATTTGCAAAACCATATTTCTGATATTTGTCTTAATACAATGAAATTTTTCTTCTTTGTCTTAAAATATTCATGTTTAAGATTCTGTGTATATCTGAGTTTTTCTTCAATGTGAAGGTCCATTTTCAACTAATTAAAGAGAAATGTTACGGAATAATAGTGTTGAGATTTTGGTAAGGATAGCGGCTTTGTATCGGTGAGACCGGGAGAAGGAAAAAATGGATGAAGAAAAGTACTTTTGATGAGTGGTCGAGCATGATTTGTGGTCTGATCGTTTTGATTTTTTAAGTGTTTTTTGTGACGTAGAGATCCCCATCTTCATCGATCAAAATTTTCGTCAACCTTCTCTGCAATTATTTTTCTGTCTTAGATTAGATGGATCATTTTTCTAATATTGTGATGTCTTTGGCTACTCAATTTTAATTTCTGGAAGAGAATTTTTTTTTCAAAGTTTGTCACTTAGGGGAGCAACAATATTGTTTGTGAAAATAAAAAAAAGAAAGATGAATCTATAAAGTCATATATATTTACTACTGAGAGCTTAACAAAAGCCACTATGAAAGCATAAGAATTATTCAAAAAGATTGATCTTAGATCCGATTATTGTTATGATAAAGAAGATGTCTACAAGATAATATTTCAAAGTAAGGAAAATATGAAGATTATCAAAAAAATGTTTCTTCAATAGTAAGGAAAAAGTAATTGTATGCCAAATTCGCCAAGAACAAAGTTGGTACCAATAGATACCAAAAAAATTGAAGAATGTACTAATGTCAATTTCAATATTGTGAGAATGTGGCGCCCCCAAACCCAATCGGGGTCGAAGGGCATCACTGCGGACATTTTAAAATGTAGGCTATTTTTTTTTAACATTTAAAACTTTACACGGAGAGAAAAACCTTCTCTGGAATTGAAGACTGTAAAACATTTAAAGTCGGACCACAAAATAAATGACAGAAGAAAAAAAGGAAGACAGAAATATTAAAAACTTGGATGAGTACTCTGGACGAGTGCAGGAAGACAGAGAAATTAAAACAGGAAAAACAGAATAGACGACAACATGCAGTGGAAGACTTAATAAAAAAAAGAGAAAACATAAACTAGAAGACATACTGTGGAAGGCTACAGTGGATGACAGAAGCCGTGGACAATCGGGAGCTGTGGACATTTAAAATTAAGGACAGAATTTATGGACAAACAGAAGCTGTGGACGTTTAAAAACAAAAGACAGAATTTGTGGACTTTTGAAATAACAGAGGCTGTGGACGTTTGACATAACAAAGGCTGTGGACGTTTAAAATAACAAAGGCTGTGGGCATTTAAAAATAACAGAGGCTGTGGACTTTTGAAATAACAGGGGCCGTGGACGTTTAAAAATAACAGAGGCCGTTGACGTTTAAAAATAATAGAGGCAAAACAGTGGACACAGAAGTCCGTGGACGTTTACAATAAAAGACAAAAATAGTGGACACAGGAGTCCGTGGACTTTTACAATAAAAGACAAAAACAGTGGACACAGGAGTCTGTGGACGTATATAATAAAAGACAAAACAGTGGACACAGGAATCCGTGGACGTTTATAATAAAAGACAAAAACAGTGGACACAGGAGTTTGTGGACGTTTACAATAAAAGACAAAAACAGTGGACACAGGAGTCCGTGGACGTTTACAATAAAAGACAAAACAGTGGACACATGAGTCCGTGGACGTTTACAATAAAAGACAAAAACAGTTGACACAGAAGTCTGTGGACGTTTACAATAAAAGACAAAAATAGTTGACACAAGAGTCCGTGGACGTTTACAATAAAAGACAAAACAGTGGACACAGGAGTCCTTGGACGTTTACAATAAAAGACAAAAACAGTGGACACAGGAGTCCGTGAACGTTTGAAATCAAAAGCAAAAATAGTGGACAACTAACACTTAGCCGAATACTTGAAAACTCGAAAGACAGAAACTGAAAGGCAGAATGGACGACTATTTTCAGAGGCAAAATGGACGACTGTTTAACTTTTATTGAAATGGATGAAACTTAACAGGGAGACATAAAAACAGAAGACATGAAAACAGAAAACATAAAAGTTTCAAACTTCAAAAACTGATTCAAAACATGATTTTGGACATATCAGAAAACATGACAGAAGTTTAAGAAACCAGACTGCATGGATAGCTCTAAAATCAGAGAAAATCCATGTACAACCTAAAAGAGAAAATCTCAAGCAATTCCAGAATATTTCAAAATATATATACAGCTGTCAATTACAGAGGTTTAAAAACTTAAACACCAAAACCTATACATTATAAAAATCCCAACAGAGTTTTAAAAAAAAAACACCAGAATCCCAATAGAGTTTACAGACATGAACTTTACTTTAAAAACTTCACTCTCTCGGGTCAGAATATGTCTGGCTGCCGCAACCACCTCCGAAAGCTCGTGCCACCAACCACCTATTCGTTGGACTGAGGCACAAAATCCTCATCCACAGGTTCCGTACCTACATCAGGGAGTTCAACTATGAGCCTCAAGCTCAGTAATAACGTATAAATGCAGTGATGCATATGCTATGCATGAATTTTCAGAAACACAGTGACATTACAGAACATTACTTTTAACTGGACATGGAGGTATAAGTGAGGCTTATAGAGGAACTGGCGCACATACAGGCATGTCACAACAGGACATAACAGGAGTTAGTAGTTTTGCCGAGTCCCAGGGAAGGACAAAGTATAGGGAGTCCTTGGCGAGGACGGTTTTACAGGAGTCCCAGGGAAGGATAAGAACAGGATGTCAGTCCTCGTCCACATTTAACCGATACATTACATTCAGATTTTTATTTTTCTTAACTTCAAACCGTGTACAGAAAACATTTGCATGACTTTCAGAGAAAACTGTGTATGCATGAACATTTATTATGCAGATTCTGGAAAAAGAAAAACAGATCAAAACACACATGAATAACAGGACATCTAAACCATGCACTGAGCATGGCAATAAAGTTACTTATGGTCAAAGCATCAACCTAGCTACCCGACGATAACCCGATGACATTTTTATTCTAGTATCTCTGTGATGTAGGGCCTTAAGAGCCAACCTATGGGTATAAACTTACCTGCTGTCCGTGAGTTGCAAGTCTTGAACGTCCCGGTGAGTCTCAAACCTATATTATGCGTAAACGGTCCATTAACCCTAAAACTTCAACAACACTTAACAAATAACTAACCTAAACTTTCTAATAACGTAGGAGGTTACCTTCAATGGGAAAATGGTGAAAAACAGGAGAAGGCGAAATTTGGGATTCGTCACACGTCGTCTGGAAGAGAGAGAGCAGAGAAGAGAGGAAGGAAACAGAGAAGTGAAGTGTGAAAGTGGAAAGCTTAACGTGGAAGAAAAGAGAAAAGTGGGATTTGGCTTCTTCCACAAGATTTGGACAAGTGGCAATCTACTTCCTAAATTGCCCTTCTTTGGTTTCCAATTAAATTGTTATTTATTTCGTTGTTTCGGTTACTCCTTAGTTTGGTTTTTCCCCCCTAAACATCCCACAATTTCAATAAAATATTCACTATATTAATAGCGAAATAATCTCGATCAATAATTCAAGAGATAATTCCATGGCCAAAATGCCGAGTGTTACAGAGAAGAACTTACAACAATTGAAGAATATACTAATTGTCAGCTTCAATATTCAACGTATCTTCAGATACACAAAACTTCGAGTCTATAATGACATTTTGAAGTACTATTTAGAATGTGTTCCTGCTAAGAAACATGAAGTAATAACATATGAATCCATATAACTAAAAGATCATAAGAAAAATTATCTAACTCGTGATCTAGAACTCATATTTGTTATATTTGCTTTAAAGATACAAGGACAGTGACTGTATGATGAGAGGCACAAAACCTACGTTGATCATAACAGTGTAAAATATTTTTTTGACTAAAAAGAAAATTAACATTAGATAACGGAAATGATAAGAACTAGTAAAAGATCGTGATTTTTAGATCATATGGTATCTTGGAAAAATTAAAATAACACTAAAAGTCGGAAGCCTTCTCCACAAGTTTCTACGTTGACTGAGGAGATAAAGAAACTTAAGGTAGAGCTCGTGCCTTCCGAACTAATGGAAAGGTTGAATTCTTTAAGATTACAACCAAGTTCGTTGGGACGATTAAAATAAGACTAGTGCGAAGGTGCATTCCTCAATGAATTGAAATTCAAGTTCTAACTTATCCAGTTATCCCTCAAGAAGTGAGCAA
Organism: Begonia masoniana; assembly: GCA_022432975.1. Classification (NCBI taxonomy): domain Eukaryota; kingdom Viridiplantae; phylum Streptophyta; class Magnoliopsida; order Cucurbitales; family Begoniaceae; genus Begonia; species Begonia masoniana. The sequence goes on along the minus strand of CM039513.1, from coordinate 7,194,444 downwards.
GGATATGACATGCGGAGAGAGAGAGAATTGCGAAATTTATGTTGCAATCTGAAAACTGGAAGTTTTGAAGCATATCCAAAGATAAGATCTAAAAGGGTTAGTGAAATTAAACAAAAAAAAAAAAGTTTAAATTGTTGTCCCATGTCGTACAAAGAGAAGACAAAGATATAGTATATAACATGAGAAAATTTTCTCAATCATTGAGTTAATTTTTAGAATGAATTCTACCCCTCTCATTTTATCATTGTATTAGAACTAAAAATTCTGTACGACGTGAGAACTGATTAAACACGCTAGACGTGAAAGAAAGAATATCTATCACGCTAGACGTACGGGTAGATATATTCTCATATCGTACAAAAAGAAGACAAAGATCAGTATATAATACGAGGATATCCAATCAATTTTTGAACTAGATTTTCTACCCTATCGTTCTATAATAAATAGTTAATAATTTAGAATTTATCTACACACTCACGAGGAAGATGATCACAATCCAATGGCACCGAGGGGAGTCTTCCCCTGTCCAGCTTCAAAGTAGAAAATAAGCATCGCTAACATGGCGATTCTCGCATGCTTTATCTCCGCCAACTTCAGTCTCTCCAGCTTCTCCACGTCCGGAATGTAAACCCCATCTTTAATGGTTCCGGCCACGCCTAGCGGGTCGAAGAATTTTCCGCCGGGGTACCCCTGCTCACCGGTGGCATTGGAGAAATTTTCGGCTGTTCTCGACCATGGCGTCGCCCACTCCACCGACTGCGAGTCCGGGTTGAAGAAATCTACCCATCTCTTGTTCTCGACCCACCCCATTAGCAGGAGTTGGGTGCCGAGCAGGGTGCCGAAGGAGAAGGGCGACACTGCGCCAGGGGCAGCTCCGGCCTCGAACCAGGGGATGCCGCTATAAGCTTGGCCGATCAAGATTCCGATGACGGCGGCCATTGCCCATCGTCCGTGGATTAGCTCTGCCTCTCTGTACCATTTTAGAAATGCCGGGTCCTTCCCTAATCCAAGTGGGTCGAAACCGTAGTCTCCTGGTAGCCTGAAATTGTAAGAGTTGTTCAGAAAAGTCTCACTTTTAAGCGACGCAAAAGCTAAACCCCATCTCTGCAACATCTGTCTTAACTAGTAGAGATAACCTTCAAGATGAACGATAATTCCACTTCCAAAACCTAATCATTTCTAGATACTTAATTATCATTTAATGATTTTCACTTCCGATCAATGTCAATTTTCTCTTTGACTAATAGATCTGACAATTCCTTCTTGAAATGGTAAACTTAATGTTCTCCCATTTGCTTCTAGATGACACAGTGAGACAATGGGTGGTGAAAGATTTGGGGAGAAAGGACTTACGAGCCATCGAGCCATTCTGGGTCGACCAAGTTGCCACCACCTCGAACACCCGGAAGCCAAGATTTCTTGGCGGCGACCACCACCAGCTGCCTGCGAGGAACAGAGGCACTGACGGCGACTCTGGCTGGCCCGGCCAGCAAGGCCTGGCTTCTCTTCCCTCCGCACAAGAAAGGAGAGCTTAATCCATTAAGCACAGACCCAGATGTCGCAGCCATTTCTCTCTCTTTCTGTCTCTGTTTCTCGCTCTAGAGTGTGGACAAGTGTGTTCCAATGGAGGCGAGGAGGTTTTGGTTGGTTTTATGAGAATAGGGAATCTAAAGGGTGGGTTGGAGTGAAGCCATGTAGGATAAAGGAAATCTGGAGGAGAACTGCTGGCATCTGCCATGGATAGATTGCCAGCCAATGAGATCTAAAGACCTCTTCTCCCCAAATCTCCACCTTTTCTATTTCTATTTTTCCTTGTTTTAATAATTAATTAATGTAGCAAACTTTACATTAGTTAAATTCAATGTAAAATTAATATTGAACTTGTCGAACTTCGAGGGTCAAGAACGTATGTAATTAAAGTCCACTAGACTTTTACTTGAAATTTTATTCAGCTTACCAGAATGGGCAATAGTTGTTGCCAACGTATTTTGAACTCGGACTTCAACAAAGCCTCTAGGAAATGGGTTCTTCTAAGATGCCTTGTATCAACATGTTCATCTTTTCCAACGTTGGCGGTATATTTTCCGACCACCAAAAACCATTGGAAAATTCTTGAAGGTTTGTAATCGCGTCTCTTGCTACTTTTGGTGCTGCCGTATTTTGTTCATCTCGGATTCTTAGCTCTGGGGGGGACTTCAAATATGCAGGAATATTGATGGCAATTTCTAATAATGTAGGAACATTAGCATGAATTATAGGAGTCGATCTCACTGTGGATCTTAGAGTCGAGAAAGCTGGAGGCCTGTTTTCTTTCTTTCTAGACTGCTTTGTGTCATTAGTTCTACTAAATTCATAATATTTATATAATTTTTTATGGGTAATTATCGATTTGAACCTTGTACTATGCACTTTATTTCAGTTAGCCTCTGTACTAAAAAAATCGACAAATCAAATCTTGTACTTTGATTTTGTTGTCAGTTTTGACCTTCCATAAAAAATTTTGTTAATTTAAAAAATTACCAAACGATATTGTTTAAAATTAATCTCAATTTCTTCTTTACTTTATAAATTAATTTTTATAAAACTAATAAACGATATTGGATTTATTTGAAAAAAATTTCACATGTTCACCCTATCATGAGTAGATAATAAAAAAATTTCGTGATTTTCTGTAAGTTTTATAATTTATTATAATATGTTTATAAAATACTAAAATAAAATTAAAATAAATCATACATGTGTTAAAAAATCACAAAAATTTCCAGACTATCTTTTAATTTAGTAGTGAACACGTGGTAAAAATTTCAAGTGAATCCAATATTGTTTGGTAATTTTTTAAATGAGAGTTTAACGAAATTGTTGACGGAAGGTCAAAACTGATAACAAAATCAAAGTACAGGATTTGTTTGTCGATTTTTTTAGTACAGGGAGCTAACTGAAATAAAATACATAGTACAGAGTTCAAATCAATAATTATTCATTTTTTATTGAAATTAATTATTTGTACAATGCACATGAGTTCGTAAGTCGTCGATTTTGTGTTTGGGCCGCAGGAAAGGTAAATAATTGGAGGCATAGAAAGAATTTCTACTCGTTTATTTGCTTAGATAGGGTGGATAAAGAAGTTGAAGAATCGATAATATTGATCATTTGAATTTTGCTATTTTTTGGGTATTATTTGCTGACATCTATACAAATTTTGGCGCATAATGTGCATCAAATTATTTCACTGACTTTTATTTTAGGATAAAATCCAAAAAACAGCTTGGACTTTGGTCAATGATTAAAAAAATGCTCCAACTATCAAAAATCTATCAAAAAATGGGCTTATGGTCGACTGCTCATGCCATTTTAAACGTGACACGGTTGACCGCATCACCCAGTGCGGTCGACCGTGTCACGATTTCTAAATTCTGGGTCGAGGACCACCCATATACGTGCAGGCACGGGGGTCCTCCACCCCCCACAAAGCCCACAGATATACGGTCGACCGCTCTAAAAGTAACGGTCGACCGTATCGTCTGTAGCCCGTGATAAATAATGTTCTGATCACGGGCTGCAGCAGCATAACGGTCGACCGTGCACCCGCCCTATATAAAGGGCCGTCCTCATTCTCACTACTGCCAACCCTCGAAAACTTCTCAAAACTCTCTATTATTATCTTCCTTCTACCAAATTTTTCATTGTATTAATGACGACGATAGATTCTGATTCAACTAGAGCAATTGATTTAGATGAGCCAATAAGTTTTGATGTGAAGCTGGATTGGTATTCGTAAGTCACGTCTGCATATGGTGATCTTCGTGCATTCGACCACAAAGATGTAAATGATGAATTTGAGGTGCATTCATCTTCCAGATCTCTAGACGAGGAGGTTCGGACACGGTCGGCTCGGACGATGACGAGATGAAAAGCATACCGGTAAGAGAATAATTCTCTAGCGAATTTTTTTTGGCAAAAGAATATAGTTCTATAAAGAATATTAAAGATGAAATAAGCAAATATTCTGTAGAAAATAGTTATGGGATAAAATTCACTCAACGTGACAAGCGGCGACTGACGGCTAAGTGCGAAGCGTGTGAATGGTGACTGCATGCTTCTCAGAAGCAAAATGAGCTCACATTTCAAATTAAGAGTTTGAATGATTCCCACAACTGTTCGAGGATAATTGAAAATCAACACGCTAGTGCAAACTGACTAGCAAATTATTATCTGGATAGGTTCAAAAGTCAACCTACGTGGCTATCGTTTCCATTATCGAGACGATTAGGAGGGAGTTGACCATCAACATTACACCTGGTATCGCCAGAAGAGCAAGAATCGAAGCTCGGACAATTAACAAAGGCAAGGGTGACGAACAGTACAAGCATCTCTGGTCGTACGTAATAGAAATATATAGATCAAATTCTGGTAGCTCATTATATATACATGCTTACGAGGTGCACTATGATTCGTGGGCATTTCAAAGAATGTATTTGTGCATGGCTGCGTGCAAGACAGATTTGCTGCAACACGGTTGCCTTGTTACCTGTTTGGATGGTTGTCATCTGAATGGTTCATGTCCCGGACAATTACTCATAGTCGTCAGTATTGATTGCAACGATGTAATAATATCTCGTTGTTATTGCCAATGTAGAAAAAGAGTGTAAGGCCTCATGGAAGTGGTTTTTGCAACATATGAAGCGAGACCTAAACCTTGGAGCAGGAGCCGGATGGATAATTATTTAGGATCGACAAAAGGTATAATACATTTATAATTGTTATTTCAAATATCAGTGGTGTAATTGTACTGTTTTTTCTTTCAAATATTAGGGTTTGCTGGAGGTTGTGGATGAGGAGCTTAAAAAAGCCGAACAACTCTACTGCCTTCGGCACATATATGCGAATTTTAAAAACTTATTTCGGAGAAAAGCATACAGAGATGCGATGTGTAATGCATCCAAAGCCAAACTAGGATTATATTCTAAATACAACTTGTTTGTTTGCTTCGGAATTGGTTTTGCTGGTTAATAATACACATTGTAAGATAGTTGGTATTGGTATGGTTAGAATCATAATGTTGATGGAGTTGTGAGCATTGGATAATGTGCGACATGTTCTCAAGTTAAAAAAAAATATGATCTTGTTGAGTACTTAGGATTCGAAAGGGCATGAGTTCAACACTGTAGATGGAGTTGTGAATATTAGTAGGGATACTCTCGCTATGTTAAAAGGATATAGAAGATTTGCACATTTGTATGTGTTGTAGGGTTCTACAATAACATATGATAAAACTGTTATGTTTGTTAACTCACATTTCAAATGATTGTTTGAGAAGACTTAGAAGAAGTTAGATTCTTTAGTGAAGTTTAAGTTGTGATCCGACTCTACATCAGAGCTGATATGTCAGCCTAACACAAATATTCAGGGTGAGGTTGTCATCACATTGTCACCAGTTTCAGTTTTAGTTTCACTAGCTTCAATTTAACTCATAGTGATATCACAAAAGTTAGAACCAAGTGGAAGATTTTTTTGGTAGAAACTTTGACTGAAATTTTGAACTTCTTAACAACATTGGAAAATTTAATGATCCCTATTTTCTGATTGTTTTGACGTTGTAAACGCGCTGGTCGCCCATGTTTGTCAAGATTTCATCCCGATCATTTAGCATGTATATCAAGGTGAAGTTTGAAACTTTATCATTTTTTAGTATTTCAGTTGGAGAATTTTAAGTTGGATGTATAGGTGGTTGATAGATGATAAATTTTAAATTCCTAGTATTTATTAAGTTTCAGAAGTCAAAAATATATAATTGAAACTTTTAAGTTTTATATTCGATGCATGTATGAATTAGCTTTGTGCAAGGTCAATTATCATTTCTTTTTGGTTTTGGTTTTTAATCTCGAGTTAGGACCCATCTAGTATTTCTAGTGTTTTGATTGAGATTTTAATGTCAAGACTTTTTTTAGGTTTCAATGATTTTATGGATTTCAATGTCTTTTTCCAATAGCACGTTTTGACTGGTCGTTAAGACTATTGTCGTCATTGGTAGGAGTTTATTTATGTTCAATATCATTGTTTTTAAAACTTTATTTAGAGATACATTCTCATATAAAATGACGTTTTTGAATTATGATCGTTGATTTTGCCATACTATGTATATATTTTTATTAGGCATATTTACTGTAACACCCGGTATTTTTCGTGTAATTATTTTCCCGAATAATTAAGCGGGATTACTCTGATATTAATGTAATGACTGTTTTTAATAAAGTTGTCGATGTGATTAGTCGAACGAGGGTGATTCGTGAGACCGAATCGATTAACTAAATAATGTTTTGGTTAAAAACCAATGGAAGGGCAAATTAAGAAGAAATTAAGGTTGGTGGGAGGGAACTAATGAATGTTTGACACTTGGCAAACTTGTTGGGGAAGCCAAGCTCCTCTTCCTCTCTTCTCTTCCTCCTACGTGAATCACTCTTCTCTTCTTTCCTCTTCTCTGTTTTCTCTCTTCCAGACAACCTAGACAAAACTTCAAAACTCCACTTCTCCTGCTTTCTCCTGTTATCTCCAGTAAAGGTTCGCGAACCAACGTTGTTGTGCGCGCATAGCTTGCTGCATTTCGGACAACAGGTAAGTTCATACGTATAGGTTTGGCCCTTAAGGCCCTACAATACGGAGGTACTAGGTTTATGTTGTCGAGATTTTTGTTGGGTAGTTAAACCATAGGTTATGTTTTAGGTTAAGTGTATTCTGTTTTATATTCTGCTTATTCTGCTTATTATTCTGTTGCCTGTCTATGAATGTTCATGCATACACGTTTTCTCTGAAAGTCATGAAAAATGTTTTCTGTACACTGTTTAAAGTTAAGTAAGATAAAACCTGTAATGAAATGTATGGTTAAGTGAGGATGAAGACTGGCATCCTGTCATGTACTCCTGTTATGTTCTGTTGTGGCATGTACTCCTGTTGCGCCAGCTCTTCTTCCCACTTATACCTTCCTGTCCAGTATAATGTAATGTAATGTTCATGTATTTGAAAAATATTCATGCATAGGACGTTCATCACTCTGCATTGTATGTTCTTGCTGAGCTCTAGGCTCATAGTTGAACTCCCTGTTGTAGGTATGGACCCTCCAGATGAGGACATTGTACCTCAGGATGATGAGTTGATGTAGTTGGTGAATCGAGCTCATGGGGTTTGGTTGCTGCAGTCGGACAAAAGTTAATCCTGTGAAAAATGTATTTTTGAAAGTTATGTCCAGTCCTGTACAGTTTTTTTTTTTTTTTGAAATCTTAAAACGACGTATAAATTCGTGTTTATGTTTTGAAACCCCTGTTAGGTGAATTCTGGAAATCCATGTCAAGTTATGTACTGCTTCTGAGATTTTAAAACAATGCTTAGGTATTGTGTTTATGTTTATTTTTAAAACCTCTGTCTCAGTTGATTGTGTATTTTGAAATATTCTGGAACTATTTGGAATCTTTTCCTTTTAGGGTGTGCATGGATTATCTCGGGTTTTAGAGCTATTCATGCAGTTTGTTTTCTCGAATCTCTGTCATGTTGTCAAGTATGTTGTTTTAAAACTATGTTTTGAATCGGGTTTTTAGTAAATTTTGAAGTTTTATGCCTTCTGTTGTTCTGTCTTCTGTTTATATGTCATCCTGTTAAATGTTGTCAATTCTGTCATCCGCCCCAGTCAAAGTCTATTTTGTCATCTGCTCCAGTCATCCGCCCCAGTCATCCGCCCCAGTCAAAGTCAATTCAGTCATCCGCCCCAGTCAAAGTCTATTCTGTCATCCGCCCCAGTCATCCGCCCCAGTCAAAGTCAATTCTGTCATTCGCCCCAGTCATCCGCCCCAGTCAAAGTCTATTCAGTCATCCGCCCCAGTCATCCGCCCCAGTCAATTCTGTCATCCACCCCTGTCATCCACCCTTATCATCTACTGTAAGTCTTCCACTGTATGATTTACAGTTTATGTTTATTTATTTCACTTTTATTTTATTTTATGTCATCCTTTTTAAATGTCCGTGAGTTTTAAAAGGTAAAAAAAAAAAATAAATATAGTTGTCCCCGTTTTCTGTAAATGTCCCGGAGTGACGGCTCGGTTCTCGGATCCCGATCGGGTCCGGTGTCGGGCTGTCACATTTACTTTGAGTATACACATTTTATTTTGATAATCTTGGTATAGTGACCAAGTTTGATCAACTCATGAATTAACCATGTTTGCTTTGTGCACGTTCGACCGTTAAAGAATGTGTTTCTTTGTGTTGACTAAAGTAATAAGACAATTAATTGTGTCGTATCCATGAGCACGAAACTCTAAACATGATTATAGTCTTTATTTTCGTGGCTTTAGCAATCGCCCAGTACCACCATTATAAATGTATATGCCTATAGCATAGTGTGCCTGAAGTCCACGAGTGACTTTATTTCACTTGAATTTTTCGTATATATAGTAGGACCTATTTTACTTATGTATCACACTTTAGTGTAATGTTTTAATATTTGTTTTACTGTTCGTGTGACGACCCGTAGGCCATCACGGGACTTGACGTGATTTTTCGTTTTCTTAACACGTTTTCGACTTAAAATTTAAATTTTTCTTTTACTTCAAAACTATTTTGTTTAAAATATGAAAATCTCACAGTGGAAAACTTGGTCTTTCGTGCCTTCGTTTAAAACCAAAATTGAAACGTTGAAGCAAAAGGGTGAAAACTTTTTTTTTTTTTTCTGAATGAACAGTACTGCTACAGTATTGTTCACACTTGAAAAATTTTCATTCCTTTTTTTTTTTTTTTTGAAAAAAAACTATTAACACTTCATCATATTTCTACACTTTTCCACACTTCAATTACTACTTTCAAATACACATTAAATCTCTACTATCATCACCTAACAACCTACTTTCAAAATATTTTTACTACTAAACCATAACCTTTAAAAATACTTCAAACCTTTCAAACACACTAAATATTTTAAAAACATTTTTAAAACATAGTATATTTTACATTTTTCAAACTATGACATACATACTCGTCCACGGTCGAAATCGCCATAACAATCACTGGGTCACTGCAGTGGAAGTACCTCTCCAACTGCACATAATGATCCACTTGAGGTTCGAAGTCTTCACCTGTAACCTTGTCACCTACATCACATAGTTTATACTTTGAGCCTAACGTTCAGTAAGAGATGTATAATGACATGAACATGAAATTCATAAAACAATATATTTTATAATATATTTTTTTCTTCTTTACTTAATCATAATCGTATTAGGAGCAATCGATCCCACCGAAGTCACATTGGGGACAATCGATCCCACCGAAATCACATTGGGAGCAATCGATCCCACCGAAGCCACATTGTTATATAATTTCGTTTCCGTAATTCGTACATAAAAACATATGCGTAAAACCTTTTTCATTTTTTTTATAAGACATGTTGCATGATTCATACATGATGCACATATAAATATATAACGTAGTCCTCATAGAATTCATCACATCTTAATACATAATACTAAACACTTATTGTAACATAGACAATTTCTAACTCTGCAACTTAATCTACCCATAATTTCATACCCCTTAAAACACATAAATTCTCTCAATCAAATCATTAGAAACGTTAACTTCCTAGCACCCTGTGATGTAGGTTAATTGGCCAAAAACATGCAACATTCACTTACCTCAAGTCCTTAGCAAACCTTAAGCAAATTAATCAATTTTCCTTCTTTGTTGCAAAATCTATAATACGCAAATAATTTCAACAACATCAACAATTCAACCATTCATATTATAGGCTCATAACAACTCCAATTCAATCAACTAACCACTATCCAATATCCAATACGACCCAATAACCATAATTATCTAAACATAAGTTACATTATGCACAATTTAATTCAAACACTTTATATAAACCACATTTCAACCAATTCAAATAGCTTAAACTTCCTTCAAACCAAAACTTAACTAAACCATTCAAAATTCTCGGATTTCACTCATAGAACCGGGTAAACTTCAAACGGTCGTAACTCCCTTAATTTTTATCTATTTTCAATTATTCATCATGTTTTGGAAACCTCATTATGACTATTTTAACATTGAATCAACCATTTATCAAAATAGAATCGGAATTAGGGTCAAAAATTCGCAAATCGAATTGCCCTTCGAAATTTTCCAGTTTTTGTACTATAACTTCAAAAAATCATAACTCATTTAATTTTTATCTGATTTCAACGATTCAATAGCCAAATTAAATCTTAAGATGTCTAGTTTATCATAGCATCAACCATTTCTCAAAAGCAAACCACAATCTAGGGCATAAAATCAAAAATAGAATCCGCCCTTCGAAAACAGAACCTGCCCTGTTTTGGCTGATTTTCTCAAATCTAAATTCCAAATTTTCATCCAACATGCATAGTTTTCTATCGTCAATCTATTCAAATCCTTAGAACAACTTTCTAACATATATTAGTATCAAGCAAGAAGAAAATCCAAACCCTAAATCAAAATTAGTGCAAAAACTCATAGCAATCATCAACTACTCTATCCACCTTATAACCCAAAGTTATTCTTACCTTAAACCTTTGGAAGAAGAGCTTGGTGTGGAGGAAAAATCATCGAAGGAGGCAGGAGCTGCAGTTATTGCGTGGAGGAGAAGAATGAAAAGAAATAAAATGAAGGGGGAGGGCAGTCTACAGATGAGGGCAACGAGAGAGAGAGAGAGAGATGTTTGGTTACAAGGTTAGAGGTGGCTTCTTGAAGAAGCTTTGTCCATTTAATTCAAAATTTCCACTTAAAATTTCGTACGTTTTATTTCCCCTTTTATCATTAAATGTCACTTCGTAAAATATTCCTTGCATTACTTATAAGTTATGTATCATAAAATTTCAAGGGTAATTACATGACAAGAAAATTCCGGGTGTTACAGTTCGTTTATTAAAACAATTTTTATGAAAAAATTTTATACTTAGTACTCACACATTTTTTTTAATTTCATTGTTGAATATAAAAATTTATCATCATTAATTAGTCGCTCACCCTAAAAGATTTTTTTTTCCAGGTAAGATTCGTATAGGTGATAGGTAGATGTTCATAGAATGAAATTTTCTTTATTTCATTTCCTTCTATCTTGAGTGATTTATTTCTTTTCTTGGTAAAATCTACTCTATTTTTTTTTTCTTAGATTTATCTGTAATTCTATATTTGAGTTATACACAATTGGATTATATTAGTTGCACTATCTTATAATTTTATGATCGCTATATGTAACGACCCTAATGCTGTACCCGTAATTACCGTGTAAATTTTTCATTTTTCTTTTTCTTTTTATCCTAATACCTTTAATTAAACTCTAGGCGGAACCTAAACCGAAATCGAAACCAGAATCGAAATCGGAATTGAAACCTAACTTAAAAACAACTTAAAACTATTTAAATAAAACAATTAAAAACTATTAAATGAATTAAATAAACTTTAATAAAAGTGGGAGGGCAAAACCGTCCCTGCTGCACAAAAGAAGAGGCAGCGACCGATCTCTGCAAATTGCAGAGATCGATCGCTGCATGCTATAATCTTTGCAGCGATCGATCTCTGCAATTTGCAGAGACCGATCGCTGTATGCTGTTTGCATTGCAGCGATCGATCTCTGCAATTTGCAGAGACCGATCGCTGCATTGCAGCATGCAGCAACCTGGGCGGCGATCGATCTCTGCTCTTCAGCAGAGATCGATCGCTGCACACTATGCAGCGATCCTTCCTGCTTTTCCCCTCTGTTCTGTTTTTCCCACTAAGTGCTCTCTGGAATCTGAACTTCCAGAGAGCAAAACAGCGCTTTTCATTTCCATCCCATATGCTCTCTGGAATCCGATTTCAGAGGGCAACACTTCATCAAATAACATTCTGGAAATCAACTTCTATATCTATTCATCGACCACTAATTACGCAATTCAGACTTACAATAACACGATACTCTAATTGCGATAAAACTTTCTAAAAACGAACGGCGTGGATAGCTCAAAAACTCGAGCATATCCGTACCAAACCTAAAACAGTTCAAATACAGTTTATTAAATCCTTTAAGACACTATACACCAAACAGTTCCAGAATTTCAAAACAAACTAAACATCCTAAGATATCTATACAAGTCACAACCCAAAATATCCCAAAAAGACCCTCAAAACCTATACATACGTCCCCACGGGTCAGGTGAGCCTCGACTGCGCCAGCACACCCACGCGAGCCGTCCTCCGTCAACTGCGTCACTCCTCAGGTGGAGGGATCTCGTCCTCACCTACACCATACAGACACCTATGAGATAAAAATCTCAGCAAGCTCTACGTAAGTGCAATGCGTGCTATGCGTATGCAATACAGAAAACATGCAGATACAGATACAGATTCAGATTACAGATTCAGATTCTTTACGTCACAGACAGATTATCACTGAGGTCTACCAAGCCTCTCCGTGACCAGATAACAGATTACGTAGATTCTTTTCGTTGGTTCATTTTACTTTTTGATTAGGTCGCAGACAGATTGTCACCGAGGTCTAAACCCACCTCGCCGTGACCAGATAACAGATTACGTAGATTAATTAGGTCCATTACTTTGCTTAAAAACACGTACAGAATGATGCATGAACAATTCATATCAGACAGTAATCATATAGACAAAGCATACCTTCCAAAACTCCACAATCAACCTATACACATATAGACAGAATATACCATCAAAACTCAACAATCAACCTATACACATATAACTTAACTACCCAACCAAAGCGATTAAACAAAACATCACCAAGTTCCTCGAGAAGACCACGACGTACGGTGTAGGCCAATCGGCCAGAAAAGATCACGAGAACTTACCTTGAGCGCGCCGAATTACAAGCTTTGACCACGAGAGTTGCGTGTCTGAATAAAACATGATATTCGCCGTTATAATCAATTTAAGCCATAAATGTCTAAATTACAAAATCCTTAACTAACGAATTCTCCTAAATTCTCCACTTAGCTATTTAGAGCATTTCGAACGTTAATTAAAGCTTTATAATCCAAAATCTCTAGTTACGAGTTTTTCCTAAAAACCGACATTTTATCAATTTATAACTTTTTCGCAAATTGATTTCTTTTCGTCCAATAACGTCCAATACGTTCAATCTATACTTAATCACGGCTAACCTATTAATTACGGGCCCTAAATCGCGTTTTTCGTCGAAACCCTAATTGAAACCCTAACCCTAAATCGAACCGAAAACTCGAAATAAACGCTCAGAGATTGTAGGTACATACCGAGGGTAGCGAGAGGAGAAGAAACCGTGAAGGAAACGGGTTGATCGGAGGTCGGACGGAGGTCGGAGGAGGAGAACACGCCGGCGGCCAGAGGAGGAAAATCGCCTCTGTTCGTGCGATCCAGAGAAGAAGAGAGAAAGTGAGGGAGAGAAAAGGGTTTTGTGATGTTTTATAAAATTGATTTTGTAAATTACTATTTTGCCCTTCTCACTTAATTCTATTTGTTTCGTCCTTCGTTTCGTCAATCGTCCAACTATTCGAAATCACCAAATTTCCTAATTTCGCCAATAAGTCCAATTAGTTACCAGAGATTTATCAAAACTGTCCGTTCGCAATTCGGACCTCGTTTACTATTTTTACAATATCGTTCTTTTTATTACGAGAAAACGTAATTCTCATAAAGTTAGGGTTTGAACTCCGAAAAATCCCATAATATTCCTAAAATCCATATTAATTATTAGGATTCTAATGACGCATTCTTTTCGTAAAACGGAGTTAATCCGACATATTTACGAAAATGCCATTTCATATTAAAATAATAATATCTCGTAAACGGGATATTACATTCCATCCACCTTATTTAAAATTTTGTCCTCAAAATTTGACCTAACTCATAGTCTTTGACATTAATGTTTCATGTCATTCGGCCCTGCACCACGATTCATTATCTGTACTTACGGTCATATTTCGTGATTCTAAACCTAGGCCCTCCACTATACTCTCCAACATCGGCCTTAAATTTGCATTTACTACTTTCGATTCGATCATATACTCTCCTTCTAAGGTGTTGAGTACAATTTAAATATGTAAATCTCAAATAAATCCACTCTGTGACCTATTTGCTACCTTAATATTTGTGCACGCTTCAACTTTCAACCTTCACTTAATAACTCACATATTAAACTTCCTATTAATACCAGCCAAATTGATAACCTAACCTCGTCCAATGTCTGGGCTGTAACCCAAACATAGACATGGTTTCATCGACACCGTCCGCAGTCGGTATGTGTACATACTCACATTAACCTTCTTACCATATCCTTTCTTTTCAACTGGCCCAAACACATTCGCGCTTACGCATCAAATCTTACCAAATTTTTCTAAACCTTCAATCAAACGATCTCTAACCGTGTACCTGTCACCTGACGACCTGAGCACGCGTTGGTCTAAATTTAGTCATCAAAGCGTTAAACTCACCAATTCATCAATTGGTCTCTCCTAAAATCGTCCCTTATGTTCAATCCTCGAAATATCTTCCATTTCCCGACGTCATTTGGGTTGACTATCTTTCAAGGATTTCTAACTACACTCAGGTTGTAATCTAACTCCCATATATTTTAACTTTTAACTCATCAAATTAAGCTCCTTAGGTTTAGTTTCTCAATGAATTCTATCGTTACTCCATTACTAATCTACTCATCCTACTTCTGCTATAGTCATTTGTCTTAACTTAAGTCTCTATCGACTCCTAGCATCCTCAAGTCTCTAAATCTCCTCATTGATGCACTCTAAACTAGTCATTATAACCTAAGCCATTTATGTATTACTTGGTCTCGACTTGCCAAACACGAGTCGATCTCTAGAAATTTTCTAACTTAGCCTCACTTCTAAGCTTATTTAGATAGTTTCGGTGATAGTTCTCACTCTCCTCATTCTATAAATCGCAAATTTCTCAATTTGCTGACCTTTAAATGCCAATCTATGCTTCTAACCTAACCTCTCATTTATTTCAACGATCTACTTCGCCTTCCCTAAATTCCTCAAGGCTACATCAAGTTCGCCGACTAGTCTATTTTTGTTCGCTCCTTCTAGTCAGGTTCCAACTATTCTACTCGACAATTATTCTAAGTTTAACTCTTAAATTCTTTCTTAATCTAGACACTCATAACTTCATACGAATCCTCAATGGACGAGTTCTACGGTACTTGATCTATTTAAACACACTCCAGGTATTACAACAATCTAGGGTATCCATTAATAGGTTTATATCTAACCTTCATCTTTCTCGATTAGTCGCATTTTAATACTTGAAGGGGGGTGTTAATTAGAAATAATCCCTACCTACTTAAAACTCATATTTCATAGGGTGTATTTCTCTAATTCTTACTAAACCTTAAGTGTAAAAACTCCGTTGATTAACTCAAAGTAATCCTACTATTGTATAACTATATTTCTATTTGGTCTTTATTGTCCTATATGTAGTCTACTGATTTCTCTTCGAGGTTCACCTAGTAATTATTTTTACCCATCTTCTATTTTCTTACTTTTCTATTTTCAAGCCTATCATTATCATCATTATTATTGTTATCCTTTTAACATAAACATATCATCATACAGGTAATTAAGACAATACCTGTAATAAGAGAAGGTTGTGCCCCATCGTCGACGTCACCAGGTTCTATAAATGCGAAAACCTTGGGCATGACTCTTCTCTGATCTCCACTCAACTGATCACGGCCCGGCTTCGGGCAATCTCTAACAAAGTGGTCAACCCCACCACACCTGTAACATTTATTTGTGCCCACCCGACATTCGCCACTGTGCTCTTTCTGGCACATAGGGCACCAAGGCATCTGGGAAGCCCCTTGTACCTGCCTTCCTTTACCTCGATCGTTGCCTCCCTCTAAGGGCCTTTTAATTTCCCTCTGTTGTTGCTGTTGAGGCTGTGCTCTCTGTTGCCGGCCCTCATTCCTGAGCTGGGGGTGAATCTCCCGAAAGAAGCCCTTAGATGGCTCCCTCGGATTGACAGAATCTCTATCCACTGCCTCAATATCCAGCGCCCTGGCCACAATGTCGTCATAGGATACATCCCGTACCCCAGATATAGTAAGGCGCATCCGGAACTCCCGACTAAGTCCCTGTAGAAATCGGCGTACCTTGTCCTCGTTAACGCCGACCTGACGTGGCGCGAATCTAGACAACGCCTCAAACTTCCTCACATACTCGGCAATAGAGCTAACCTGCCGCAACTGCATAAATTCGACCATCTTCGCCTCTCGAACGGTATGGCCGAAGTACTTGTCGAAAAATATCTCCCTGAACCGCTCCCAGCTCATAGCAAACACATCCGTAGTGGTCTTGACAGAATCCCACCAGAATCGGGCGTCCAGTGCTAAGTGGTAGGTCGCCAATGCAACCTTCTCTCCATTCTCTATACTCGCATAAGCCATCATATCCTCCATGGTCCGAATCCACTCCTCGGCTAAAGAGGGATCAGTGGACTGCCCGTTAAATATAGGGGGCTGGAGCTTCTGAAATCTCTCCATCCCACGATTACCCGATATAGCTGCCTCCCGAACTCTAACGCCTTCTCGGTCTATCAAAGTGCCCAACTGCTCAGACTGTCTCTCCATCTGTTGAGCTTGTCGCTCCATATGCTGGGACTGCTGGGCGATGAAGTCCTTAAGGGTGTCTATTGTATCGTCGCGGTCATCTCGGTCATTTCTTCGACGCACCATACTTATATATCTCCTATAAAATTTTAAAACAAATATCTCTAAGAAACTGAAATTAAATAAAGCTATAAACATACTTACAGTTGATGAAGAACGTCCGTGTAGTGGCTGTGCAGTCGAGCAGTCTACAGAATCGATTTTAAAACCCGGGGGCTCTGATACCATAATTGTAACGACCCTAATGCTGTACCCGTAATTACCGTGTAAATTTTTCATTTTTCATTTTCTTTTTATCCTAATACCTTTAATTAAACTCTAGGCGGAACCTAAACCGAAATCGAAACCAGAATCGAAATCGGAATTGAAACCTAACTTAAAAACAACTTAAAACTATTTAAATAAAACAATTAAAAACTATTAAATGAATTAAATAAACTTTAATAAAAGTGGGAGGGCAAAACCGTCCCTGCTGCACAAAAGAAGAGGCAGCGACCGATCTCTGCAAATTGCAGAGATCGATCGCTGCATGCTATAATCTTTGCAGCGATCGATCTCTGCAATTTGCAGAGACCGATCGCTGTATGCTGTTTGCATTGCAGCGATCGATCTCTGCAATTTGCAGAGACCGATCGCTGCATTGCAGCATGCAGCAACCTGGGCGGCGATCGATCTCTGCTCTTCAGCAGAGATCGATCGCTGCACACTATGCAGCGATCCTTCCTGCTTTTCCCCTCTGTTCTGTTTTTCCCACTAAGTGCTCTCTGGAATCTGAACTTCCAGAGAGCAAAACAGCGCTTTTCATTTCCATCCCATATGCTCTCTGGAATCCGATTCCAGAGGGCAACACTTCATCAAATAACATTCTGGAAATCAACTTCTATATCTATTCATCGACCACTAATTACGCAATTCAGACTTACAATAACACGATACTCTAATTGCGATAAAACTTTCTAAAAACGAACGGCGTGGATAGCTCAAAAACTCGAGCATATCCGTACCAAACCTAAAACAGTTCAAATACAGTTTATTAAATCCTTTAAGACACTATACACCAAACAGTTCCAGAATTTCAAAACAAACTAAACATCCTAAGATATCTATACAAGTCACAACCCAAAATATCCCAAAAAGACCCTCAAAACCTATACATACGTCCCCACGGGTCAGGTGAGCCTCGACTGCGCCAGCACACCCACGCGAGCCGTCCTCCGTCAACTGCGTCACTCCTCAGGTGGAGGGATCTCGTCCTCACCTACACCATACAGACACCTATGAGATAAAAATCTCAGCAAGCTCTACGTAAGTGCAATGCGTGCTATGCGTATGCAATACAGAAAACATGCAGATACAGATACAGATTCAGATTACAGATTCAGATTCTTTACGTCACAGACAGATTATCACTGAGGTCTACCAAGCCTCTCCGTGACCAGATAACAGATTACGTAGATTCTTTCGTTGGTTCATTTTACTTTTTGATTAGGTCGCAGACAGATTGTCACCGAGGTCTAAACCCACCTCGCCGTGACCAGATAACAGATTACGTAGATTAATTAGGTCCATTACTTTGCTTAAAAACACGTACAGAATGATGCATGAACAATTCATATCAGACAGTAATCATATAGACAAAGCATACCTTCCAAAACTCCACAATCAACCTATACACATATAGACAGAATATACCATCAAAACTCAACAATCAACCTATACACATATAACTTAACTACCCAACCAAAGCGATTAAACAAAACATCACCAAGTTCCTCGAGAAGACCACGACGTACGGTGTAGGCCAATCGGCCAGAAAAGATCACGAGAACTTACCTTGAGCGCGCCGAATTACAAGCTTTGACCACGAGAGTTGCGTGTCTGAATAAAACATGATATTCGCCGTTATAATCAATTTAAGCCATAAATGTCTAAATTACAAAATCCTTAACTAACGAATTCTCCTAAATTCTCCACTTAGCTATTTAGAGCATTTCGAACGTTAATTAAAGCTTTATAATCCAAAATCTCTAGTTACGAGTTTTTCCTAAAAACCGACATTTTATCAATTTATAACTTTTTCGCAAATTGATTTCTTTTCGTCCAATAACGTCCAATACGTTCAATCTATACTTAATCACGGCTAACCTATTAATTACGGGCCCTAAATCGCGTTTTTCGTCGAAACCCTAATTGAAACCCTAACCCTAAATCGAACCGAAAACTCGAAATAAACGCTCAGAGATTGTAGGTACATACCGAGGGTAGCGAGAGGAGAAGAAACCGTGAAGGAAACGGGTTGATCGGAGGTCGGACGGAGGTCGGAGGAGGAGAACACGCCGGCGGCCAGAGGAGGAAAATCGCCTCTGTTCGTGCGATCCAGAGAAGAAGAGAGAAAGTGAGGGAGAGAAAAGGGTTTTGTGATGTTTTATAAAATTGATTTTGTAAATTACTATTTTGCCCTTCTCACTTAATTCTATTTGTTTCGTCCTTCGTTTCGTCAATCGTCCAACTATTCGAAATCACCAAATTTCCTAATTTCGCCAATAAGTCCAATTAGTTACCAGAGATTTATCAAAACTGTCCGTTCGCAATTCGGACCTCGTTTACTATTTTTACAATATCGTTCTTTTTATTACGAGAAAACGTAATTCTCATAAAGTTAGGGTTTGAACTCCGAAAAATCCCATAATATTCCTAAAATCCATATTAATTATTAGGATTCTAATGACGCATTCTTTTCGTAAAACGGAGTTAATCCGACATATTTACGAAAATGCCATTTCATATTAAAATAATAATATCTCGTAAACGGGATATTACACTATATGGACTCCGACGCATTTCGTATGGGCTAGGGGTCAATGTATGTTAAAAAAATTTCACTGTAAACTGAGTTTTGGGCTGAGGAATCAGGTTCTTTTTTGAGATCATATCGTTCAACTCGACGTTTTTGTCGCTCACCCTAAAAGATTTTTTTTTTTTCTAGGTAAGATTCGTATAGGTGAGAGGTAGATGTTCGTAGAATGAAATTTTCTTTATTTCATTTCCTTCCCTGTTGAGTGATTTATTTCTTTTCTTGGTAAAATCTACTCTATTTATTTTTTTCTCTTAGATTAATTTGTAATTCTATATTTGAGTGTTACACAATTAGATTTTATTAGTTGTACATTTTTATAATTTTATAATCGTTACGTGGACTCCGACCCATTTCTTCCTTTCATAGTGATTCTTAAATTCAACGGAAAAAGTCAAGTGGTGTGTGTATCTCATGTCTTTTTCTTTCAAATTCAATGAAAAAAATAAATTGAATGATCATTTAAAAATAATTAAAACTATAAGAATCTTTATAAGAAGCAAACATATTTCATATTTAATGTGAAGAAGATTTGCTACAAACACTCGCTGCATATGTGGCTTCCTTTTGACCCACACACGAATTTATTATATTGCGTCGTTACTTTTATATCAAAATAAATATTAATTTTCTCATTCTACTTCTCAAACTTCCTATTAATTTATTGCAGAACATATTCTCCGAATTTCTCCAGCACTGCCCGTCTTCACTTCAATATTACTCATCTTCACCATGGATTTTCCAAACTCAACACTGAATGTCAGTCCAAGCAATCCTCGAATCCCCAAGAATCGTTGAACGATGGTCTGCGTCGAGGGATCTGTCCACAGCATTTGATCGGACTCGAGAACTCCTCGCCCGCTCCTCAAATTCGAGAAGAAAGAATTGTCGAACCGGTTTTGGCTTCCCGTGTCGAGAGCGACTCTTCTTGAACCGTCTCCGTTTTGAGGGCAGAGAGTTTGGAGTTGAGGAAGGAATGCGGAGGCAATGGACGGATCAGAAGTTTCTGAGGTCGTATTATACAATCTGTAGCTGAAGAACTGGCAAGCTGAAGTTCCAATCGTGTGTCCACCTAAGACAAAACAAATATAAACATTTAAATAAACAAACATAAATTGTACTATAGATATATATATATGATTATTACGAACACTTACCAACAAGGGTGACTAAATCTTGTGCGTTTAAGCCTTTGTCTGAAAACAACTGTTTTTGCACATCTACCGAGTCTCTAAATCCAGGCAGATTGGACGTCTCAGACGCCAAAGAAACTCTTCCATCTCTTCGTCCAGTAGGCACCTGCCAAGTTAGACCACCGGTCTGCAAAAAACAAAGTAATAATAATAACCCTCAATCTTCAAATGTAATAAAGCAAAACGGTAAAATTACAAATGAAGACTGTAATTACCAAGACGACGGAATCCCGAGCAGCAAGAGCAAGAATGTCAGCGCAAGAGACGATGCCAGGGCATGCAGTCTCAAGCTGGGACTTGGCATCATCGATAACATCGTAGCCTCTGAGCAAGAGGTTTGGGCCGCCGGTTTTTTCGGTGTCAGTGCCGTCGATGAGAATCGAGCCGTCACAACCTTGAACAAAGCAGTCATGGAAGTGCATTCTCAGCAAGCCGGGTGCTATGGTGGGATCAGAACGAAAATGGGACTGAACAGTTGTTCGAACTATGGATTCTACGCTAGGACATGTTCTTGAATAAAAACCCACTCTTGTTCCTTGGGCATGGACCAAGTTAGAGGAAGCCATAGCCAGGATAAACAAGAGATTTAGAAAGAGAGAATTTCTCTGGAAACTATTGAACAACTCCATGAAAACTAAGATACAGAGAGAGGAAATCTCCTAGGTTTGAGGGTCAAGGGAAGCGGAAAGTTAAGTGAGTAAGAAGATGAGCTCAAACTCAAAGTGATGATTGGCAAAGCAAGTGAGGAGAAGTATTTATAAGCGACTTATGAGTTAAAAGTAAACATAATCGGCTAGTACGGCCGGGATAGAGAGAGAGAGAGAGAGAGTTCAAATGTGAAAAAAAGAAGTGTAAATATGAGTTGGGTTACAATAATTTTCTTATTCGTCTACGCTTATCCTTTAAATGTTGTGTTGAAACTTTTGTACACTTCGATTCCGAGTGGAAGACTTGGACTGACTCCACCAACTAAATGATTAAGCAATCCAACAAAACAAAGAGCAGGACTAATTTGAAATTTCCAATCTAAACTACCAAAATAATCTACTCATACCCTTTAAGATCAAATGTTAATCAAGTCCATCGACACAAAACTAAACGATAAAAGCAAAGCGGCAACATGTTTCGTCGATAAAACTAAACGATAAAAACATAACGGCAACATGTTTCGTCGATAAAACGAAACAATAAAACTTTGATTTGTTCATAAATGAATTGAAACTTTACAAAGATCTCGTAAGTTTAATTATTGGTATATAATTAGAGGGAACATCATATAAACCTAATCTTTTTCCAACGTGCTTTTAAAGAAATCGAAGTTTCATGGGAAGGTTGGTGAAATGCAGAGATTCTCCTTACACGCTGTCATGCAATCCAAAAGTCTCACATGAACACACAATCCAAATTCAATTGGGCCCACTTTGACGCTTTTATTTCCACTTACGTTAAATCTTCAAATAAATTATGAATTTTTTAAAATACTATATGATTGGTAAAAAAGAAATTAAGAGAAGGTCAAATTTCTACTCATTACATCAATTTTTAGACAAATTAAAATCATATAATCTGATACCATGAAAGCTGTGGATTGGATTATAAATTCTTCAATCAAGCAAAGAGAATCCATGAATGGAGGCTCTGATACCATGTTAACACATGTGAGATAGTAGAATTCATCCCCAAAAGCTAGCTCGAGAGAAGAAGAAATCTCCTTCACATATATACAAAGCACAGACTCATCAAATAGGCGATGTATGACAAACACAACTATCAATAATTTTTATTACTCAAATTCTATTTGGAACCAGACAAAAAACTCGTGATACAATAAAAGTAGTGGAACAAATAAGGTTTTTTTTGTAAGGTCAGTAGTGGTAAGAATGACACGGGGCGTCGAGCAAGAGTTTTT
This sequence comes from Begonia masoniana, assembly GCA_022432975.1. NCBI lineage: Eukaryota > Viridiplantae > Streptophyta > Magnoliopsida > Cucurbitales > Begoniaceae > Begonia > Begonia masoniana. Next base: position 7,171,813 of record CM039513.1, on the reverse strand, counting down.
AAGGTGGTTTTATATATTTGCTGCATGTATAAATTCTTTTGTACTTCAATTATACACAGTAAATTTTCTTCCATGCTTGTAATTATTTACTCATTAGAGTTTTTCACGTAAACGTTGATATTCGTTCTATTTTTCATATTCACGTTTCATATTACATCGTTATATTTTGTTGAAACGAGAAATAACAAGCAACTAAAATTCCACTCCGCTATTATTTCTTCTCATCATTGTTAATTATGTACTCGGCAGTCTTTAATTCGAAAACTTTTGAATGTTAACAGCTTGAAGATGTATGGAATTAATTTTCATATTAAATATAGTAAAAAAAACAACGCAAAGTAATTTTAAAAAGCATTCTTTCTTTAGATTTGCACGAAAGCCACCATAAATTAGACGTATTCAAGAAAATATGGTACAAATTATTATAAAAAATAAGCGAGCCGCCTTGATTTTTGGCGTGTAATTGACACTCAAAGACAATCAGCAAAGGTTAACTAAATAAAAAAACAAATAAAGAGTCGCTAAAAGGTCTAATCAAATTTCGTCTTTTATCCGATTCATGGGGCGTGAGTTAATCTGCACTAATCGAAGGATGAGACCTAAATATACATTTCAAAGTTGGAATTTTGTTACTTTTTCTGAAAGTCAAAAATCCAGCTAAAATCAATCCAACTAGCCACAAAATCCAAAACTATATTAACATCGTAAACCTAGAACTACAGCTTGTGGAGTGCTGCTTCCAATTCAGAAACTACAGCTTGTGGAGTGTCGGTTCCGAATTCGTTAGTTAATCGACGCGTCAAAAAGGTTAAATAACCAATAATTTGGGAAGATTAAGTTGTTGCGTTTAAGTTTAAGAAACCTAACCTATGAGAAGGATATCTAAACTCAACATTTTGAAGATTTACCAATACCAAACACAAAATTATTGAGTTGAATTTCAGATTTAACTATTAAAAAATTACTTTAGACAAAAAAAAAAAACTTGGTTCTCAATAACCATTCTTCTATGATTTCCTTACCAAAACTCTCAACGTCTAATCTAAAAAGGAGAGTAGTTTAAGGTGGGTAGGCTAGAGCTAACATTTTATATCAACATTTAAATTAAGAAAAACAAGTGAGCATGCCATGTGTAAAATATTTTTTATAAAATTGAGTTATGCAAACTTTGAAAGCATTCTATTATAGCGTGATATGCACAAAAAATAAACTTTACTATACATTATGAAAATCACAGTGAAAATAGAGTCATTTATGGATTTCGGGCACACCATGTCATATGCATATAATAACAGAAACATTTGACGATCTCTAAAGTCACGAAAATAAACATTGATTGAGTTTAGAGATTTGTACCCAATGACATAACACAGTCAACTGTCTCATTATTCTAGCCAACATAAACAAACACATTTTTTCACGGTCGAATGTTCATAAAAAAAAAAAAAAGACGCTTTCACGGATCGATCAATCTTGATACACTTAATTAAGATGATCACTAAGAAAGTTATGCAAGCTCGAAATAAATATATCCTAAAAAAATAAATTAATAATATAATAAAATCGATGAGTCATAAAAATACACACGTCATTCATATAAAAAAAAAAAACGTCTCAAAATAATGTTTTTGAAAAAAATGATGTTAAACATAAAAATAATTCTTCATCTCACAACGGGCTAACCAAAAGCTAAAGCAAAATAAACTGGAAGTCCGAATATAAGAGAAAGTCAAATATTTTTAATTATGATATCTAACATCGTAATTCTTATTGTCATATATTAGACTTGAAACTCCACATTGGCTTTAGAACGCTGGTCGAAAAAATAAATTTTTGGTCCATAACAGTTATTGAGTCGCAACCCAAAAGATGCCGAGGTGCGGCTTAAAAGTTATCTAAATCGCGCTACCCGAGAGGGCTGGGTTCGACCCGAGAAGCTGGGGCAATTTAGGATGTTTTGGGTGGATCAATCGTCAGATTTTAAGCAAACGGTTGGAGGTTCCAGAAATCAGGGGTTGGTGTCGGAGGTATCTAAAGACCCGATCTTTCATTTGGTCTTTGTTCCGCTCTTTGTTTTTGATGATTTTTGGACAGTGTATTTGGGAATATTGGATTGTGTATGCTGGAAGAATTTAAGTTTTTTTTTTTTTTTCGTACTGCTTGATATACATCGATGAAAACTAGAGATTGTTAAACGAGTGAGTCGAGCTGAGCGGAGAAAGGCCCAGTTCACCGAGTCTGCCGAGCTTAACGAGCTGATTCTAAAAAATTTTTAACTCGAGTCGGCTCGCAAGCCACGAGCATAACGAGCCAAGTCGAGCTGGCCCAACGAGTCGAACTTATATAAATAAAATTATTTTATATTATATATTTCAATAATATTTTATTTATTAAAACTATAATAAATATGTATTATAATAATAATAAAATATGATAGATACTTAGTCGTTTCCTAAATAATAAAAAAAATTAATTAATATAAAAATAATATTTAATTATAAAAATGACGATGAAATTGTTACGTGGAAGTATGGTTTATATAGGTTGATGAAAAAGTAAGAGAATTGGAAAGAAAATGCAGGAGTTTATGTTGAGGAATTTCATCGCTCCCACTAGCAGAGGAAAGGGCGATGTCGCCCCAGGGGCAATTTTACATCGTCTCAGTGGCGATGTAATGCCCTAGCAGGGGCGTGGCATCACCCCTTGATCGCTCTCTCAAGTTTCAAGCAAGGGCATAAAGTCGGTCGATCCGATGATCGCTTTCTCTACGACCTGCGTACAGCACCGCCTTCGGGTCTGAGTAGTTAGAGCCGAGGGAAGTTCGTTGAACTTTGGAGATAGTTAATTGCCACCTGTACCATTCTTTCCTCTACTTAAAACTCCTTTCTGTTATAATTTTTCCCAGAAAACCTTCTGTTGAAGGCGCCGCAGACCAGAAAAGAACGTGAGAAAACAGAGAGAGTGAACCAAGGGGAAAAACCAACCGATTCGATCTCTTTTTCTGTGAAAATTTCTCCACTGATAATCTTTGTCTTTCTCAACCAATAGAAGTTTCCTCTTGAGGATTTTCAGAAAACAATTTGAAGTTGCTATTTTCAACCTTAACCGAGGAGGAGACCAAATCGTAGATAAATTATTTGTCCTCATTTTTCAGATTCTAGGGCTACCAAACATCTAAAATTTTACATGGTTTTCTTCTCTGTTTTGAAGAGGAAAACAGAGAGAAATTGACATTTACAAAGTCTACTATTGATTCTTCACGAAATTGGACAACCCTAGAAGAAAAATCAAAGGTACTCACTTATTGAAAAGAATATTTGGACTCCTGAAATTATTCAGCTTTGACCTACGATGCTATGGTATTCTCTGTCAAGTTAAATTTATCACCCGTTTAATGTTTTCCTTAGGACATTTTACAAGACTAAATTGGATTTTCAATTTTATGTCAAGTTTTGCAGCATAGTATTCTGAATCAGTATTTGAGTGTGAAATTTTGGTTGACGTTGATCTCGTGGAGCTATTGAAATCTGAACAGAGAGAATAATACCAAGTTATTGCATTAAAGTGTGGATTCATTGATTTAGATTTTTGAACCATTTGTAAGTTCAATCGAGGTAGGGATTTATTTTATTTTCGGTTAAGTATTATTATTTTTAATTCATTAATTAAATTCATTTATTTAGCATAAAATGTTCATTTAATTTTATTCTATTATTTTCATTCACACATTTATCAACTGCATACTTTATCATTGATAAAAATTGTGTGGTTTTAACTAGAAGTAATAGGACAGCTGTAGAGCCGTGTCCTTGGGCGCGAAACCCTAAACCTGATCAGGGTAATTATGGCGTGCGACCGCCTGATGTCGATGTTTTGGCCTATAGCCCAGTGTGCTCGGAGTCCATGAGAGGCTCCATTTTCACCGAACATCTATTTAAATTGAAAACTGCATTTTTATTAAATTTCTACATAATATTTTATAACTACTGGAAATAAACTCTATCCCTATTGAATTTAGTCGACTCACCCCAAACGACTACTATTTTTTAGGATTCAGTAAAGGAGAATTTAATTATCGGCGGGAACAATCACTTTGCAGAAATTCTCTATTTTGATAAATTTTTCTTAAGGAAGTATCTTATATTGTTAAGGTGAGACACTACTGTGGATGTGTAAGCTTTATTCTGTTTAATTTACCATGTTACTTTATTGGATATATGTTATTACATCATCTGGTGTCACTTGTTGGACCTGTTTATTTATCTGTCTGGGCCTTGAATCTTAATTGGTTAATATTCCGCTGCGTTTGGTGAAATTTGGTGTTAAGGGTTGGGCGATCTAGTCCTTTTCGGGTCGGGTCGTTCCCCGTTCTGTTGCGGGTCCCCTTTGGGTCGTGACAGAGGGAGGTTCGCCGAACTTCGGAGGTGGTTGCCAGAGCGACCACAGAGTGGGCAGAAGAATACCACGGCGACCACAAAGCGACCTTGAGTGAGTTTGCGATCTCCTTCACCTAGCTGATCGGCGCCAAAGCTTCCCATGCTTCCGAGTTCTGAAGCAGAAAATACCATGGGCGTCGGACGACGGGAGTCAGGGACGGGACGAGTGAGTCAGTGACGACAGAGCAAGCCCCGAGCTGGGCTCGATCGAGCCAGCTCGTGGAGCCGGTCATCGACGGGATCTCAAGCATTACTGTAGCGGGTCAAACTTGGCTCGGCTCACTATAGTAATGAGCCGAGAAGGCGGGCTGGCTAAATTTTGAATTGGAAATTTCAAAACTTCATGCTGGATTGTAATGGGTACTCTGAGTTACTAGAAGTCGAGCGTTTTGAAGGGAAGCTCCGGCGTGGATCGCTAGAGATCTTGGAAAATCAGACAACGTCGTCGAAGGACGATGCTGACTTGCCTTGGTTGCGGGTCGGGTCCAATTTTGGATCACGGGTTAGCTCGCGGGTTGGGCTTCGGTTGAGGAGCAGTCCAACCCTTTTAGCCCTCGATTTTGGGCTTATTTTATCCCAAATTTTGGTATTTTTTCACCCAATTAAATGTAGACTATTTTAAGGAAAAAATAGTCCACATTTAATAAAAGTATAAAATTTTAACCCAAAATTTATTTTTTATTTTTTTGGTTAGGTACTAATTTTGCTATATTAAATTTTGGACTCTTGGATATTATGTTTTGATAATTGGCAAGCCCACAATGAAGTATGAATTTATTTTATCCTCAGCTATGCATGTTTTTTTCAAATAACATTTAAATTCATTTATTTAATAGAAAATAATTGTTTGTTTTTATGTCATTATTTCATTCAGTTTTACTTGCATATATTCTTTATGCACACTTTTATGATTCGATATAAAATTTTTGTTATTAATTAGAGTAATGAGACAGATATTTGTGTCATGTTTCTGAGTACAAAATCCTAAATTTGTTCAAGATATTTTTTGTGACTTTTACAGTTTTCGATTATCTAAGAACATTTAAAGTCATGCCACTCCAAATTGCTTGAAAGAAATATAGGACAATAATTCATAAATAAGGTCTCATATGCAACCAACAGAGTCTTTTAGATGATACCCCAAAGTCATGCAAGCTGGCTCAATACAAATAATTTTCCACTGTTAAGAACAGGCCTGTGCGATTACAAATGTTATTTGACCGAAAACCTAATCAAAGTGTGATCGACGAAGACCACTTCACATCCCAATTTTCGAACGGATCGACGAGTCAAACGTTTTCCAAGATCACTTCATATCTAGTTTAACATGGATCGACGAGTTTCATACTTGAAAAGTATGTCATATATTACCCTTTACATTGTGTTTCTATTATTTTAAAAACTTTTCATCCATCAATTTCGAGTTCGGTAAAGTGGTGTAACCCGATTTTATTTTTAAGTACCTTTTGCAAAAATAATGCATATTTACAAAAACAATATTAATGAGACCATATGAAACTAAAACAATAACTTAGGGTTTCCACTTTAAGAATCTCATTAACGAGTTTTAGAAAGAATTACAAGAGGAGTGTTCCGGCTTGGAGGGGTCTGAGACAAAATAGGGAGCGATCAGACCCAAAAACAGATTGAACCGTCCGATCCATGTTCTTAATATTTAAGGTAGAATCAAAAGACTTGTTTTTGTCGGTTTTATTCTGGAATTCCAGCTAGTTCTCCCAAACTTGCCAGATTTTTCATAATTTTCAGCACCAAAAATCTAACTACACAACTATGTATTTTAGTAGTATGCTAAAACATGATTTTTTATTAGGTCGTCCGACTCGGTGTTCTCTTAGGCCCGCCTCCAGATCATGACAATATCCACGTACATCACAAAACTATTAATAAGAAAATAATCTTGACAAGTAAAACACGTGTATTTTAGTTAACTGTATACGTTACAAAGCCTCATGCTTTGAAAGTTACATATCATTAGAATTCTTATTTCAACTTTAACATACTATAAAAAACCAACTGTAACGACCCCTTTTCCCAGCAAAATATTGTCCGCTCTGGGGATTGGGTCGTAGCCCAATATCCTCCCCTCACGGCTTTGTTTGGCGAGAACTTCCCGGAAGGTCACCCAACCTGGGATTGCTCTCGCCGAAGCACTTTTAACTTCGGAGTTCTTATGAGATCCGTTGCCAATCGTGCTCCAAAACGCGTCTCACTATGTTGGGAGGGATCTCTTACATATGTTTCATTTCCATGTACTTCCCCAAGCGATGTGGGATTGTGACAACCCCCTCTTTACGACCCGGGATTCGCCTATACTCGAGTCCGGGATCCATCCACCCCGCAACCCGAGGTTTGCCCCGCAGTCGTACACATACGTACACATTCCATTCGGGTCATCACAGATTGTGATGACCCGGATCTGTATGTATGGTACGATGGCTGCACGAACCGGAACCCGGATGGCGGTACGTCCGCGCGGGTGAACCGGAAGGTGACGGGTCGTAAAATGGGGGTCGTCACAATCCCACATCGCTTGGGGAAGTATGTGGAAATGAAACATATGTAAAGAGACCCTCCCAACATAGCAAGACGCGTTTTGGAGCACGATTGGCAACGGATCCCATAAGAACTTCGAAGTTAAAAGTGCTTCGGCGAGAGCAATTCCAGGTTGGGTGACCTTCCGGGAAGTTCTCGCCAAACAAAGCCGTGAGGGGAGGATATTGGGCTACGGCCCAATCCCCAGAGCGGACAATATCTTGCTGGGAAACGGGGTCGTTACAAATGGTATCAGAGCCTGTACCCAACCGGAAATGTGGCCAACGAGGACGTTGGGCCCCCGAGGGGGGGTGATTGTGATGACCCGGATCTGTATGTATGGTGCGATGGCTGCACGAACCGGAACCCGGATGGCGGTACGTCCGCGCGGGTGAACCGGAAGGTGACGGGTCGTAAAAAGGGGGTCGTCACAATCCCACATCGCTTGGGGAAGTATGTGGAAATGAAACATATGTAAAGAGACCCTCCAACATAGCAAGACGCGTTTTGGAGCACGATTGGCAACGGATCCCATAAGACTTCGAAGTTAAAAGTGCTTCGGCGAGAGCAATTCCAGGTTGGGTGACCTTCCGGGAAGTTCTCGCCAAACAAAGCCGTGAGGGGAGGATATTGGGCTACGGCCCAATCCCCAGAGCGGACAATATCTTGCTGGGAAACGGTTCGTTTACAAATGGTATCAGAGCCTGTACCCAACCGGAAATGTGGCCAACGAGGACGTTGGGCCCCCGAGGGGGGGTGATTGTGATGACCCGGATCTGTATGTATGGTGCGATGGCTGCACGAACCGGAACCCGGATGGCGGTACGTCCGCGCGGGTGAACCGGAAGGTGACGGGTCGTAAAAAGGGGGTCGTCACAATCCCACATCGCTTGGGGAAGTATGTGGAAATGAAACATATGTAAAGAGACCCTCCCAACATAGCAAGACGCGTTTTGGAGCACGATTGGCAACGGATCCCATAAGAACTCCGAAGTTAAAAGTGCTTCGGCGAGAGCAATTCCAGGTTGGGTGACCTTCCGGGAAGTTCTCGCCAAACAAAGCCGTGAGGGGAGGATATTGGGCTACGGCCCAATCCCCAGAGCGGACAATATCTTGCTGGGAAACGGGGTCGTTACACCAACGGTTTCTTAGCTTCAAATGTCACGACACAGAGGCAAACCCAGATAGCAATGCCAAGTTAGACTACGTGATTCTCGAAGAGAACTCGATCTTCCAACCAAATGCTTGATTTAAAGTGAAAGACTTAAATTTAGATTGAATCTTAACCCACATAAGATCGATGTTGATCCATGTAGTGATTGTGCAATAATGGTAAATCAATCGTTATACTATTATCATCTAAATTCAATTTACTATTGTCAATTTACAGCACAAGACTTAAAAGAGGGCACCTTTACATTCTGTAAATCAATTTTTGGCATGGCCCCTACCGTAGCCTTGTCCACTAGATGGATTGATTTTTCATTGACTAAAGCACCTACCTTGAGAACTTCAACTTCTCACTTGTAACGTCCCGGGATTTCCCTAATCACTATTCTTAAAAATCTTGTAAAAATTTTAATTTTTTCTTTAATCATACTCGTTTAGGACAATTAACCTCTTTCAGCGGAAAACAATCTGCGTGCGGAAACTTCGTATAAAACTAAACTTAGTTGCAAGTGCTAAAAACAGTAGGACAGGGTTTCGGTCGACACGTATAATCGTCGGTCGACACCTCATCGGCTCTGTCCAAGCTACTGAAGAAAACCGGTCGACACCCTGAGATCTCAGTCGACATCTCATTAGACGTAAATTGCCTCAGTTTTCTAAGTGTGTAGTTACTGGTCGACACCCATCTGCGGGGTTGACACCTGATTCGTCTCGAGTTGCAATACCATTGAAACCCAGTCGACACCTGAAGATTCGGTCGACACTTGGTTCCTCTCGGTTTTCATCAATTTAAACTGTGGGGTCGACACCTACTACGAGGGGTCGACACTTGCCAAAAGGGGTCGACACCTGAAGGCTCGTGTCGACACCCTAGTCTCTCTGGAATCAATTTCCTTTAAAATCAGTCGACACCTTAGCCTACCGGTCGACACTTTAACCATTAAGTCGACCCTTGCAAGCACAGGTCGACACTTCAAAGGCAAATTTTCATTTTTTTTTACACGTTCAACATCTCTAATTTCCTCCATACTTAACCAACTCTACATACTCAATATCAATTCACTCCCCTTTCCTCTTTAAGCATCAATTTTACCTTTTCTTTATAAAAATCAATCTCATAATCCTACTTTTACCTCTAACTAGGATTTTTACCTATGCAACAACCATCCATTACTTTCATAATCATAAAAATATTTAACAGCATTCAAAATACATTCAAGTTTTCCTATCTAACCTATACACCTAATAATATGCTCAAAATTCCTATACTTAGTCAAAACACTTGTACCTACCCACGGGTCAAAATCGCTCAGACAACACAGTACTCTCCCACGGGTATCCTTCTTCAGTCCGTACGTTCATCCTGTTGGGGAACATTTTCCTCACCTTCTTCAAGTTCACCTACACCATAGAGACACCTATGAGATAAAACTCAGTAAGTCTACGTAAATGTCAATGCATGACGTGCATATGAAATTTTATAAATCCCGTGCATTCATTCTTTTATCAGTCCATGACAGTCTTTGGTTATCGGAGCATCACTACACAGATGGATAGGCACATCAAGCGATTAGATAGCCTGCACCATCTGAAGAGAGAAAAACATGTTCACCACAGAACGCCATGTCTGAACATCTCCCCGATAACCACATAGGGATACTTTCATTCTTGTCATTATTTTCATGAAATCGATGCACAAATTCATTTTTTATGTCATTTCATAAATCAATGATGCATGAACAATTAAAATGCAAAGCATAACAATGTGAACAACATAAGTACCATCAAAGACTATACATAACCTACAAAACAACTAACCTTAGGCTACCCATCCGAAGCATATCAAAATTTCATTACTCCAAGTTCCTCCACCAACATAACCGACATACGGTGTAGGCTTATCGTCCACAGTAAGTCACGAAAACTTACCTCAGGTCTGTCGCAATTAAGTCTTGGAAATCCTTGACATTGCTTTGTCAATCAAACAATCTAACAAACATTAATTTAAACATTAATACACACACACACACACAAGCATTTTCAGATTTACACTACAACTTTCGTCCAACTTCGAACATTCATAACTTTATCAATATAAATTCGTTTTCAATTATTCAACCGCCATATTAATCCATAGCGCGTCTAGTTTCTAATGGGACAATCTATTTAACAAAAGAAATTCAGAAATTACAGCAGAATTTCAAAAGGCCTGAACTACTCTGTTATTGACATTTTCACTAAAAAATGTTTTGTCCTTTTTGTAAACCAATGCATAAATCTCCTATACAATCCAATAACAATCCTTAAAACATCATTTAGACACATTTAACTCATCAAATAACCCATTTTTCAGAGGGAATTTCGTAGGTGTTAGGGTTTAGAAATCCACTTCCATCGAAACTTCCATAACTCAACTCTAAACTTAAAGATTTGCATAAATCATAACCAATCATCAAACCAATCTTTAATCCTTGGCAAGAGAGGAGCTTGGGTGTGGGAGAAGAGGGCTTCAATGGAGGAGAGTGAGTTGTGTTTTACGTGGAAGAAGAAGAGGAAAGGGATGAAGGGTTTAAATTGTGGCTAAATTTCAATTTAGCCCTTCATCCTTTGTCTTTTTATTCTTTGACCCCTCTTTTCTTTTTAATCACACAACTAGTAATCCTATATATATATTTACTGCAGCACTAACTAGCAAAATCTCTTTATTTAGAAATTTTTCCTCTAGATCAAGTTTCACTCCCTATCGAGTTTCTCATCCAAACACTAGTTCTAGACACTCAGTGTCAGAAATACCTCAAAATTCTCCGGAACCACCTGAAGAATCAAAACTTGAAGGAATGAATATTTCTTCAAATCAAATTCCTCACGGAGTTTATGAAAATAGGGGATTAGCTACCGAATCACCTACCGCATCTGAAATGAATTTTAATCTTTAATGAATTTTACACCAGGTTCAAAGATTAGAAAATTGATGAGCAAAGAATTGAATTTACCAAAAAATGAATTGTTTAAAGTATGGCTCTTTAAACATTATTCTATCAAAGAATTTGAACAAATTAAAGAATTATATTATTCTTATTTAAATCGAAAACAAAAAATAATATATTTTCCAAAGTGGTATTGTAACACCCGAGATTTTTTAAAGTGGAGAGAAAATAAAAGAAATAATAAAATAGGTTGTTAATTAAATTAAAAGAAAAGTGAATGGTTTTAGGTTCGGGTATTTCCTGTGAAATTAAGCCGTAGGTTATAATTTAAGAACAAGATTTAATGAAATTCGAAATGGTCGAAAACACGGGAGGATAATATTGTAAATGTCTATTTGTGGAATTATTGGAAATGCGTAATGTTTTTGGTTGACAGTTAGGGGATAGCTATGTGTATTCGTTGTATATAGTCATAGGTCAGGGTGATGTGTTACCCTATATTGGGGATTTCCTTATGTTGATAGCATTTCTTGACGATCTGTGGTTTGTTAGAGATTTCGTAAGTTGGTTAGATTGTTAGGAATATTCTGGATCTGGTTGGGATTGGTTTGTGTGCAGGTACCTAGCATTTTTAGGCGCCATTTTCAGGCGTTACTTTGCCAAAATTTTCGGGAAGGACGCCGTGGTGCTTAAAGGTTAGGATTAAGGGAAATTAGGGCGTCTAGACAGCTAGGTATGAAGTAAGAGAGTTTCGGGAGTTTAGTTGTAGTTTTAGCTGTGTAAGTTTCTTTTACGTTTGGGAGTTTATGTTTTAACGTGGGATCGGTTAGCAAAGTAGCGCTCCGAGCCAGGGTGGGTTCGGGGGCGTTATAGGTATTGGAAAAAGTTTATTAACAAATCAGATTTAAATATTCTTGAGAATTATGAAAAATTTCAAATAAAATGGCTAAAAAAGAATGGATCTAGTACAACAAAACCTATGCACCCTCCTTTAGAATCAATAGTTGTAAAAAATGAACAAAACACCATTGAAGTCATTCCTTTAGTGGATACAACTAAAACAAAAGTTGAAGAAGAAATCATAGTCAAAAAAAATAATTTTACAAATATCAACCTACAAACTGTAGGAAATCAATTAAATAGAATTGAAAAACAAATTGATAAAATTATCATTGTTCCTTCTATAGACGAAGCTTCTACTTCAAAATCTAAGGTGGTCATACCTTTAACTAAACCTGATATTAAACCTCCTAGTAAATTTAATTTTACTAATCCAAATAAGGATAAAGAATTCTTAGATGAATTAGTCAAAAGAATGCAAACTTTAAAGCTTAACACTTTAAAAGCAAAAGACACCAAATCCAATTCAAATTCAGAAACTGATCCAAAAGAACATATTTATCACATAGAAGAATCTTTCGATAAATCTAAAAAATTTTATCCTCCTATTTATCCAAACTCTAATGATCATCAAATAAATAGAGTAAAGTACGATGAAGGTCCAGGTGGTGATACTGTTCGTCGCACTTATTACAGAAAGCCTACTCCTCAAGATTTATTATTCGAAGAGAATTTTTATCTTGAACAAAAATCTTATAGTGCCAAATCAATCTATGAATGGAACATAGATGGTTTATCTGATTATCAAATTTATGATGTTATACATAAAATGTTGATGTATTCATCTGTCTGTAGAGCTGCTCAAAATGGCGATCGTAATATTGCGATTTTCATTATAAATGGCTTTACTGGTGTAACGCCCCGAGTTATCTGAACCCGGTTCGTCACACAAAAGCCCATACATGACTAAAAATTTCAATCGTATTTTAAAAACTTGCAGCGGAAATCATTTGAGTAGAAATAGAGTTAACAAAACCATAAAAATAATGTTTGGATAATTGGTTGGAATATTAAAAATAATCGACCAAAAGAAATGAAAGTTTAAATCGCGAGATACTTTGAAAGTTGCAAAAGCCAAACGCATCTGCCGCTGAACAAAGTCAGCGGAAGAGGCTGAAACCGATGGCAAAAAGACTTCTTCCGGTGACAAAATGACAAAGACATGTTACTCACATCTACCGGTAACTATAATACTCGACATCATCCGATAGGTTTAACAACGACATCCATCGGTGACCAAACGACAAGATTTCATCTACATCATCCGGTAAGCTTAAAACACAACATCCACCGATCGCTAAACGACAAAACTTCTACTTATATCTTCTGATGGCTTCCTCTGAAGACATCATCCGATGACCTTTCTGAAGACATCATCTGATGGCTTTACTGAAGACATCTTCCGATGGCTTTACTGAAGACATCTTCCGATGGCTTTACTGAAGACATCTTCCGATGGCTTTACTGAAGACATCTTCCGATGGCTTTACTGAAGACATCTTCCGATGGCTTTACTGAAGACATCTTCCGATGGCTTTACTGAAGACATCTTCCGATGGCTTTACTGAAGACATCTTCCGATGGCTTTACTGAAGACATCTTCCGATGGCTTTACTGAAGACATCTTCCGATGGCTTTACTGAAGACATCTTCCGATGGCTTTACTGAAGACATCTTCCGATGGCTTTACTGAAGACATCTTCCGATGGCTTTACTGAAGACATCTTCCGATGGCTTTACTGAAGACATCTTCCGATGGCTTTACTGAAGACATCTTCCGATGGCTTTACTGAAGACATCTTCCGATGGCTTTACTGAAGACATCTTCCGATGGCTTTACTGAAGACATCTTCCGATGGCTTTACTGAAGACATCTTCCGATGGCTTTACTGAAGACATCTTCCGATGGCTTTACTGAAGACATCTTCCGATGGCTTTACTGAAGACATCTTCCGATGGCTTTACTGAAGACATCTTCCGATGGCTTTACTGAAGACATCTTCCGATGGCTTTACTGAAGACATCTTCCGATGGCTTTACTGAAGACATCTTCCGATGGCTTTACTGAAGACATCTTCCGATGGCTTTACTGAAGACATCTTCCGATGGCTTTACTGAAGACATCTTCCGATGGCTTTACTGAAGACATCTTCCGATGGCTTTACTGAAGACATCTTCCGATGGCTTTACTGAAGACATCTTCCGATGGCTTTACTGAAGACATCTTCCGATGGCTTTACTGAAGACATCTTCCGATGGCTTTACTGAAGACATCTTCCGATGGCTTTACTGAAGACATCTTCCGATGGCTTTACTGAAGACATCTTCCGATGGCTTTACTGAAGACATCTTCCGATGGCTTTACTGAAGACATCTTCCGATGGCTTTACTGAAGACATCTTCCGATGGCTTTACTGAAGACATCTTCCGATGGCTTTACTGAAGACATCTTCCGATGGCTTTACTGAAGACATCTTCCGATGGCTTTACTGAAGACATCTTCCGATGGCTTTACTGAAGACATCTTCCGATGGCTTTACTGAAGACATCTTCCGATGGCTTTACTGAAGACATCTTCCGATGGCTTTACTGAAGACATCTTCCGATGGCTTTACTGAAGACATCTTCCGATGGCTTTACTGAAGACATCTTCCGATGGCTTTACTGAAGACATCTTCCGATGGCTTTACTGAAGACATCTTCCGATGGCTTTACTGAAGACATCTTCCGATGGCTTTACTGAAGACATCTTCCGATGGCTTTACTGAAGACATCTTCCGATGGCTTTACTGAAGACATCTTCCGATGGCTTTACTGAAGACATCTTCCGATGGCTTTACTGAAGACATCTTCCGATGGCTTTACTGAAGACATCTTCCGATGGCTTTACTGAAGACATCTTCCGATGGCTTTACTGAAGACATCTTCCGATGGCTTTACTGAAGACATCTTCCGATGGCTTTACTGAAGACATCTTCCGATGGCTTTACTGAAGACATCTTCCGATGGCTTTACTGAAGACATCTTCCGATGGCTTTACTGAAGACATCTTCCGATGGCTTTACTGAAGACATCTTCCGATGGCTTTACTGAAGACATCTTCCGATGGCTTTACTGAAGACATCTTCCGATGGCTTTACTGAAGACATCTTCCGATGGCTTTACTGAAGACATCTTCCGATGGCTTTACTGAAGACATCTTCCGATGGCTTTACTGAAGACATCTTCCGATGGCTTTACTGAAGACATCTTCCGATGGCTTTACTGAAGACATCTTCCGATGGCTTTACTGAAGACATCTTCCGATGGCTTTACTGAAGACATCTTCCGATGGCTTTACTGAAGACATCTTCCGATGGCTTTACTGAAGACATCTTCCGATGGCTTTACTAAACTCAAAAAGTCTCAAAACGTATTCAAAATATTAAAATCACTTCACTCATTAGAAAACTCAACATACTTAAATTAAATCATAGTACTCTAAATCTTCACTTCTTCAGACACCAGTTAATCCGCCTCATCAGTATGCCAAATCGAGACAGAGAAGTGCTCCTCCAACTTCATCTATTCATCAGTAAACTTAGGGAATTCACCTGAAGTATCCTCAACACCTACATCACAAAACTTATCTATTAGCCTAATGCTAAGTAAGTAAAGCAATAATGAAATGATATGCTAAAACATAAATCCTGAATATGCAATTTCTACTTTCTCAACTCAGTTGCACATCGTTTAATTACTGATCTGATCCCTTAGTTCCCTTGGGAGTGGGATCAATTCTCCCAATGTTATACATCCTCTTCATCAGTTAAGGGGTGGATGAATTCCTTTAATAGCTATTCTGATCCCTCAGTTCTCTTGGGAGTGGGATCAATTCTCCCAATGTTATAAATCCTCATCATCAGTTAAGGGGTGGATTAGTTCCCTTAACCGCCAATGCATTTCAATCTGTACTTGCCTTTCCATAACATTACATGAAAGTTCATTTTCGTATTTTTTCAAAAACATGATGCATAATCATTCAAGAAATACTCAAACATGCATACACCTACTGTTTTGTGATGTAGGCCCGAAGGCGCACACAATACTTCACTTACCTGGATTTCTGGTGGATACTCGGTTAAGAGTTGCTTCGGAATTGCTCACTTAGAATTATAAACAGAGCATTAAACCAATCCTCACTAGTCCTCATTCTTAAGCATTCAGAAAACCTAAATGGACAGTTGGGAGTTCTATTCACTGAGCATTCCCAAATTTAACACCAACTCGAATTTACTCTCATTCATGGCAAAACGCAAAAATACGTATCTACAATCTTCACTTAATCACCCTTAGTCACTAAATCAGTAAGAAATCAAGGTAGAACTCACCTAGATTGGAGAAAGGAATCGGGAAGGAAGTCGCCTGGGGAGCTATGCTAAGTTGAGCTGAAACCGAGAGTGAGAATAAACAGTGGCAGCTAAACCTCAATAAATTCTTCATTATATAGGTTATCCACTACTACTTGATAATTACCAAAATGCCCTTACTTATTCCTTTATTGACCTAATCAGTAATTCCTCTCCAATATCATTTATAAGAACATTCACTACGAGGTGGTAAAATAATAGTTCAATGAAACCAGGTGTTACAACTGGACAACTCAAAGGTTGGTGGGATCATTCATTATCCCCTATACAACAAAATGAAATCCTGACAGCTGTAAAAATTGAAAATACAGTTATGGATGCTACTTACCCTCAAGGTCAAAGAGTAACTCAACAAACAACTTCACAAGTAGAAGATTGTGTCTTCTCACTTATCCAAGCTATAATTCTTCATTTTCTTGGTGCTGTTGAGCAACGAGATGAAAAAAGTAGAGAATTATTACAAAATCTTAGATGTTCTTCCCTAACTCATTTTAGATGGTATAAGGATGTTTTTTTAACCAAAGTCATGCAAAGAAAAGATGTCAATAGTGAACATTGGAAAGCAAAATTTATAGATGGTTTACCTCCTCTATTTGCTCAAAAGGTTAAACAAAAATTAATGGCTCTGCATGGTGGTCATATTCCTTGGTCTTCTTGTACTTATGGTCATCTTATAAGTATAGCAACACAAGAAGGATTATCCCTCTGCAATGATATGAAATTGTAGTATCAACTTAAAAAATAAAATTTAACAGATCGAAAAGAGATAGGAGAATTTTGTGATCAATTCGCCTATCATATACCTATGTCTTATCCAAAGAAGATTAAGAGATCCAAAAATATTAATAAACCTCAAAAGACTAAAAGAAAAATTCAACGTCGAGAAAAAATATTTCAAGATGTTCCTCTTTCTACTAGGAAACCAAAAAGAAATTTTAGAAAAAATTGGCTTTCTAATAGTAAACCAACAAAGAGAAATATGAAAAATCTAAAGTGTTATAAATGTGGCAAATATGGTCATATTTCAACAAATTGTACCACTCAAAAGAAAATTGAAGAACTTAATATAGACGAAGGTCTAAAACTTCAATTTAAAGCTGTGTTGTTAACTTCTTCAGAATCCTCTGATTCTGAATCTAGTGAAGCAGAAGCAGTAACTACTTCAGATTATTCTTCTGATAAAGCTGAATGTTGTAACAAATGTTGTAATATGTTATCTTTAGTTGTATTAACAAAAGATCAGCAGGCAATAATAGATAATTTAGATCAAATTCTGACCCTACTCTTAAATCAAAAATTATAGAAATGATGATATTAAATTCAACAAATTCATCAAAAGGAAAAAGTACTGAATCAACAATTCCAACTTTTAATCCAAAATATTATAGTTTGAATGAAGTTCTTACTAGAATTGAAAAAATTCAAATTTCTAAACCAATTACTATTCAAGATTTACAATTTGAGGTCACTCAATTAAAATCTGAAATTGTTCAAATAAAAGATCAATATGATCATTTTTATCAATTACAAATGAGCTTTGAAGATCGATTAACTCGTCTTGAAAGTCAAAATGAATTAAGAGATTTAGACGAATCATCCTCTTCTTCTTCAAAATTTTCATTTAAGAATAATGAAACATCAAATTTAGAAGAAATCAATCCTTTTGATTCTTTAAATATACTTAACAAAATCACCTATCAAAAATGGTATATTGAAATCACTTTAATCATCAAAGATCATAAAATCCCTAATGTTATCGCTTTAATTGATAGTGGCACTGACATTAATTGTATCCAAGAAGGATTAATTCCTACAAAATTCTTTGAAAAGACTGTTCAAACTCTTACTGCCGCTGGTGGTAGTAGATTAAAAATCAATTATAAATTATCAAAAGTTTCTGTGTACAATAATGACACAACCATAGAAACAACATTTCTATTAGTCAAAAATCTACAACAACAGGCAATTTTAGGTACTCCTTTCCTTAATCAAATTATGTCCATTACCAAAATTGATAATACAGGAACTTTGGGACAATAAATAATCAAGAAATTACTTATTTATTTGTCACAGATCTTGAAAAAAAAATTATAAATGAACTAAAAAATTTATATCAAAATAAGGAAAAACAATTAAATTTTCTTAAAGATGAAATTAATTGTGTCAAAATTGATCAACAATTACAAAATCCTAAAATTATAATCAAAATAAAAGATATTGAAAATCAAATTTTAAGTGAAATTTGTAATACATCACCAAATGCTTTTTGGGATAGAAAGAAGCATATCGTTTCTCTTCCTTATATTCCAAATTATGATGAAAAACAAATTCCTACAAAAGTTCGTCCAAGTCAGATGAAAGATGAATATAGAAATTTATGCAAAAAGAAAATTGATTCTCTTTTAGAAAAAAAAATTAATTAGAAAGAGTTATTCTCCTTGGAGTTGTACTGCTTTCTATGTTAATAACAAAACTGAACAAAAGTGAGGTGTACCACGTCTTGTTATCAATTACAAACCTTTAAATAATGTGGATAAGATATCCTATTCCTAATAAAAAAGATTTATTATGTAATAACCCGGAAATCTTTACCTAGTAAATTAAAAGTTTTGTTAGAATTTTCGAGTGAGATTTTTAACGGGTTAGTTAGTTTAAACACGTGAGGGCGATTTAGTAATTTGGTTTAAAAAAAATATATAATAAATAAAATAAAAATTTTATTAAAACAGAATGGCTTCGCGAAGAAGCCATTCTGTTTCATCACCCCGAGCTCCCGACGAGAGGGAGAGCTCGAGCGACGTCGATGCTCCGACGACCACCGAGATTTCTGGCGTTCTCCGGCCAGACAACGACGGCGAGCGGGCTTCGGTGGTTTCCGCGCACGAACAAACAGGTGAGACTCGGTTTTCGGCTCTGTCCTGGTTCTGTTGAGGCCGTGGGTGACGAGCTATGTTAAGCTCCGATCACCGGCCAAAATTGGCTGCTTCCGGCGTGGGTTCGCCGACCCTTGGACCGGCTTTGGTCGTTTGGCCGTGAAGGGCTTTGTTTGGGCAAAATGCAGCAAGCCGTGTTCTGGCATTTTGAGTTTTGCTGTGTATTCTCGGGGTTTTTGGTTAGATTATGCTAATTAAAGGTAAATGTGGTTGATTGGTGAGGGAACGGGTGAGAATTGATAGAAAACCGGAAAAGGGAAAATTTTTGGTTTAGGGGCAGAATCAGGTTTTTGCCATTTTGACCTAGCTACGGCCATTTGTTTTAAATTTTCTTTTGGCAGGTTAAACTAGGCTACTAGAGGAGTACGTGGCCGCTGGAATCGCTTGATTCCAGTAACCGATGCGAAAGTTATGCACGTCTGAAGTTTTGGGGTCGGTTTTTACCGAACCCAAATTATTGGCCGGTTTAGTTAGACTTTAGTTGGGTTATGCTAGAAATAGTAGTTGTAGAGTAACTTGGTGAATGTAAGCTTGATTTTAATGAAGTTTGAATATTTGTCGTAGGTCGAGCCGTAGGTGGACAAGGAACCAAGCATCCTCAGCGAGCTAGGACGCCAGGTAAGTAGTAGTGTGGTTGAGAATGTTTGAGAGTCGCCCAGAAGGGGGCCTACACCACAGTTGTTTGCATGTTGTGAGTCGTGTGAATGTCGTGTGTAGTCGGTATGTGATGTGGATGAGAAGTTGTCATTAGTTGGACATGTTGTGTAGGTTATGAGTAGTTTGTATGTGAGGTGTACGTGCAGTCGTCGTCAGGGGTATGATGTGAGCCTTGTGAGGGTTGTGGGACAGTCGTAGGTAGGTGGTGAGCCTCGTGAGGGTCGTGGGACAGTCGTGGGTAGGTGGTGAGCCTTGTGAGGGCTGTGGGACAGTCGTGGGTAGGTGGTGAGCCTCGTGAGGGCCGTGGGACAGTCGTGGGTAGGTGGTGAGCCTCGTGAGGGCCGTGGGACAGTCGTGGGTAGGTGGT
The DNA here is from genome assembly GCA_022432975.1 of Begonia masoniana. Taxonomy (NCBI): domain Eukaryota; kingdom Viridiplantae; phylum Streptophyta; class Magnoliopsida; order Cucurbitales; family Begoniaceae; genus Begonia; species Begonia masoniana. The sequence goes on along the minus strand of CM039513.1, from coordinate 7,151,461 downwards.
GAGCCTCGTGAGGGCCGTGGGACATTCGTGGGTAGGTGGTGAGCCTCGTGAGGGCCGTGGGACAGTCGTGGGTAGGTGGTGAGCCTCGTGAGGGCCGTGGGACAGTCGTGGGTAGGTGGTGAGCCTCGTGAGGGCAGTGGGACAGTCGTGGGTAGGTGGTGAGCCTCGTGAGGGCCGTGGGACAGTCGTGGGTAGGTGGTGGAGCCTCGTGAGGGCCGTGGGACAGTCGTGGGTAGGTGGTGAGCCTCGTGAGGGCAGTGGGACAGTCGTGGGTAGGTGGTGAGCCTTGTGAGGGCCGTGGGACAGTCGTGGGTAGGTGGTGAGCCTCGTGAGGGCCGTGGGACAGTCGTTGGTTAGGTGGTGAGCCTCGTGAGGGCCGTGGGACAGTCGTGGGTAGGTGGTGAGCCTCATGAGGGCCGTGGGACAGTCGTCGGTAGGTGGTGAGCCTCGTGAGGGCTGTGGGACAATCGTCGTTATGTGGTGAGTCTCGTGAGGGTCGTGGGACAGTCGTCGGTAGGTGGTGAGCCTCGGAGGGTCGTGGGACAGCCGTGGTAGGTGGTGAGCCTCGTGAGGGCCGTGGGACAGTCGTGGGTAGGTGGTGAGCCTCGTGAGGGCCGTGGGACAGTCGTGGGTAGGTGGTGAGCCTCGTGAGGGCCGTGGGACAGTCGTGGGTAGGTGGTGAGCCTCGTGAGGGCCGTGGGACAGTCGTGGGTAGGTGGTGAGCCTCGTGAGGGCCGTGGGACAGTCGTGGGTAGGTGGTGAGCCTCGTGAGGGCCGTGGGACAGTCGTGGGTAGGTGGTGAGCCTCGTGAGGGCCGTGGGACAGTCGTGGGTAGGTTGTGAGCCTCGTGAGGGCCGTGGGACAGTCGTGGGTAGGTGGTGAGCCTCGTGAGGGCCGTGGGACAGTCGTGGGTAGGTGGTGAGCCTCGTGAGGGCCGTGGGACAGTCGTGGGTAGGTGGTGAGCCTCGTGAGGGCCGTGGGACAGTCGTGGGTAGGTGGTGAGCCTCGTGAGGGCCGTGGGACAGTCGTGGGTAGGTGGTGAGCCTCGTGAGGGCCGTGGGACAGTCGTGGGTAGGTGGTGAGCCTCGTGAGGGCCGTGGGACAGTCGTGGGTAGGTGGTGAGCCTCGTGAGGGCCGTGGGACAGTCGTGGGTAGGTGGTGAGCCTCGTGAGGGCCGTGGGACAGTCGTGGGTAGGTGGTGAGCCTCGTGAGGGCCGTGGGACAGTCGTGGGTAGGTGGTGAGCCTCGTGAGGGCCGTGGGACAGTCGTGGGTAGGTGGTGAGCCTCGTGAGGGCCGTGGGACAGTCGTGGGTAGGTGGTGAGCCTCGTGAGGGCCGTGGGACAGTCGTGGGTAGGTGGTGAGCCTCGTGAGGGCCGTGGGAGCCTTGTGAAGTGTAGGTGAGTTGTACGTCGGTTGTGAGTATTGTGCAGGTAATGGGTTGGTGGTACGTACGTATGAGTCTTGTGATGGTATGGGTAATGGTATGTATTTATGAGTATTGTGCGGCTGTGGGTGAGTTGTGCCATAGGTTACGAGTCGGGTGAGGTTGTGAGTCTTGCATTACGTGGTGGGTTGTAGGTTCGGATGTGGATGTGAAGTCGTTATTAGTTGTATGGTTAGTATGCAGCATGTTTTAAGCACTGGAGAGTAGAGGAGATGAGGAACGGGGCCACTGTAAGGGGACGGCGGGACGTAACGACACGTGGTCGAGGTTAAAATCGAGGGATGGCGTACGTAACTCCTCGGGGACCGTTATACAGGTAGAGTACGGGGCCACCTGACTACGTGGGACAACGGGAGTCACGCACGTGGTCGAGGTTAAAACGAGGGATGGCGATACGTAACGCCTCGGGGACCGGTATAAAGGTAGAGTACGGGCCACCTGACTAGTGGGACGTAACGCCACGTGGTCGAGGTTAAAACGAGGGATGGCGATACATAACACCTGGGGACGTTATAAGGTAAACAGTGCGGGGTACGGACTGACTGCCCGGTGCGGTACATTCAAAACCTCAGTGAGATGAGATGTGATGAGATGTTAACAAGTGTGTAGAGACCTGCATGTGTAGGATTGCCATAACCAGTGCAGTGTTCATGCTTCACGTTTATTTTTCAGTACTTTACTTGCTAAGCTTTGAGCTTACGGTGTGTTCTGTGGTGTAGGTACTGCTGAGCTGGTGGGTGCATACTGAGAGTCTGACTAGGAGTAGGTGGCAGTTGGTGGCGTGCGACCAGGGCCCTGGTTGATGATAGTGTTAGGGCGACCCGACCCAGGAGGAACTGTAGCATGGTGTTGAAAGGGAATAGGACTTTTTGCCTTTTGTGAGAATAGTTGTATTTGTTGTATATAGTCATAGTTAAAGGTGATATGTCGCCCTATACTGTGGACTTTCTTCACTTAGGGATGTTAGTATTTTTAGTTTCCCTCTTTACTGCTATTTGGTGATTTTGTATGCTGGATAGTTGACTAGGAGTATTCTGGATTGGTTGGGATTTATTCGTTTGCAGGTACTTAGCATTTTGGGGGCGCCATTTTCAGGCGTTACTCTGCCGAAATTTTTGGAGAGGACGCCGTGGTGCTTAATGGTTAGGATTAAGAGAAATTAGTGAGTCGTTTAGCTCAAAGTAGTCCCTGTAGCGAACTGGGAATCCGGGTGGATTTTCGGGGCCTTACATATTAGATAGACTTCAAAATGCTCATATATTTTCCAAATTTGACCTCAAATCAAGTTATTGGCAAATTCAAATATCTGAAAAGGATAGATACAAAACTGCATTTGTTGTTCTATTTGGTCATTATGAATGGAATGTGATGCCATTCGGATTGAAAAATGCTCCTTCCGAATTTCAAAATATAATGAATGATATTTTTGCAAAATATTCCAAATTCTGTATTGTCTACATAGATGATATTTTAGTGTTTTCACAAAGTATTGATCAACATATCAAACATCTTCGAATTTTAAAAGATGTTATCAAACGAAATGGTCTTATAATTTCTGCTCCGAAATTACAATTATTCAAAACTACAATAAGATTTTTAGGTCATACTATTCAAAAAGGCACAATTATTCCTATCAATCGTAGTATTGAATTCGCATCAAAATTTCCAGATGAAATTAAAGACAACACTCAATTACAAAGATTTTTAGGATCTCTTAACTATTTAGGAGATTTTTATAAAAATCTATCTAAAGATACTGAGCTACTTTACAAAAGACTTCGAAAAAATCCATCACCATGGACTAAAGCTCACACCACAGCTGTTCAAAGAATTAAGCAAAAGGTCAATCATCTTCCTTGTTTATGTTTATCAAATGTTGATTGGAAAAAAGTTGTTGAAACAGATGCCTCTAACATTGGTTATGGAGGTATTCTGAAACAAAGGAATCCACATACCAACAAAGAAGAATTAATTAGATTTACTTCAGGTAGTTACAAACCTGTTCATCAAAAGTATTCTACTGTTAAAAAAGAAATTTTATCAGTAGTCAAATGTATTTCAAAATTTCAAGATGATTTACTTAATCAGCAATTTATTTTACGAATAGATTGTTCTTCTATCAAACACATTTTATCCAAAGATGTTAAAAATATTGTTTCCAAACAAATTTTTGCTCGATGACAATCAGAACTTTCTGCTTTTGACTTTACTGTCGAGTATATCAAAGGTGAAAGTAATTCTCTTCCTGATTTTTTAACTAGAGAATTTTTGCAGGGTGTCCGCCCCTAGTCGGGGAAGAGGCCGTGGTCGAAGCAAAAATTGTAACGCCCCCGAACCCACCCTGGCTCGGAGCGCTACTTTGCTCACTAATCCCACGTTAAAGCTTAATTTAAAATAACATTGACATAGCTGTCTAGACTTCCTAATTTCCCTTAATCCTAACCTTGAAGCACCACGGCGTACTTCCCGAAAATTTCGGCAAAGTAACGCCTGAAAATAGCGCCTCCAAAATGCTAAGTACCTGCACACAGCCCAATCTCAACCAAATCCAGAATACCTATACTCAACTATCCAACATACGAAATGAGAAATCTCCAAATAGCAGTAAAGAGGGAAACTAAAGAGGGAAACTAAAATACAAACATTCCTAAGTGAAGAAAGTCCACAGTACAGGGCGACACATCACCCTTAACTATGATTATACACACCAAATACAAATAGCTATGCCATAACTCTAAAACCAAATAGACAACTCTACAAACCACCAAAAAAATTGTAAATTATACACGACCCCAAAATACTGTTCCACCCACGTCTTTCCGAAGACCATGGTGGAGACGCCCCGACAACTGCCCGCACCGGCACGCCCCGTGCATCTCCGACTGCTCCCAAGTCCTGGCTGACTCACATAGCTCACCTGTAACTGCGTCGTTTCCTACACCACAGAAACACACACACACGTAAGCTTACGCTTAGCAAGTAGGGAATACGAATGAGACAACAATACAATGCAATCAACCTAGCATATGCAGTTTCTAACACTCAGTTGTGGTTATTTGCTGTTCGTTGCTTTAATCTTTCATAAGCCGTGTGGAACGAGTTGGCACACATCCCATAACCGTCTAGGATGGCCACACTCCAAACCACCAGAGCAAGACCAGATAGCACACATCCCATTGTTGACTTAAATGGTGTTTTAAGTCTAAATTGTTTTTGATGATGTATTTATATGATTAGCTTGGTAATTTGATTATGTTTATTGAATAAGATTTATAAATTATGCATATGATTTTAATCTGTTGGAAATGCCCTTGGTAAGGGTATTTTAGTGTTCTAACAATTGTGATGAAGTGTTCAGGGCTGAAAATTTAATAAATTTATTTAAGTCCACTGGTCTGGAATGTGTTACAAAATGTCTATGTCCACCGATCGCTAAACGACAAGGCGGATGAGCTAACACGAAGAAGTCCTACGCTCACTAAACGACAAAGGCGGATGAGTAAACCAAATTACTCTTCCGGCCACTAAACGACAAAGGCTGATGAGTAAACCAAATTGCTCTTCCGGCCACAAAACGACAAAGGCGGATGACCTCAACAAATTGCTCTTCCGGCCACAAAACGACAAAGGCGGATGACCTCAACAAATTTCTCTTCCGGTCACTAAACGACAGAGGCGGAAGACAACTACGAATCAATCATCCGATGCCGGGTCAAGAGTGTAAAGCTTTTGTCATCCGATGCCGGTTCAAGTGTTTAAAGCTTTTTCATTCGATGCCGGTTTAAGATTCTTAAGTTGCATCATCCGATGGTGGTTCAAGACTAAATCAGCTTTGTCTTCCGCCAGAATTCAAATTAGCCGCGAAGCTACAGTGACGTCGTTTTCAGCATTAACTCCAGAACTTTAATGGCGACGACGAACAGCGACTTTAAATGCAACGGATATCTGCTTCAGTACGAATGCTTCCCAATGGTAACTTTTACCATTCCAAGAAGAAGCATTCAATTATGTGAAGCAAAATTCAGACAGAGTATTTAAGCCGAGCTTAGAGCACGAAGGAACAACTTTTGCAAATTTGAATACTGAGCCCTAAGCTGCGAAAGTGATAATACTCTGTATTTCCTCTACATCTCTCAATCCTACCTTGAGATTCAATTACTTTGAGAGTGTAGTCTGTACTTAATTTTACAAATTCAAATCATTTGTAAAGGCAGTGGATTGACGCCCGTGAAGTTCAATCCAGATCTGTAAAGGCAGTTGATCGGAGCCCGGAATCCCGATCTGTGTATTCTCGTGAGGAGAAGGGTAAGGATCTTCTAGGGGTGAGCCTTGGAGCGTGGACGTAGGCAGTTTGGCCGAACAACGTAAAAATACTGGTGTCGAATTTCTCTCTCTCTCTCTTTACATTATTTGATTACTTGTGTTAAATCTATAAGTTTAATCAAGGGACAAATTAGGTTGACTTGTAATTAAAATTAAAAAGTCTAATTCACCCCCCCTCTCAGACAATACCGATCCTACAATTGGTATCAGAGCGAGGTTATCATTGTCTAAGCTATCCTTTAATCATTGTGTGATATATTTACAATGGCAATGGCATTCAACACTAACTCCACACACGGAGAAGGTCAAGCTACAAATAGGCCTCCCTTCTTTGATGGGAGTGATTATGTTTACTGGAAAGCAAGAATGAAGATATTCATTCAAGCCATGGACTATGAGCTATGGAACATTATAGAATATGGTTCATTTAAAGCCATGAAAACTGTAGATGGCCAAAGTATCCCTAAGATTTCCACTGATCTAACTGAGTCAGATAAGAGAAATCTAAGCCTTAATGCTAAGGCGATAAACACCCTGTATTGTGCCTTAAATAGAGATGAATTTAATAGGGTACAAGGGTGTGAAAGTGCTCAAGAAATCTGGCACTTATTAGAGGTTACCCATGAGGGAACAAATCAGGTAAAAGAGAGTAAATTGAATATGCTTGTACATGAGTATGAGTTATTTTCTATGCCAAAAGATGAATCTATATCTTCTATGTTTACAAGGTTTACTAACATTACCAATGGCTTAAAAGCTCTTGGTAAATCATATTCTTGTGAAGAACAGGTCAGGAAGATCCTTAGATGTCTTCCAAGAAGCTGGCAGCCAAAGGTGACTGCCATACAGGAAGCAAAGGATCTCAAGATTCTAAAACTTGAGGAACTCCTTGGATCTCTTATGACACATGAGATCACGATGAGGTCTAACGAGAAGGAAGATCTCAAGGAGAGAGAGGCTACAAAAAGAAAAGATATTGCAATGAAAGCTTCCTCAAGTAAACAAGACCTGTCTGAGGAAGAAGAAGAAGAAGAAGATGATGAAGATATCGCTCTCATTACAAGGAGGTTCAGCAAATTCCTCCATAGAAAAAGAATGCAAGGAAGGAGATTTCCAAAGGGGGAGAAATCTCACAAAGAAAAGGAAATCACATGCTTTGGGTGTGGAAAGCCTGGTCATATGAAGGCAGACTGTCCACAAGCAAAGAAGTATCCCAAGAAATTCAAGAAGAAGGCCATGAAGGCTACTTGGGATGAAAGTGAAGGTGAAACCTCTTCTTCAGAAGATGAGGAAGTCGCCAACCTCTGCTTTATGGCACACGAGAATGAGGTTAACATTTCCTTAAGTGATAGTGAATCTGATGAAGATGGTGATGTGATTGATGCATTTAATTATCTGGTAAAACAATTTAGCATGCTAAAGGTCAAATATAATTTGCTGAAAAAGGAAAATGCAAGCTTAATTGAGAAGCATGAAAATGAACACAATCAGCATGAAAAAGAAGTTTCTGAACTGAAAAAGAAAAATGAGACCTTAAATAGTTTTGTTCAGAAATACACTTATAGTAGTAATCAACTGAGCATGCAGTTAAGTGACCAGAGAATGCAATTTGATAAAGCTGGCTTAGGGTATGACAGATTGAGCAAAAAGAAATCTTACAAGAGTTACTTTGTTAAATCGACTGTTTGTCTTATGTGTAATGAAGTAGGTCATAAATCCTTTTTATGTCCTTTAAAAACAAACAGTAAGAAACCAGGTAACAAATTACAATGGGTTCCTAAGGGAACCAGGCCTAACACTAGGACCCAAAAGATTTGGGTACCTAAGAAGACCAATTAATTACTGTTTTGCAGGTTGAGTGCTCTCCTGGAAAGAACCAGTGGTACCTCGACAGTGGATGTTCGAGGCATATGACAGGAGACTCAACCATGTTTGCTGTTGTCAACAAAAAGAAAGGAAGTGTAACTTTTGGTGGAAACCAAAAGGGAAAAATTGTTGGCATCGGCAATATAGGTACAAGTTTTAATCCTATTGTTGAAAATGTACTCTTAGTTGAGGGATTAAAACATAATTTACTTAGTATTAGCCAGTTATGTGATAAAGGTTATGAAGTGATCTTTAAATCAAACTCTTGTTTAATTAAGGATGCATCTAGTGACAAAGTTCTGTTTTCTGGCTATAGGAAAGAAAATATTTATATCATTGACTTGGATAATGGTGTGTGCATTGATGAAAAATGTTTTGCTGTGAATTCTTCTATTGACTGCTGGACTTGGCATAGAAGATTAGGACATGTAGGAATGGATATCTTAACTAAGATTACTAAGGGTAATTTAGTTAGAGGGATTCCTAAGATATCATTTGAAAAGGATAAAGTATGTGAAGCTTGTCAAATGGGCAAGCAGATCAAAAGCTCTTTTGCATCTAAGAATTCAATTTCAACTTCTAAGCCTCTCCAACTCCTTCATATGGACCTTTTCGGTCCTTCCAATATAGCCAGCCTAGGTGGAAAATTCTATGCCTTTGTTATTGTAGATGATTTCTCTAGATTCACCTGGGTATATTTTCTGAAGTCTAAGGATGAGACTTTTGAAACCTTTTCTAGTTTTAGGAAAAGAGTTCAAAATGAAATGGAGCTCACCATTGTTACTATTCGTAGTGATCATGGTGGAGAATTCGAAAATGAGAAATTTGAACTCTTGTGTCTCAAACATGGAATTGAGCACAACTTCTCTTCTCCTAGGACTCCTCAGCAAAATGGTGTTGTTGAGAGGAAGAATAGATCTCTCCAGGAGCTAGCTAGGACTATGCTTAATGAAAATTCCCTTCCTAAGTATTTCTGGGCTGAAGCTGTAGCAACAGCCTGTTATGTGCTTAATCGGGTCTCCATAAGACCTATTCTGGAGAAAACTCCATATGAGCTCTGGAGTGGAAAAACTCCCTCAGTTAAATACTTTAGAGCCTTTGGAAGCAAATGTTTCATTTTAAACACTAAAGATAACTTAGGAAAATTCGATTCCAAATCTGATATTGGAATTTTTCTGGGTTATTCCCTTTCTAGTAAAGCCTATAGAGTATTCAATAGAAGAACTCTAGTTGTTGAGGAGTCAGTACATGTCAACTTTGATGAGTCCCCTCAGCCCACAATCAATGTGGATGAGGATGATTCTCTGGATAATCAACTGGATTCTCTTTCCTTAGAAAAGCCTAGTAATCCTCCTCATGTAGTAAAATCAATAGAACCTAGCTCTACCTCTCTAGATATTATTTCTGTCAATGATGAAAATCCTGCTCTTCCTAGAGATTGGAAATTTGTCAAAGATCATCCAATAGATGAAATTTTAGGTGATCCTTCTTTAGGAGTTAAGACTAGATCCTCTCTTAAGAATCTCTGTGCCAATGTGGCATTTATTTCTCAGATAGAGCCTAAGAAGTTTGAGGAAGCCGAATTGGATGAAAATTGGATTGTTGCAATGCAAGATGAACTAAACCAATTCGAAAGGAACAATGTTTGGGAACTTGTTCCAAAACCTGTTGATCATCCTATTATTGGAACCAAATGGGTTTATAAGAACAAAATGGATGAAAATGGTATTGTAGTAAGGAACAAATCTAGGCTAGTTGCCAAAGGTTACAATCAAGAAGAAGGAATTGATTTTGAGGAAACCTTTGCACCTGTTGCTAGACTAGAATCCATTAGAATGCTCTTAGCCTATGCCTGTTTCAAAAACTTCACACTCTTTCAAATGGATGTAAAGAGTGCATTTTTAAATGGATATATCATGGAAGAAGTTTATGTAGAGCAGCCCTTAGGTTTTGAGGACTTTAAGTATCCTAATCATGTTTTCAAACTTAGAAAGGCCCTCTATGGACTTAGGCAGGCTCCTAGAGCTTGGTATGATAGGCTGAAAAATTTCCTTGAGGAAAGGAATTTCAAAAAGGGAAATTCAGATTCAACCCTTTTTACCATGCAAAAGGATAATGACATTCTGCTAGTACAAATTTATGTCGATGACATTATTTTTTGTTCTTCTAATGTTAAAATGCGTAATGATTTTTCCTCCCTTATGCAAAGTGAATTTGAGATGAGTATGATGGGGGAGTTAAAATTCTTCTTAGGATTTCAGATCTGTCAATCTCCTGATGGAATTTTCTTCTGTCAAGAAAAATACATCAAGGAACTTCTTAAAAAATATAGTTTAGAATCTGTCAAGTCTTCCAAGACTCCCATGAGTACCACAACTAAATTAGATAAGGATGAAAAAGGAATAAGTGTTGATATTAAGAAATATCGTGGTATGATTGGCTCCCTGCTATATCTGACTGCAAGTAGGCCAGATATACTCTTTAGTGTTTGTCTGTGTGCTAGATTCCAGGCTGCCCCTAAGGAATCTCACTTATCGGCTGTCAAAAGAATTTTCAAATATTTAAGTGGGACTCATGATTTAGGATACGCCCCCGGTTTTCTGAACCCGGTTTGTTACTCAAATACTCGAACGTGGCTAAAAATTTTGAATAATAAACTTTAAAACTTGCAGCGGAAAACTTGCAGCGGAAATCCTTTAAACAAATAAGCTAAGCAATACTGTGAAAGATATTATTGAAATGATCGTTGAAATTGTTAAGAAGTAATCGGCCAAGGAAAATAAAAGATTTAAATATAGAATACTCGGGAAAATCTCAACAGACAAACACATCTACCGACGACCAGTCAACGGAAAGAGCAGAACAGAAAACAGAAGGCTTCTGCCGATGACGTGTACAACAAGGATATCACTCGGTAGACTGCATCTACCGATGACGTGTACAACAGAAGATAAATAAAACAAAGACATCTTCCGACAGTCAACATAACTATACTCCACATCTGCCGATGAAGTCAACACAACTCCATCTGCCGATGAAGTCAGCACGACTGCACACACAGCTTCACCTACCGATGACGTCAGCAGACTACTTCTGCCGATGACAAAACAACAAAATTTCACAATACTTCTTCCGACAGGATGAGCTTCATATACCGATTACTAACGACAAAACGTAACACCCTTTTCTACCGGTACCACAATCCTACACCTTCCGATGGCACACTAAAGACTTTTCCGATAAATGACTTAACAACAACTCAACATCTACCGGTAGATGTCCTCTACCGATAGAGAACAAAACTATAACTCAACCTCTACCGATAGACATCATCTACCGATAGAGAACAAAACTAAGTCAAAAACAACTTTGTCTGCCAGAGAAAACTTACACATGGTACTGAAAACACTTTAAACCATTCAAATCCCTACATTTCTCGAAATTCAGTAAAAACAAATGTTAAAACCAATAGAATGTAATTATCGGAAACTTCAAAATATATTCAAAAACATTAAACATCAGAACTACTTCTGTCATTAGGAAAAGAGACTCAACAACCACTCAACTGAGACTTAATTCATTAAACCTTCCCTTCAACAGACACCAGTTAAACCGCCTCACCAGACACTAAATCAGTAGCATGAAGGTGCTCCTCCAACCTCATCTATTCATCCGCAAACTCAGGAAATTCACCTGATGAATTCACGACACCTACATCACAAAACTCATCTATTAGCCTAAGGCTAAGCAAGTAAAGCAAAAATGTATGAAAAGCTGAAAACACAATATCCTAATATGCAGTTTCTACTTTTCTCATCTCTGTTACATATTCATCGTTATAATCGGATTCCTCTCTAAATTGGGAGTTGAATCACCTCTCCCAAAGTATGAACATCCCTGTCTCATTAGGAGTTGGATTAATTCTCCTAACAGTGAATATATATATACTGATCAATGTTCAGATCCACTTCGAAATTGGGAGTTGGATCAGTTTTCCCAAAGTATGATCCCTGGCTCATTAAGGGTTGGATTAGTTCCCTTAACAGAAAATGTTTTACATAAATCACTTCAGAATGTTCACTTCCTCACTATATCAAAACATGTAAACTCATTTTCGTATACTTTCAAATATATGATGCATGAAACAGGAAAACATTCAAACACACAAAAATCCTAATGTTCTGTGATGTAGGCCCGAAGGCACAAGCAAACTTCACTTACCTGGATTCCTAGCAAATGCTCGGTTAAGAGCTACTTCGGGGGTTTGTTCACCTATATTCATAAACAGAATGTTAAACCTCAATCTAAGCTATTCAGAAATCTAAGGAGTGGGTTTGGCATCTCTATTTATCTAACATTCCCGATTCTGCTCTAATCCTCAAGCAGAATCTCTCACTCGCAACATTATCAAAATGAATACATTGGGATCCTTAAGCTACCTAGGTACTAAAATCAGCAATTAATCGAATCTAAACTCACCTTGGTTGGAGGAATCTGTGAGGAAATCGCCTAGAGAGCTCTGCTGGGTTGAGCTGAAAACCGAGAGTGAAATGAGTATGACGGCTATACCTCATTCAATCTTTCCTTAAATACGTTATCCATAACATAAATTGACAATTACCCTTATGCCCTCACTTAGTTACTCATTAACCTAATTGATTTTACCCCTAATTTCATTCTATAAAATTCACGCTTAGAAGATTAATAGGTTATTTTAATTCTAATAAACCGGGTGTTACAATCTACCATCCTTAAAAGAATTTTGTCCTCAAAATTCAGTACCTGAACAATCTTGGATGCTGGTCCATCATGTCTTGCTGGCGTTCCCAAGTTGTCTCCTCTATATTCTGATTATGCCATAAGACTTTCACTAGTTGAATTTCCTTGTTGCGTAATACTTTCACTACATAATCCAAGATCCTTACTGGTCTCTCCTCATAGGTCAGTGTAGGTTGAATTTCATTGTTCTGCTGTTCCACAATCTGAGATGGATCCCTCAAGCACTTCTTAAGCATAGAAATATGGAACACATTGTGGATTCCTTCCATAGAGTCTGGCAATTGCAGTTCATATGCTGATTTCCCAATCCTCCTCAAGATTGAGAAAGGTCCAACATATCTTGGGTTAAGCTTCCCTCTCTTCCCAAATCTTACAACTCCTTTGAATGGTGATACCTTAAGAAAAACCTCACTACCAACTTCAAACTCTAACTCTCTGCGTCTTCGGTCAGCATAGCTTTTCTGTCGACTTTGAGCTGTTAAGATCCTCTGACGGATGAGAGCAACCTTCTCAACAGTTTGCTGCACAATATCAGGACCAAGCAACTGTGCTTCACCAACTTCATCCCAATACAAGGGTGATCTGCATTTTCGTCCATACAATGCTTCATACGGTGCCATTCCTATTGTTGCCTGAAAACTGTTATTGTAAGAGAACTCTACAAGAGCTAGGTACTTACTCCAAGAGCCTTGGAAATCTAAAACACATGCACAGAGCATATCTTCTAGAATCTGAATAGTTCTCTCGGATTGTCCATCAGTTTGAGGGTGGAAAGCTGTACTGAAACTAAGCTGAGTCCCCATTGCCTTGTGCAGACTCTTCCAAAACTTAGATGTAAATCTAGCATCTCGGTCCGAAACTATGGTGCTTGGAACTCCATGCAATCTAACAACTTCCTGAACATACAACTCAGCAAGTTGATCCATCGAGTATGTCATCTTCATAGGCAGAAAATGGGATGATTTGGTCAAACGGTCAACTATCACCCAAATTGCATCATGTCCTTTAGTTGTCCTAGGTAATCCCACAACAAAATCCATGGTTATTTGTTCCCATTTCCATTCAGGAACTGGCAAAGGTTGTAATGTTCCTGAGAGTCTCTGACGCTCGGCTTTAATCTGCTGACAACACAAACATGATCCTACATATTCTGCCACACTTCTTTTCATACTTGGCCACCAGTAATGCTGTTTAAGATCCTTATACATCTTCGTACTCCCAGGGTGGACTGAGAATCTAGAAGAATGAGCCTCAGAAAGAATCTCATTCCGAAGTTCCATAATGGCAGGAACAAACCATCTGTTTCTAAACTTAAGGATTTCATTAGAAGAACAGTTAAAGTCTAAATTGTCCGTAGAATCCATACTTGACTTGTACTTGCTGCATTCATCATCATTTGACTGAGCTTCCTTTATTTTCTCAAGAATTGTAGGTCTTAAGGTTATGGCCGAAAGTATAGCTGTTACATTGGATACTGCCTCTAGATTAAACTTTAGGAATTCAGATTCTAAGGCTAATGGTAAGTCAAGAATCAATGCTGAAACTGATGTTGTCACTCTGCTCAAAGCATCGGCTACTACATTTGCCTTGCCGGGATGGTATTTAATCTCAAAGTCATAATCCTTTACAAACTCTAACCACCGGCGCTGCCTCATATTTAATTCCTTCTGTGTGAAGATATACTTCAGGCTCTTATGATCTGAAAATATCTCACAAGATTGTCCATACAAGTAATGCCTCCAAATCTTAAGTGCAAAAACCACTGCAGCTAATTCCAAGTCGTGTGTAGGGTAATTCTTCTCATGAGTTTTCAACTGTCTAGAAGCATAGGCTATTACCTTTCCATCTTGCATCAACACACAACCAAGACCAATCTTGGATGCATCACAATAAATACTAAATTTACCATTCTCAGCAGGAAGGGTTAGGATTGGAGCATTGGTCAGTTTCTGTTTTAAAGTCTGGAAACTAATTTCACACTCTTCTGTCCAATCATATTTGATATTCTTCCTAGTTAAACGAGTGAGGGGTGTTGCAATCTTTGAAAATCCCTCAATAAATTTTCTGTAATATCCTACTAGTCCAACAAAACTCCTAATATCAGTAGCATTCTTCGGTTGGGGCCATTCCTTAACTGCTTGAACCTTGGCTGGATCGACTGATATTCCATCTCCAGAGATCACATGACCCAGAAAGTGAACTCTATCCAACCAAACTCACACTTGGAAAACTTAGCATAAAGCTGGTGTTGTCTAAGTGTTTCTAACACCAAACTCAGATGCTTGCATGCTCCTCATTAGTACTAGAATAAATCAAAATGTCATCAATAAACACAATGACAAACTTATCCAAATACTCATGAAACACTCTGTTCATAAGGTCCATGAATGCTGCTGGTGCATTTGTCAAACCAAAAGACATAACCAAAAACTCATAATGCCCATACCTTGTGCGAAAGGCAGTCTTTGGGATATCTTCAGATTTAACCTTCAACTGATAATAACCTGACCTCAGATCAATCTTAGAGAAAACTCTTGCACCATTGAGCTGGTCAAATAAATCATCAATCCTAGGCAGGGGATACTTGTTCTTAACAGTTAACTTATTCAGTTCTCTATAATCGATGCACATGCGCATTGATCCGTCCTTCTTTTTGACAAAAAGGACAGGCGCACCCCACGGTGAAAAGCTCGGGCGTATGAACCCTTTCTCTAACAATTCTTCCAACTGCTCTTTTAATTCCTTGAGTTCTGCAGGTGCTAACCTATAGGGATTTTTAGACACAGGTTCTGCTCCAGGGTAGACATCTACAACAAACTCAATTTCTCTATCTGGTGGCAAACCGGGAAGGTCATCTAGAAACACTTCTGGGAAGTCTTGGACAACAAGGATATTTTGAGGAGTTGCCTTTTCTACAAGTTGTGTATCTAGAACACATGCCAAGAAGCACAAGTACTCCTTGCATGGTGAAGGTCTAAAATTTAAAGAAGTCATAACAGACATTTCCTTACTCTTCTCTGAAGCTTGGAAGGTATGTTTCAAACTACCAGGGGGTTGGAAACTAACTATTCCAGTCCTACAATCAATTGTGGCATGGTGTTTAAACAACCAGTCCATTCCTAAGATCACATCAAATCCCAAAATATCCATAACAATAAGATCAGCAGGTAAACTCACATTTCCTACCAACACATCACTGTCTACATCACTTGGTTAGAGTGCATGCTTTCTCCAGAGGGTAAAGCAACATTAAACATATGCATGGAAGGGGTAAACTGTACATCTAACTTATCAGCAAATGCAGATGCAATAAATGAATGCGTTGCACCAGAATCTAATAAAGTAAAAGCAGGCACAGAATTGATCAATATGGTACCTGACACAACAGCGGGCTGTTCTTCACTTGACTCCATCATGGAGAATATTCTTGGTTTGATCAAAGCAGGGCCACTCTTTGGATTTGGGCAGCCTCTACTAATGTGTCCAACTTTGTTACAATTGAAGCATCTGGTGACTCTAGGCTTCGGGCACTCCTTGAATGTATGTCCAACCTCCTCACAGTTGAAACATTTACCAAAGCCCATTCTGCACTCGCCAAGGTGGTTCTTCAAACACTTGGGACACTGGGGGAAATTCCAAACATTCTGTACTTTCCCACCGGACCCTTGGCTGCTCTGGCCTTCACTAGGCCTCTTCATTCCTCTATGAGGATGTGGCTGAACAAACCTTTGTGGGGCTTCCTTCGGTCCAGCACACTTCCTTTCAGCTTCTTCCACTTCCAGAGCAGTGGACACAACTTCACTTAATGTCAAACCCTTAATTCCACAGAATTTAACTCCTCGGTAAATCTCAGGTTTCAGTCCATGCACAAACTTAAACACTTTTTCCTCATCCATGTAAGCAAAATGTCCAGCAAACCTGGACAGAGACTCAAATTGCCTACAATACTCGGCTACAGACCCTGTCTGTTTCAAGTTCAGAAATTCTAACTTCTTTGCAGTCTGGACAGTGCTGTTAAAATACTTCTCATAGAAAATGTCCTTGAATTGAGACCAGGGCATCGCCAAAACATCAGTGGCGGTCTCAATAGTTTCCCACCAAAGTTGAGCATCTCCAGCCAGATGAAATGTTGCCAACGTGACCTTGTCCCCCTCTCCAATGTTGGCACACCTGAACATGCTCTCTATCTTCCTAAGCCATCCTTCAGCAATAACTGGATCAGTTGACTGACCATCAAACGTGGGTGGTCTTAGTCTCCGGAACCTATCTCCAGAATTCTCACTGTTAGAACCAGAGTTAGCACTCCCTTGTGCTTCCCGACTCAACAACACACCTAGCTGATCGGACTGCTGACGCACTATGTCTGTCTGCTGGCGCATCAGTTCAGTCAGCTGCCTAATCACACTAGAGTCTTCCTCATTCCTCGGATTTGGTGTCTCTCTTGGTATTCTTGGTCTTCCTAGTCGTCTAGACATTTCACTATATTCCTAGACAAGATGAATTATTCACATAAATATCTAATAATAAAATTAACTTAAACACTTACAGTTGTTGGAGTACTTCCATGCGACGATTAGCACTGATGAGTAATCATTTGAACGGTTTAACTGAATGTCTCTGATACCAAACTGTAACGCCCCGGGTTTTCTGAACCCGGTTTGTTACTCAAATACTCGAACGTGGCTAAAAATTTTGAATAATAAACTTTAAAACTTGCAGCGGAAAACTTGCAGCGGAAATCCTTTAAACAAATAAGCTAAGCAATACTGTGAAAGATATTATTGAAATGATCGTTGAAATTGTTAAGAAGTAATCGGCCAAGGAAAATAAAAGATTTAAATATAGAATACTCGGGAAAATCTCAACAGACAAACACATCTACCGACGACCAGTCAACGGAAAGAGCAGAACAGAAAACAGAAGGCTTCTGCCGATGACGTGTACAACAAGGATATCACTCGGTAGACTGCATCTACCGATGACGTGTACAACAGAAGATAAATAAAACAAAGACATCTTCCGACAGTCAACATAACTATACTCCACATCTGCCGATGAAGTCAACACAACTCCATCTGCCGATGAAGTCAGCACGACTGCACACACAGCTTCACCTACCGATGACGTCAGCAGACTACTTCTGCCGATGACAAAACAACAAAATTTCACAATACTTCTTCCGACAGGATGAGCTTCATATACCGATTACTAACGACAAAACGTAACACCCTTTTCTACTGGTACCACAATCCTACACCTTCCGATGGCACACTAAAGACTTTTCCGATAAATGACTTAACAACAACTCAACATCTACCGGTAGATGTCCTCTACCGATAGAGAACAAAACTATAACTTAACCTCTACCGATAGACATCATCTACCGATAGAGAACAAAACTAAGTCAAAAACAACTTTGTCTGCCAGAGAAAACTTACACATGGTACTGAAAACACTTTAAACCATTCAAATCCCTACATTTCTCGAAATTCAGTAAAAACAAATGTTAAAACCAATAGAATGTAATTATCGGAAACTTCAAAATATATTCAAAAACATTAAACATCAGAACTACTTCTGTCATTAGGAAAAGAGACTCAACAACCACTCAACTGAGACTTAATTCATTAAACCTTCCCTTCAACAGACACCAGTTAAACCGCCTCACCAGACACTAAATCAGTAGCATGAAGGTGCTCCTCCAACCTCATCTATTCATCCGCAAACTCAGGAAATTCACCTGATGAATTCACGACACCTACATCACAAAACTCATCTATTAGCCTAAGGCTAAGCAAGTAAAGCAAAAATGTATGAAAAGCTAAAAACACAATATCCTAATATGCAGTTTCTACTTTTCTCATCTCTGTTACATATTCATCGTTATAATCGGATTCCTCTCTAAATTGGGAGTTGAATCACCTCTCCCAAAGTATGAACATCCCTGTCTCATTAGGAGTTGGATTAATTCTCCTAACAGTGAATATATATATACTGATCAATGTTCAGATCCACTTCGAAATTGGGAGTTGGATCAGTTTTCCCAAAGTATGATCCCTGGCACATTAAGGGTTGGATTAGTTCCCTTAACAGAAAATGTTTCACATAAATCACTTCAGAATGTTCACTTCCTCACTATATCAAAACATGTAAACTCATTTTCGTATACTTTCAAATATATGATGCATGAAACAGGAAAACATTTAAACACACAAAAATCCTAATGTTCTGTGATGTAGGCCCGAAGGCACAAGCAAACTTCACTTACCTGGATTCCTAGCAAATGCTCGGTTAAGAGCTACTTCGGGGGTTTGTTCACCTATATTCATAAACAGAATGTTAAACCTCAATCTAAGCTATTCAGAAATCTAAGGAGTGGGTTTGGCATCTCTATTTATCTAACATTCCCGATTCTGCTCTAATCCTCAAGCAGAATCTCTCACTCGCAACATTATCAAAATGAATACATTGGGATCCTTAAGCTACCTAGGTACAAAAATCAGCAATTAATCGAATCTAAACTCACCTTGGTTGGAGGAATCTGTGAGGAAATCGCCTAGAGAGCTCTGCTGGGTTGAGCTGAAAACCGAGAGTGAAATGAGTATGACGGCTATACCTCATTCAATCTTTCCTTAAATACGTTATCCATAACATAAATTGACAATTACCCTTATGCCCTCACTTAGTTACTCATTAACCTAATTGATTTTACCCCTAATTTCATTCTATAAAATTCACGCTTAGAAGATTAATAGGTTATTTTAATTCTAATAAACCGGGTGTTACAATTATGGTATCCGAAGGGCACCTCCTTTGATCTAGTAGGTTATTCAGATTCTGACTATGCTGGTAGTCTAATTGATAGAAAGAGCACCAGTGACACTTGTCAATTCTTAGGAGAATCTCTAGTGTCTTGGTATTCTAAGAAACAGAATTCTGTTGCATTATCAACTGCTGAAAGTGAATATATTGCTGCTGGCAGTTGTTGTGCACAAATGCTTTGGATGAAACAGAACTTGGAAGATTACAATCTGTTTTATGATAGAATTCCTATTCGGTGTGATAACACCAGTGCAATTAATATTTTCAAGAATCCAATTCAGCACTCTCGAACCAAGCATATTGATGTGAGGTATCATTTCATTCGAGATCATGTTCAAAGAGGAGATATCTCTTTGGAGTTTGTCAATTCTGTAGATCAATTGGCTGATATTTTTACAAAACCTTTGGATGAGAAAACTTTCTGTGGTATTAGAATAAGATTAGGTCTTCTCAAGTATAAGAAAAGTTAAGGATAGTTAAGGTTTTCCTATCTTTTTCTGTTCTTGTTTTTCACCTCATCCGGTGCGTTTACTATTCACCGGAAGATGTACATCATCCACAGACCGGATGATATATTCTCTAATCTGCCGACACGTGTCATCAATCGGACGATATCAGTACTACACGTGTGATTTCATCATGTCAGGCGTGGTTCTCTCTCGTTTAAACTCGATTTCTTCTCCGAAACGATTCATCTTTCGCGCCCTTTCAGTAAACTCTCTGTCGTCAACCCTTTCTCCCTCTAGGTCATCTTCACAAAAATTTTCCAATGGACCAGATTTTTGAACATGATCATCTCGCTTCATCGTCTCGAGGTGATGCGGGACCACCGCAAAAGAAAGCCAAACCCAATCCTCGTCCGGCACGGGTGCTCCCTCGGGCAAATAGTTGGTCGTCGCTCTACTTCCTAAGTGAGGATGCTGAAATCAGGTATCACGGCGATTTTAAGGATAAGAAGTTGATTCCAGGTCGTGGTATGGTTCCCGACGAATTAGTATCTCTAAACATTGTAGCACCCCTAACAGATATTGGCTTAATAGGGCTGTTTGAGGTTGAGTCTTTCTTTTTTCCCTCTGCCGTTAGGATGTTTTATGCTAATCTCAGCTATCCTTCTGACCAGTCTATCATTTCAAGCTATGTGCTCGGGAAAAAAATTGAACTCACTTCCCAATCCATCAATGAGCTTTTGGGCTATCCTCATTTGGATAAACACCCCAAAATTTATTCTATAGGGCAAGAACTTCCATTTTTAAGACTTCCTGATGGCCAACAATTTTTAAAAGAAATTGCTCTAGATCCGCACAATATTCCAAATCCTCTAAAAAGCAAACATTTAACCATTCGAGCTCGACTTCTCCATCAAATGATCTGCTACAATGTTATTCCTAAGGGGGGTCATTATGATGACATTAGCAGCATGGAGCTGGTTATCCTTTATGCAATTTATATGAAGGTCCCAGTGGATATTGGATACATCATTCTAAAAAGGATGATACAGAGTGTTTCCTCAGGGACTACATCTTTTCCTTACAACCTCCTCCTCATGAAGATTTTTCAGAAGTATATGGTTGAATTTCCTGAGGATGAGCATCCCACTTGTCTAAAACATTCCAGCTATTACTCCAAAGACACCTTGTCCAGGATGGGAGTTAAGAGAAACCGTCAAGGGGTCTTTGTCTTGGATCAGTCCAAGCAGAGGACTGCAATGGTCAAAGCTGCCCGAAAAGGAAAAAAGGACGTGAGTTTGGATGAAGAATCATCTGTTCAAGAAGGTGGTGGTGATTCTGAGATCCCTGCCTTTGATATTTCCCCTCCTAGTCCTCAGGTTACTCGCCCTCAACGTCCTCCACCAGTGCCCAGTCACCGTGCCCCTCCTCCAAAGCCTAGACAACCTGTTTCATTAGCTTCAGCGCATCCCTTTGAGGCTATTTCTGCTCCTTCTGCACCTAGCATTCCTTTCCCTACTTCCCCTCCACCTTCTCTCCTACTGCCTTCACCTGCCTCATCTGGGCATCCTCTGCCTGCAGCCCATATGGAAACTGCTTAGGCCGCTGTTGTTCAAAGGGGAAAAAAAAACTTATCCTGGCAGAGGAGTCTGATAAGGGTGATGAAGATGAGACTGCAATCTCAGCTCATGATATTTCTCTTTCACCCTCTTTGTTGCCTCTCACACTGCCTGCCTCTGCCCCTCTGTCTCCTGTTGATAAATCTTCTTCTCCAACATCCCTCTTGATTTCCTCTCTACCTTTCCCAGTCATTCCCACCGCTCCATCTTCTCCTCCTGCACCTCTACTACCTCCCACAGTTCAACATATGTCTCAAGTCATTCCCTCTGCTCCAATCGTCTCCCTACCTCTTACAGTCCAAGTGACCTCACCAATCCCAACTGTCACTCCTGCCACTCCTATCCTTTATAAGAGGAGATCTTCTATCAGTGAGGAACAGTATCTTGAATTGAAGACGTGCATTGCCAACCTTGGCAAAACCATGGATGAGAAGATCTCTCAACTTAAAATTGATTTGGGCTGTGAAGCTGCCTTGGCTAGGGGTCAAATGGATCGCAAAATGGCACAAGATAATTTGACTTTCTCTCGTACCCTTAAGGCTCTTGCAGCTAAAGTTGAGGCTCTTTGCCCTGCAGCACATATTCCTTCCTGCCCCACTGAGCCTACCTTTGAAGACCTCCTCCTTCCTTTTTACAGACCGGAGGTTGTTGCAGATTCTCGAGTGATGCCTTTGGATCTACAGGAGTCTGAACTGGCATTCTCTACCCTTGCTGCTCCTTCTGTACTGGAGCCATCCTTCGTGCCCTCCAGTCTAATGGATACATCTCCTATTGCTTCTCTGGTAGTGCCCCCTTCTCTAGTTGCTCCTCCAGTCGAGCCTTCTCCAAATCAGGATCTGGTCGCTTCTCCAGAACCATCTTCCATTGCTAATCCCTGTACGGACTTGGTGATCTATCAGGAACCTCTACCTCTTGATCTTGCTTCACTTCAAGCTCGAGTGGATGCCTTTTTCAATCCTCCCCCCACATTGCCTTCTTGGGCTGTCCATGCCTTTTGGAAGAAATTTTTAGATTCCTGTCATAGGAGATAATCTTGTTTTATCTACATAAATTTTTTTTGGACCTCTCTTGTTGAATCCTGAGCTATTTACTTCTTGATATTTTTTGTTGAATGCAGTGCTTCTGCTGTCTCTCTCTGTTTGTTTTTGATAATGTCAATGGGGGAGATTATATTTGATTCTTGCTGGAACTGCATGTGAATTAGTTGCTATGACTTGTGTATGCATATTTTGGCAATCTCTGGATATGAAAACTCTAGTATGCTCCATGTTTGTTTCTGGTATATATGCATCTGCTATGGGGGAGCTAGTATTATTGGGGGAGAGTCTTGCTTTAATCAAATTTACACTTACGGATTGTCATCATCAAAAAGGGGGAGATTGTTGACTTAAATGATGTTTTAAGTCTAAATTGTTTTTGATGATGTATTTATATGATTAGCTTGGTAATTTGATTATGTTTATTGAATAAGATTTATAAATTATGCATATGATTTTAATCTGTTGGAAATGCCCTTGGTAAGGGTATTTTAGTGTTCTAACAATTGTGATGAAGTGTTCAGGGCTGAAAATTTAATAAATTTATTTAAGTCCACTGGTCTGGAATGTGTTACAAAATGTCTATGTCCATCGGTCGCTAAACGACAAAGCGGATGAGCTAACACGAAGAAGTCCTACGCTCACTAAACGACAAAGGCGGATGAGTAAACCAAATTACTCTTCCGGCCACAAAACGACAAAGGCGGATGAGTAAACCACATTACTCTTCCGGCCACTAAACGACAAAGGCGGATGAGTAAACCAAATTGCTCTTCCGGCCACAAAACGACAAAGGCGGATGACCTCAACAAATTGCTCTTCTGGCCACAAAACGACAAAGGCGGATGACCTCAACAAATTTCTCTTCCGGTCACTAAACGACAGAGGCGGAAGACAACTACGAATCAATCATCCGATGCCGGGTCAAGAGTGTAAAGCTTTTGTAATCCGATGCGGTTCAAGTGTTTAAAGCTTTTTCATTCGATGCCGGTTCAAGATCTTAAGTTGCATCATCCGATGGTGGTTCAAGGACTAAATCAGCTTTGTCTTCCGCCACAAAACGACAAAGGCGGATGACCTCAACAAATTGCTCTTCTGGCCACAAAACGACAAAGGCGGATGACCTCAACAAATTGCTCTTCTGGCCACAAAACGACAAAGGCGGATGACCTCAACAAATTGCTCTTCTGGCCACAAAACGACAAAGGCGGATGACCTCAACAAATTGCTCTTCTGGCCACAAAACGACAAAGGCGGATGACCTCAACAAATTGCTCTTCTGGCCACAAAACGACAAAGGCGGATGACCTCAACAAATTGCTCTTCTGGCCACAAAACGACAAAGGCGGATGACCTCAACAAATTGCTCTTCTGGCCACAAAACGACAAAGGCGGATGACCTCAACAAATTGCTCTTCTGGCCACAAAACGACAAAGGCGGATGACCTCAACAAATTGCTCTTCTGGCCACAAAACGACAAAGGCGGATGACCTCAACAAATTGCTCTTCTGGCCACAAAACGACAAAGGCGGATGACCTCAACAAATTGCTCTTCTGGCCACAAAACGACAAAGGCGGATGACCTCAACAAATTGCTCTTCTGGCCACAAAACGACAAAGGCGGATGACCTCAACAAATTGCTCTTCTGGCCACAAAACGACAAAGGCGGATGACCTCAACAAATTGCTCTTCTGGCCACAAAACGACAAAGGCGGATGACCTCAACAAATTGCTCTTCTGGCCACAAAACGACAAAGGCGGATGACCTCAACAAATTGCTCTTCTGGCCACAAAACGACAAAGGCGGATGACCTCAACAAATTGCTCTTCTGGCCACAAAACGACAAAGGCGGATGACCTCAACAAATTGCTCTTCTGGCCACAAAACGACAAAGGCGGATGACCTCAACAAATTGCTCTTCTGGCCACAAAACGACAAAGGCGGATGACCTCAACAAATTGCTCTTCTGGCCACAAAACGACAAAGGCGGATGACCTCAACAAATTGCTCTTCTGGCCACAAAACGACAAAGGCGGATGACCTCAACAAAGTTCCCTTCGGGGTGCCACTGCAAGCACCGTATCCCGACAAGGCACACTATTTGAGATTCATTACAATTCATTTTATCTGATTACGTTCATGCTCACAATGCCAAACAATGCCACTCATCTCTAGCGTAGCGTACTATAACTCACGATGCATGTTTCAACAAAGATATGCAATACAACACGAAACAAACCAACGACACACGAAACAAAACAACGACACGCAACACGAAACGAAACAACAAATAAGCAAACAAACAAAGAATTCCCTACCGTTCCATGGTGTAGGCCGAAGGCAAAACAAACATCCTCTACTTACCTGAACTCTTGCACCGAACTTACTCGCTTTGGCTACATAAATTCTCCACTCGGTAACCTATCACATTCACAAAAGTCACTTAAGCATCACAATTCACTTCTAAAGAATATTTAAGCTAACTCTAACTACAATTATTCAAACTTCATTCAAATTAAGCCTACATTCACCAATTACTCTCAAACTACTATTTCTAGCCTAATCCAACAAAAACCTAACGAAACGGGCCACCAATTTGGGTTCAGTAAAAACCGACCCGAAACCTCAAACGTGCATAACTTTTGCGTCGGTTATTGGAATCGAACAATTCTAGCTGCCACGTACTCCTCTAATAACCTATTTTAACCTGCCAAAAGGAATTTCAAAACAACTAACCCTAACTAGGTCAAAATCCCCAAAACCCGAGCTGCCTAAACCGGGAATTTTTCCCTTTTCCAATTTTTCCTCAATTCTCATCAATTTCTTCACCAATCGACCACCTATACGCTCAATTAATATAAACTAACCAAAATCGAAGCTTCAAGTCAGAAAACCCGAATTCCCCAAAATTGGATCCCTCGGTTTTCAGCTCCTCCCGAGCTGAACACTGCTCAGCAGTGCTTACCGGCACCGAGCCCGGAATCCAGACGACGAAACTAGCCAAAAACGGCCGGCGATCGGAGCTCTAGCAGCTCGTCGCCGTCGGCCCTGAACAGAACCGAAACAGGGCATAAAAACCAAACCTTACCTGTCGGTTCGTGCGCGAAGACGGCCGGGAACAGCTCGCCGCCGATGTCTGGCCGGAGATCGTCGGGAGTCGTCGGCGTTCGGCGCCGCGTCGCCTCCCCCCTCGCCTCCGTCTCCCCTGCTTCCCCTCGGCGTCGGGCACGAACGAGAACAACAGAATGGCAAAGCCATTCTGTTGTTTTATTTTATTATTTAATAATAATAATAATAATAATAATCAATAATAATTTCTATTAAACATTAACAAATCATCAATTACCGATTTGTCCTCCCGTACTTTCGGCCTCTTCGAATTTCGTTAAATCTCGTTATTAATTTAACCTAACCCTCGGCTTAATTGACTGAGAAATACTTGAACCTAAATAAAAACCATTTACTTTTCTTTTAAATTAATTAAAACAACCAATTTATTAATCTGTTATTTTCTCTCCAATTTTTCCTAAAAACCCCGGTTGTTACAAAAATGATTACTTTCAAAATTTTTCCACAGTAGGGGAATCTTCCAAAAGTGCTCAAACAAAATAGTTAGAGGCTACTAAGCCTAGAACAGCAAAAGAGGCCTTAGAGCAAGGTCCTCAATTCTCAAAAAAGCCCTTGGTCGAATCAATTTTTACTCTTTCACCCAAAGACTTACTTTTAAATCAAAAGGATGCCTGGTTCTTTCAAAGTCGGTATATGGGTACACAACACTACTTAGTTCCTGATGGCAAGCTTCATTATTATTATGAGGCTATTCTTACAGAAACTCAGTCAGTTCAAACAGTACACCATTATGTAGATCAAACAAATTTCAAAACTCCTATAACACATTCTAAGTGTTATATTGTCCGAGTACTCCATCCTCAAGAATAGGGTTTGACTATTTATGTCAGTCGGACTATATCAAATCAAGAACAAAAATATAACTACTAGGACTATGTTCATGCATGGACCTTTGTGTTTTTCTATCAAAATCCTCCAAGGAATCACTCTTGATTTTTCACAATTAATCCGAAAATTTTAAATTATGATGACAAATTTCCATCTTGGTTTTACCATTGGTGGCAATCTTATGCTCCCGAATTTAGTATTTTCCCTAAACAAATTCAAGAAGCTTATAAAATCTGGGAGAAATACCATCCTATTATTTCGTCCCACAAAACAAAAATTCTTGGTCTTAACCTTTTATGGTTTTGTACTGAATTTCAAATCAACTGGATTTGGCAATGGAATCTGGAAATTGATACAGATCATCTTGGCCTTCCAGAAATTCAAAGAAATTTATTTGTCAAATGGTGGTCTAGATTTGATATTGAAAGTTGTATTTCCAAAATTATTCAGACCAACCATCAAAATAAGATCCTGTTGTCATCATCAAAAGCAACTTCTAGGCAGGATTCAGAGAATGCTTCTATACAAAGCATGTTACAAAAATTACAACAAAATTTTCCTGACATGAGTTCTCAAGAAAGGAAATTCAAATTATTTGATATGATCAAAGATCAGTTTCTATCTTTAGATGAAATTGATGAAGATGATGATCAAAATGAAGTGCATTCTATGAGCACAGATTCAAATTCTTTCTCTGTTCTACCCGGAGAATCACAAAATGCAGATGATGATATTGTTTCTCATGAAGATTTATGGGATTCTTTCAGGGAATCTTTTATTGATCTTTCACAAAGAAAATCAAAACGGAAAAGCAAAGGGAAAAGTAAAGTTGTTCTGTAATGGCTGACAACAATTATCCTTCTGTTCCCATTTCAAAAAGAAATCAAAGAGTGGGTATTCTACTCACACCTATGTCGGGTGAATACAAAATGCCGGTGTGGCGTGCTCTTCAAAACATTCCTCCTTTTCATCCAAATCATCCTTTGATTATTCGCATGAAGAAGCAAGGAAATCCCACATGGAATGATTTACAAAATTATGCCTATTTAGGTAAGAAGTGGAATCCACAAACAAATCCATGGCACAAATGGGATGTGGCTTTAGCTGAGTATAAATGTTTCAAGCTGCGTAACAAAATGTTGTCTTCTGAAGAGCTACAAATTTGGAATAATCTTCGACAAGATCTTCCAGAGTTCGAAGATTCAGAAGAATTAAAGATGGTTAAATTTATCAAAATGGAAAAGAAGCAAAAGAAATTACAAAATTCTGCACCAACATCCTTGGTGGCCGACATGTTGATTGACATGGACGACTCAATAGTCGTTAAGGACAAAAGTAAAGCAAAAGATGTTAAAGGCAAAAGCAAAATGGAGATAGTGGGCCACAACTGTGCATCCACTAGTTATCAAAATCGTCATCCATGACGTTTGTAATTTTGTCTTTTTACTTTTTGCTTCTCTATATAAAGAAGCATTGTTGTGTTGTTAGACATCAAAGTTTTGGGATTGCTCTCTCTCTCTAGTTTTCTCTCAATCTGCTGGTTGCTCGCGCTCTCTTGTAAGTTTATTTTGTTTTAATATAAGTCAATTTCGTTTTTTTTTATATTGTGTTGATCCTCTCCTCTTTTGGTATCAGAGCCATGGTAGACTAAACATCTGTTAATTCAGTAGTGAATGAACAGAAGGGTTTCAATGGTAATCTTTCTAATTTAAGTTGTTTTAAATAATCATTCGCTAATATGAGAGTTTGGTTCAACCAATAAGATTAGTTAAGTATACCAATAAGATGATTTAATTATCCCAATAAGATGATTTGAGGATTGGTCTGTTGTCAAGATTTGATAATACTTTTTATCTTCTTCTTCTGTGTTCTTTGTGGGCTTTAGCCATTTGTGCCTATGATTTGGCTGTAAGGTGTGTTTTCCCTTAGAACTTGTGAAGAATGAAAAGTATTATGAAATTCTTATCTTTGTGATAGCGCAACAATGCCTCGTAACATTCGTGATATTTACATAGCAAGATTTAGAAGATCAATACGGTGTAATTAAAAAATCAATAACGTATGTTTATCTAATCAATAAGGTTTGATCATATAATCAATAAGGCATGATTATTAAGTTCAACTTATATTTTAAAGATTAATGTTGAAAAGGTTTATCTGTCATTCATGAATGAATTAACACTTAGTCTAAATGGATTTTTCTGTTGGAGAAAATCAAAGTCTTTACAAAAACGAACAAATTATTGAACTAAGTCAAAATCAACAATTAAACAAATGGACTATTCCAAAAATAGAACCTAAAACAATTTACAGTTTAGTATTCTTTGATTTAAAAACAAAAAGAACTATCAAAATATCTGACCAAACTATCTGTTTAGATAATGATAATACAATTATTAAACTCTTATGTCTAAGAGATATTCAAAATTATATGCAACAATATAAATATGTTCACATAGAGTTAATCCAAATTGCTTTAAAACCCTTAACATTACAAGGATCAAATACTAGCATTCAAGCAAATCTTAGAGATGCTAGAAATAACAACTGGAAATCTTCCTTAATGGGAATAATTCAAACCAGCTTATGTCATGGTCCAATCCATTTCAATGTTTATCCAAATTTAACTCTGTCTTTAACTGATAGAAATATATTTGAAGCATTAACTCTTCAAATTCAAACTCATGGATATGATTTTATGCCTGGATCGAAAACGATCGCAGTTATTTATCGTATTCATTACAAAGTTATGAACACATTATGTCCAAATGCTATTCTTAGAAAAGAAATTGGCAAAACTATTGTAATAGAAAGTAACTTGTTAACAACAAATGTTGCTATTCCAATGTGTCTACAATTATTTACCATGAGTACTTTACATAATATCCTTGTATCGTACAAAATAGTTTCAAGACAGAACGTACAAAAGTTTCGGGTGTTACATCACCAACCGTTGTTCCACTTCTTGTAACACCCGGTTCTATCGAACCAGCTCTCTTTTATTATTAATGGTATACACTTCATTAGGCAATAATTAAAATATGGTTATTGAATGACTAGACAAGGGCATTAGAGTAAATTATAATTTTCAAAAGTGGATAACGTATTTAAGGAAAGATGGTTGGGTTTAATGCACTATAGCCGTCGCCATTTCATACTTTTCCTCTTCGGGTTTTCAGCTCAAGCAGCCGAGCTCTCTAGGAGATTTTCCTCAGCCGTTTCTTCTTCAACCTAGGTAAGTTTTTCTCATTTCTCTTATGATATAGCGGTTAGATACCTGGGGGGGTACAATGTGAGGATTTTGAGGATGCTGAGATTGAGCGTAGGTTCGGGTTTTAGTGATAAATGGGAATGCTCGGGTAGTAGAGTTTTTAACTGGATTCCTCGAACTTCTGTTTGATTTTTTGGTGAGGTTTAGTGAAGCTTTAATTGATGTTCTGTTATGAACTTAGATGAGCAGATTTCCGAAGTAGCTAGCAACCAGACAATTTCCAGAAGCCAGGTAAGTGAAGTTTGCTTGTGCCTTCGGGCCTACATCACAAACATTAGGAATATGTTTACTTGAATGTGTCTGTATGTTATGCATCATATTTTAAAAGTATACGAAAATGAATTTGAATGCATATTGGCATGGAGAGGAATGAACATAATGAAACAGCTATGTGAATGAGATTACTGTTAAGGGAAATAATCCGCCCCTTAATGAGACAGTGGATATCTAGACTTTGGAAAATCTGATCCACTTCCCATCGAACAGGGGGATCGGTATCAGCTATGTGAATCAGATTACTGTTAAGGGAGTTAATCCGCCCCTTAATGAGTAAGTGGATATTTATACTTTGGGAGAGTTGATCCAACTCCCAATTTCACAGGGGGATCTGAACAGAAACGATGCATAAGCAACTGAGATGAGAAAGTAGAAACTGCATGTTTAGGAATTCTTGTTTCAGCATTTCATTTCATTACCGCTTTACTTACTTAGCATTAGGCTAATAGATGAGTTTTGTGATGTAGGTAAAGAAGTGACAGCAGGTGTGTTTTCTGAGTTTGCTGAGGACTAGACTAGTTGGAGGAGTACATCTAAGCAACAATCTGGCATTTGATGGGGCAGTTTAACTGGTGTCTGTTGGCGTGAAGGTTTAGTTGGCCATGTTTCAAATTTAAGTATGTTGAGTTTTCATAACAATGGTGGTTTCAACGTTTTGAATACGTTTTTTTTGTGATTTTTCGGATAATAGTATTCTTTGGGATTTAATACTGGTTCTTACTGGATTTTGATTAATGCCATGATTTGAATTGTTTCTGAATGGTTTAGTGAAGTAAGTAAATTTCTCTTCTGTAGTTAGAGTTGTGTCTGTATAGCAAAGAGTAGTTGAAATGTTGCTTTGTTCTCTATTGGTAGATGATGTCTATCGGCAGATGCCGAGCTGTTGTTCTGTTGTCGATCGGAGGATGTCTTCAGTAAAGCCATCAGATGATGTCTTCAGAAAAGTCATCGGATGATGTCTTCAGTGGAAGCCATCGGAAGATGTAGTAGAAGTTTTTTCGTTTAGCGATCGGTGGATGTTGTGTGTTAAATTCATCGGAGGATGTAATAGAAGTTTTGTCGTTTAGCGATCGGTGGATGTCATGTGTTAAATTCATCGGATGATGTAGTTGAAGTCTTGTCGTTTAGTCACCGGTGGATGTCGTTTGTTAAACCTATCGGATGATGTCGAGTATTTTAGCTACCGGTGGATGAGAGTAATACGTTTTGTCGTTTCGTCACCGGAAGAAGTCTTTTGCTATTTGTTTCAACCTCTTCCTTTGACTTTGTTCAGCGGCAGATGTGTTTGACTTTTGCAACTTTTAAAGTATTTTCGCGATTTAAACCTTTATTTCTTTCGACCGATTATTCAAGTATTGTTCTATAGTTTTGTTTAACTCTATTTTTGTTCAATTGATTTTCCGCTGCAAGTCTTGGAATGTTTTGAGGTTTTAGAAAAAGTCAAAATTTGATTTTTCTTTGGATAAATTTTAAATTTAGTCCAAAGTTTCTTAGTTATGTTCGAGTTATGAGTAACGAACCGGACTCAGAAAATTCGGGGCGTTACACTTCCATTGCAATAAAGCTAGTTCATTATCATCTAGTGCTTCAATACGAGTCAGATCCGGGAACTAAAATTGGTTCGAGATAAGCATAGAAAATAGTACTTTAAGAGAAGTCAACTCCGAAAATGAAAACTTGTTCAAAGAAAGCATGAAAAATAGTGTTTTATAAGGAGTTAGCTCCGACAATGAAAATTTATTCAAGGAAAGCATGGAAAATAATGTTTCATGAGAAGTTGGATGAAAGTACCTCGAAAAATATTTCTCAAGTAGATGATCAACAGAACAAGCAAGTGACTTCTGAATCAGAGGGCTTAGTGGAAGAAGGAGAGAGAGATTTTTCTAATATGTAGATGCTATTGCATATGCCCTTTTGGTTTCAGCAGATCTTGAGAACGATGAATCTTTAAATTACACGAACTTGTCAAAGTTCTTCCAATTGCAAAGTTTAAGTTTTGTTTAAGCTTGATGGGCATGGAGGATGCACAAGATCTGGATAGGAGTGTGAAGGTGTTCAAAATTTGAAATAAGAAGGAGATTATTACTATTGTTTCAAATTTTGTGATTTATTCTTTCTGGATTTGCAGCTATTTATTTTCTTATTAATATTGTATTATTTATTATTATCATATAATGAGTTAGTGAAATAAAGTAAGGAATAAGAGAGCTTTAAGAAAAGAATAAGAGAGAATGAGAGAGAAAAGAGGGAATATAAGTGAGAGAGTATGGATGCTCTATATGAGATTCTCGTGAAAAACTCTTATAGAAGAGTATGGAGCAATTATTGTTTTTGGAGGCAATGCTGCACATGATGCTACAACATTGCGGGAAACTTTTGTTCATTGATTCTCGAATAAAACTTTGTTGCTAGAGTCTTGTGTCATAGACGTAGTACAGTTTGGTCTCAACTACGTAAATCTTTGTGTCTTGATTTGTTCTCTACTTTTCATGATTAATTCTCGCGGTGTGATTGATTTTCAATCACAACATGTTCATTATTCAAACTAAAAACTTTCTTAATTTAAAATAAAAATTATCCATATATATTTCTTAAATTACTCTTAAAATAAAATATTATTCTCATTCCTATCATCATCTTAGTTCCAAAGTTAATCCATCGAAAGCAAGATAAATCAAGGGAAATCTTTCTTCTAGTGGGCTATGAGAATGCAGATACATGTCATTTGTAGGCATTGTGAGGATAGAGATTCACTTTATCCAATTACTGACAACCAACCCATTCATAACAATGGTTTGACTATTAAACACAAGGATGAAATGGTTACCTTTTATTCCCTTAAAATCCTCAAATGCCTCCATTATAAGAATGACAATAGTGGGCCACACAATGCACAACTAAATGCAATAGAACATATGAATTCTAAGCCATATAGTGGAGGGAGGTAAAATAGTAGCTTAAAAATGATTGAATGTTGAGTAGGCAACTATGATGTTGTGTCAAATTTGTGTCGGATGCAAAGAAATGTATAGTTTTCCACGATAATTCATAAATTCTTCACACCATTGTGACTCTTATAGAAATACTAAGGCAAATTTGAACTCGAGATTTCCTTGAATTAGAAAAATTAGATATACACAATCAAATAGAAGATACAAGTTGAACATACAAAAAGTCAATGCAAAAATCCTCGTACATTATTAACTCAATTGATATGTGGTATGATCTTCTGATTCACAAATAATAAAATAAGAAATTCAATACAAAAAGCAATCACTTCATTCAAATCTAACTATAAATCAATGTTCCAAGCATCTAAGACGTTTGGTTCTCTTCCATAAACCTTATATCTTTCTTCTTACCTTCCTATATTTCTAATGATTTTTATTCAAATTTGTATATCCTATCTCTATTCCAATTGGAGATCAAATCTCCTAGTTGAAACTCAAATTATAGATATCAATAGATATCGTATCGGTAACGAGATAATAATTATTTGAATGATAACTGACTTATTAAAATGAATAAACTATCCATTAAAATTATGAGTATTTTATTAATATGATTTGTAGATATATAATTCATTGGGTGGTTAGCTATGGTAGCTATGATCCATAGTTCATTGAGATTGTTAGTTGTAGTCCCCTCTTCCCCTACCCGCCCATCCTCCAAGGCTGTAAGCCCAACCCATCAGTCCCCCAAGTCAACTTCTCTCAATCTTACTATCTATCATACTCTTATTTATTTTTATATTTTTTTGATACATTCAATAAGGTATATTTTAATTTATTTTTCATTGACATATTGTTACATTATTGTTAATTTTATGTGTGAATTAATATTTTTTGTAGGTTTCGTAAATGTGAAGGTGCTGAAATTCACATCATCTACAAACTATTATTGGTTTTGTGGTATCAATTAATTATTTAAATTTTACTTTAGATATTTAATTTTAATTATCATGAATCCTCGCAACTATAATATTGAGAGCATTGATGATGATGTTAAATAAATTAGAGAGTTATTTTCTATATTTTCAATTGAACAATCATTTGCACAAATATCCACATCTTCACCAAGAAAAAAGAAATAATAAAATGTCTAATATATAGAATTATTTTGAGTTAAAATAATTTAAAATTTGTAGAAAATAAAATTTAGAGATCAATGTAAATATTATGTTAAAAAATTATTCACATGGTTCTGGTAGTTCGAGTAGCATAATTGGTAGGTGTTATAAAAAAATATCATTTAAATGAGCATGTAAGAGATCCTCCACAAACACAATTGAATGCTAGTGTTAAGTACTCTTTACATATTCACAAAATAGAATTAGAAAAAGAATAGCAAAACTTGTAGCACCATTCGAGTTGTCTTTTTCATTCATCGATAGTGAAATATTTGAAAAATTTATGAAAAATTAGGTTAGTCCTAGTTTTAAACATGTGTCTAGAAACGTAACAAGAAATGATAAATAATTAATGCTATGAAAAATAAAATAATTACATTTTTTGCAAATGCCTTTTTAATATCTGTTTATATTATATCATAGGGCACGTAATGTTATAGATTATATAGTTGTAACTTCTCATTTTATTAATGAATCTTGACAATTAAATAAAAGAATTGTAGGATTTCGTAATAGTGAATATTCTCACAATAGTATTACTGTATATAGATATATTGTGACAATATTTCGAGAATATTCTATTAGAGAAAATTTTTAGTACAACTTTTGATAATGCTAGTCCTGAAGATGTTGCTATTTTCTATTTTAAATATTATTTTCAATTAGATATTACTCGTGATTCTTTTTTTATATGAGGTGTGTGTGTGTGTGTCATATTTATTATTAAAGATGATATGAATCATATTGCGTCTCATATTGAATTAATTCAGTCTGCATTTTCTTACATTATGTGGTCTAATTCGAGGCAACAAGAATAATTTTTTTTTTTGTTAAGCTGCACAACTTTGACAAAAAAAAAATTACAAATTAGATAATAGGTGAAATTCAACTTATTTAATGTTGCAATGTTATGTCATATTGTCAAGTTATTTGTACTTTTATTAATGAAAAAATACAAAATATTAATCTTGATAAATCTAGTGATGATATTGTTAATATATTTCTTTATTTTTTTAAACATTTTTATGATGTTATAAATAGATGTTTTGGAATTTATCATTTCACTTATCATCTTGTTGATCCAATTTTTGTAAATTTGACGCGTAATTTTACACAGTATCCATAAATAGCTTATTATAGTAACATTTTTAATAAAATTGAAACAAAATTTAAAATATATTGGTCTGACATTTCTTCTACTTTTTGTTATGCATATATCATGGATCTTAGATATATAATTAAAAAAGTGTGTCTTATGATTAATAGGATTCCTACAAATATATCTTCTATTCATTTAATTTTTAGTGATGAATTAGCAAATGTAATTGTTAATTTAAATTATTCTTATGAAATAAAATATTTTAATATTAGTCGTGCACGTCTTCCTGCACACAGAAAGAGAGAATTATGTTAGTAGTAGTAGTGGTGTTATTGTAATTCCACAATTAAGTATTTATAATATATGAAGTGAATTATATACAAAAATTTATTTTACTTGTTAGCGAAATAAGTTTGGTATTTATTTTAAAATTCGTTATCAATTTTCTCGAGAAGAGAATATTAATATTCTATATTAGTGGAAAAAACACTCTACTACAGTGTGACAAGAACCAAATGATAAAGATAAAGGTGGAATGACACATGATGAAATGCATGGTTCCATGTACCCTTGGATTATTCTTGAAATTTTGGATGTATATTGATATATTTGGAGTGTGTACAAGTTTATTCGCTGTTTGGAGGCAAAAAACACAGGAAAGTGTTGACCGGTGAGTCTTGTAGTGAGTAGTGTAGACACCTCAAGAGAAAGTGTCGATCGCTAGCGTATTTTGGGTTAAGACTCGAGAGGTATAAAGTGCTAACTACCAAGTGAAGTGTTGACTACAGGCCAACCAAAGAAGTATAAATTGTCGGCCTATGGGTCGACCCATAGGAAAAGTTGTCGACCCCTGATATTGAAAGTGTCGACCACATGACTATTTTTTAGAAACTTTTGTGGCCAAGGCGCGCGCGACCATTTATAGAGTTCTGGATTGTGTTCTTACTCCCGGTATAGGATCAATCCTTGTGTCTCCCTTAGTGAATGAGAGAGATTTCCTGACATTGATTTTGATTTAGGCTCGATGAGTTTGTAGACTACGAGCCGGTAGAAGAGATTGTAACTTCGACTAACCAGAAGAAGAATCGTCATCAAGGTAGGGATTTTTTGTAGCCAAGGCGCGCACGACCATTTATAGGGTTCTGGATTGTGTTCCTACTCCCTGTATAGGACCAATACTTGTGTCTCCCCTTAGTGAATGAGAGAGATTTTCTGACATTGATTTTGATTTAGGCTCGGTGATTTTGTAGATTACGAGTCGGTAGAAGAGGTTGTAACTTTGACTAACCAGAAGAAGAATCTTCATCAAGGTAGAAATTTTATACTCTTTACATTGCATTTCATCGTTTTGATAAAAACTTTATTTTGTTTAAGTATTATCTATGAATATTCTGACGGGATATGGTCGCCAACATGCCAGTTTTTTCCATATGTCTATGTAGTTTTACATGTTTATCATTTATTGATATTTCATTTTGTGGTCTGTGCGCACGCGCGTGCGAGTGCGTGTGTCAATATACTGTTCAGTGTGTTTGTGTTTGTTGATGTAGGACTTCTCGTCCAAATCACATAACTTATATGATTGTGTTTTAAGTTTTTCTCGAACATACATTATTAGCAATTCAGTTTTCAAAAAATAATATATATGAATAACTCTTATTCAATAAACAACAAGAATGTAACAAATTAAATATTTATTAAGGAAAAATCACATATACGAGGACACTCCTGTTAGCCATAAATGGATTATTTCATAATCAAATAAAATATGGTCCTAACATCTAACCATTGTTTTCTTAGAGTCAAATATATAACTTCATTACTAAACATACCTTATAAACTAAAAAAACTATCATAATTTATTAAGTAAACACAACCAATTACATTCATCTATCATATTAATACAGGATCAAAGTAAATTCAATCAAATTTATCGTATGTTTTTTAAAACAAAATTTGAAAACCGTGAGTCAATTTAGTATCTCTGGATTTGCTTTCTCAATCTTTATGAACTACCAAACTTGTAATTGTACTAATAATTTGTACATCTAATAATGTTTTAACTATGGATGGATCCTATATTAGGTATAGAATCCATTTGGAAGACATTTTTGGCCTTCTAAGTACAGCGGTGCTGCTTCTCTAAAGGGCGATGACGTAATGACACTCTTTGCTCACCATTGTGGCACTAGTGCTAGTCCTCGGAAGCCATTGCAATGGTAGCCCAATTTTTATCCAGAGATGGGTTTCTCTAAAACTCTTTGTTTTGTGAGTTCGAATCCAACAATCAATAGCCCAATAGCATGTTAACATTCTTACAACCAAATATGATTAGAATTCAATATGACCCGAATTCTATTCGAGTCAAGCTAGAAAACCTGCAATTGTATATTTCAATTAGAGTTTTGTTTTTTTTCTATAAATTCATGTTATCTAGAGTCACAGAACTTGTGATTGTATTTCAATCCTCATAGTAGATTTGTTCATTTACTTGTGATTTTTTTCTCGAAATGATTTTTTCACGTAAATCTAGTATCTCACATTTTATTTTCTTTCATGAGCTTTGGCAATCTACTTCTACAACCCGTAGTGCAATGTTTTTTCAAGCTTCATTGCTTGAACTCCAACATAAACAATCATAATTCTATAGAGTCCGCAGACACCATTTTAAACCCTCCTTTTTGCACCCCTACCAAGTAAAAATACTTGAAAGTAATCATGTGACCTCCTACTTCAACAACTTTCTGCCCATGCTCATCGGGTCGTATCAGATAATCATCTGTTTTTTTATCATATAAAGACATCTTATCTTTAAGGTTTGTCATCACATCATCATCATAAAATGAGATTTCTTGAATGAGGTCAGAATCGTCACCTGTCGGAGGACCTCCGTTGTGTCCATTGTTGAAGATCACATCGCCATTGAGAAAGTCATCGAGAGCAGGCACTAATAGCTTATATGGAAGTTTCCTTCTCCCTAGCCACTCTTTCTCAAAGAGTTTTACGCAATTGAAACGATTCTCTATAGAATTGACATTGTAAGGAGATAACGTACAAAGTATATCGCTTAAGATCAAAAAATCCAGAGACCATTTCATTGTGCAATGATTTTTGTGGCCATGCTTGTCTTCAATTGTCCATTCATACACAATTCTCATCCTAACTTCTCTTTTTTAAGGCTTTTACCACCTAATAAACCAAATACAAAAACATAAGTTATTATTAAGATCAATAAAGGATTTAATTATACGTGATGATGATTCACGACTAAAAACAAAGAAGAAATCATATAAATGAATATAATACAAAAGACGTTACCTCACAAATGACATAGTGAACATGACAAATAAATTCACATTCTTTGCAATAATATGCACATAATCGTAGATCTCTTTCTTCCTCACAAATATCACAATAATATTCACCAGGATTTTACCACCTAATAAACCAAATACAAAAACATACCTTATTATTAAGATCAATAAAGGATTTAATTTTACGTGATGATGATTCACGACTAAAAACAAAGAAGAAATCATATAAATGAATATAATACAAAAGACGTTACCTCACATATGACACAGTGAACATGATAAATAAATTCACATTCTTTGCAATAATATGCATATAATCGTAGATCTCCTTCTTCCTCGCAAATATCACAATAATATTCACCGGAATCATCTTTAACTATGGAATCCACTAGTGTCATATCATGAACATGACCCTTATGTTTGACGGTACACGGCAAAGGATCACATAAAAGATGAAGATAATAGTTACAGTGCTGACATCGAAGACAAAATGATTTAGTATGCTTGAATTCAAGTATTGAAGATTTTGAGATTTGACAAAATGTGTCTTCGGCATCACATCTACGATAATCTTGCATTTCCTCAACCAAGCACAAAAGGTGATTATGATATTTATACATTACACTTTGTCTAAATCCAAAGGCACATTCAATCCCAATACTTATGTGACATTTTGTGCAACCGAAAGAAAGACCTGTATATGACCTTAAGCAAACAATACAACATTTTTTACCAAACTTTTGTAGTGATAGGTCGTGGCGATTGGGGAGAGCGTATTTTATCTGAGTAGGAAGTTCAATGCAAGATTGATGAAGAAAATACTCACATTGAATATAACCATAAATAGGACACAAATGAGTTCTTTCACAAACAAGGCATTCAATGTCATAGGCCTCTCAACTGTGGTGACTGAACTGCAAATATGGAGATAGAAGAAGAAGAAATATGTAAATAGTTGATTATCTAACACAATAATAAACTAAAATGAGTAAAAACACAAAATAAACATACTTAGAGATCATTTAATGCAAACACGGTCGAGATTTGATTTCCTTTTCAACGTGAGTTCTACTATAGAACTGCTACAACAAAATTTCTTAGTTGACCTATAATCCATCACTATTTTCGAAAAATAAAATCTTTCCCACTTTTCCATTGCAGTACTTTGGCCTCACAAACGCACTCAGCCACAGCTTTTGAATTTTTTGACATCATACCATCACCATCTCTACACTTGATTGATTCATCCAACATTGTTGTTAACTTAGCAATTCTTCCAGGAGCTTTGGCAATCTCCTTCTGAAACCTGTCGTGTAATGTTTTTTCAAGCTTCATTGCTTGAACTCTAACATAAACAGTCATAATTCTATATGGAGAGTCTCTAAACACCATCTTAAATCCTGCTCTTTGCACGCCTACCAAGAAAAAATTCCATTCAAAGAGTTGATCTTCAGTGACATCACATATAGGAGTTGTAAGAATGTCTAGAACTCAACGTAGAAGATAAAAGATGATTGTCTTTGCTTTTTCCCTCAATGATGATGGATGCTCAAGTCCCCATATTTCTTGAATAAAGTCAAGAGGAGCTCGGAATAATATGAAGTAATCATGTGACCTCCCACTTCAACAACTTTATATCGATGCTCATGGGATTTTATCAGACAATCTGTTTTTATATTAAAGAAAGACATCTTTTATGTATAAGGTTTTCCAACACATCATCATCATAGAATGAGATGTTGCGAATGAGATGATGCGAATGAGGTCAGAATCATCACCTATAGGAGGCCCTCTGTTGCATACAATGCCGAAGATCACATTGTGTAACATATGAAACATGTGCAGCAATAATTTTTGACAAATGAAGGAAAAACTTCCTTCCAGCCTGAAAATTTTGACAAAATTGGTAGACGATTTTGATTGAAAAACTAAACCATCCCCTATAAATACAAAAGCTCGGGAAGGGGGGAAACTCACACAAAAATCGGAGCTCACCTCGCCAAAAATCGCCATTCCGAACCTCCACGTACGGACTTTTTTAACACCTTAGCCAATTGATCGCTTAAATGTGGCGATCGATCATCATTGCCTCAGGTTTTCTTCTCTAAAACGGTTAGACACGGTCAACCGCATCCAGAGAGCAGTCAACCGTATATCTGGGGGCTTCATGGGGTGGAGGACCCCCCGCGTACGTGCGGGGCACGTGTGCGTGGGGTCCTCCACCTAGAGTTTTGAAATCGTGACAAGGTCAACCTCACTGGGTGATGCAGTCGACCGTGTCACGTTTAAAATGGCATGCGGTGGGTTTGTAGCACCCGGTTCTATTAAACCAAATTTAATTTATCAATATTGAAGTGCTAATTTTTATGAGGAATTTGGAGAAAAAGTGATTAGGTTAGTTAATGAGTATACGAGGGCAAAAAGGTAATTAGATATTTAAAAGTGGATAATGTATTTAAGTAAAGAGAATTTGGGGTTAATGCACCGTAGCCGCCATTCTGTTTATCTTTTTCTCTCGACTATCAGTTCTCTAGCAGGAACCTCTAGGCGATTCCCCTGCCCGATTTTCCTTCCATCAAGGTAAGTTTTGATTCGATTACTTGCTGTTTTAGTGTTTAGGTAGCCGAGGGATGACAATGTATGCATTTTAAAAGGACTGTGAGTGAGGGAGGGGATTTGGGGTTTAGCGTTGAATCGGGAATGGTGAAGAAAAGAACTCCCAGGGCTAGCCCCCTTAGATTTTCGAATGTTTAAGAATAAAGTTTAAGTAATGCTGTGTTTATATTTTAGGTGAGCCAGCTCTTGGAATATCCTGTAATCAGAAACCCCTCGGGAAGCCAAGTAAGTAAAGCAATGTGTGTGCCTTAGGGCCTACATCACAAAACAGTAGGTTTATGCATGTTTGAGTGTTTTCTTTATGTCATGCATCATGTTTTGAAGAAATACGAAAATGAATTTATATGTGAAGTTATGGCAAGGTACGAACAGATTGAAACAGATTAGCTATTAAGGGAAGTAATATGCCCCTTAATCGAGTAGAGGATTTATTACTTTGGGAGAACTGATCCCACTCCCAATGGAATTAAGGGATCAGATCAGCTGTTAAGGGAACTAATCCACCCCTTAACCGAGAAGAGGATGTATGACTTTGGAAAAATTGATCCACTTCCCAATGGAACCAAGGGATCATACCAGTGAATGAACGAAATTGTAACCGAGATGTGAAAGTAGAAACTGCATGATTAGGATTCATGTTTTAGTATTCCATTTCATTATTGCTTTACTTGCATAGCATTAGACTAATAGATGAGTTTTGTGATGTAGGTGTTGAGGTAACTACTGGAGAATTCCCTGAATTTACTGAGGAATAGGCGCAGTTGCTGAAGCACATTCATGCCACAATTTGGTGTTCTGATGAGGCGGTTTAACACTTGTCTGTAGGTGAAGTTTTAGTAGTCATTTGATGTTTTGATACCCTTGGGAATTTCTTCTCTGCCAAAGAAAACGTGATTTAAATGTAGTTGGAGTTTATTATTTCCAAAGTTATATCGAGGATACAGATGTTGTTCTTTTGTAAATGGTTATTTATTGAATGTTAGATGTTATTTGGGTATCGGGATGTTTTGAATGCTTTGAGTGAAGTTTGTAAGTTCCACCATTGGCGAATGAAGTTCACCAGTGGATGTTTTGTGTTTTGTCTACCGGCAGATTTAGTCTATCGGATGAAGGAAATCATCCGACTGACGTCACCGGTGGATGTGTGATGAAGTCGATCAGATGAAGGAAATCATCCGGCTGACGTTACCGGTGGATGGGAGATTTAGCCTATCGGATGAAGGAAATCATCCGGCAGACGTCATCGGAAGATGTAGGAAGACTTTTGTCACTTAGTGACCGGGCGATGTATTCAGTTTGTTCTGTCTTGTGAAAGAAAAAGTGACTTTGTCGTTTAGTCACCGGTGGATGTCGTTTGTTAAATCCACCGGATGATGTAGTCAAAGTTTTGTCGTTTTGTCACCGGAAGAAGCTTTCTGCTTTCTACTTCAGCCATTTCTGTTGACTTTGCTCAGCGGTAGATACGTTTGACTTCTGTAACTTTTCAAGTATTTCATGATTTAAACCTTCATGTCCTTGGTCGATTATTCTAATATTTCAACTGATTATTCAAACAATGTTTTTATGGTTTTGTTTAACTCTATTTTGCTTAAATGATTTCCGCTGCAACTTTTAAATATTTTAAATTCTTTGGAAAAATGTCAAATTTTGAATGTCGAGCAAAATTCTTTGGTTATGTTCGAGTTATGAGTAACAAACCGGGTTTATATAACTCGAGGCGTTACAGCGATCGGCCATAAGCCCCGTTTTCTTATAGATTTTTGATAGTTTAAGTTTTTCTTTGCTCAAAAAAATAGTTGAAACTTTTTTTTTCATCATTGACCAAAGTCTGAGCCATTTTTTAGATTTTACCCTTTATTTTAATCTACATTTGTGATTTGACTGCCTATTTTATGAAATAAAGAAGCAATTGAAGATGTCTAGTGAAATTGTCATTCAAGAAGAAGAATACCACAAAAATGAATATATTCTAGTTGTGTCCGAAAGAAACTCAAAGCCAAACTAGGATTATATTCTAAATACAACTTGTTTGTTTGCATCGTAATAGGTTTTGCTAGTTAATAATACACATTGTAAGATAGTTGGTATTGGTATGGTAAGAATCATAATGTTGATGGAGTTGAGAGGACATTAGATAATGTGCGACATGTTCTCAAGTGAAAGAAAAATATGATCACGTTGAGTACTCAGGATTCGAAAGGGCATGAGTTCAACACTGTAGATGGACTTGTGAATATTAGTAGGTACTCTCGCTATGTTAAAAGGATATAGAAGATTTGCACATTTGTATGTGTTGCAGGGTTCCACATTAACAGATTATAAAACTGCTATGTTTGTTAACTCACATTTCAAAGGATTGTTTGAGAAGAATTAAAAGAAGTCAGATTCTTTAGCGAAGTTTAAGTTGGGATCCGGCTCTACTTTAGAGCTGATATGTCAACCTAGCTCAAATATTCAAGGTGATGTTGTCCTCACATTGTCACCAGTTTTAGTTTCACTAGCTTCAGTTTCACTCATAGTGGTATCAAAAAAGTTAGAACCAAGTGGAAGATTTTTTGGTAGAAACTTTGACTGACATTTTGAACTTCTTAACAACATCAAAAAATTTAACGATCCCTATTTCCTGATTGTTTTGTCGTTGTAAACGCGCTGGTTGCTCTAATTTGTCAAAATTTCATCCCAATCATTTGGCATGTATATCGAGGTGAAGTTTGAAACTTTATCATTTTTTAGTATTTCAGTTGGAGAATTTTAAGTTGGATGTATAGGTGGTTGATTGATGATAAATTTTAAATTCCAGTATTTATGAAATTTCAGAAGTCAAAAATATATAATTAAAACTTTTAAGTTTTATATTCTATGCATGTATGAATTAGCTTTGTGCGAGGTCAATTATCATTTCTTTTCGGTTTTGGTTCTTAATCTTGAGTTAGGACCCATCTTGTATTCCTAGTGTTTTGATTGAGATTTTAATGTCAAGACTTTTTTTAGGTTTTAATGATTTTATGGATTTCGATGTCTTTTTCCAATAGCACGTTTTGACTGGTTGTTAACTATTGTCGTCATTGGTAGGATTTATTTATGTTCAACATCATTGTTTTCAAAACTTTATTTAGAGACATGTTCTCATATAAAATGACGTTTCTGAATTATGATCATTGATTTTACCATACTATGTATATATTTTTATTAGGCATATTTACTTTGAGTATACACATTTTATTTTGATAATCTTGGTATAGTGACCAAGTTTGATCAACTCGTGAATGTTTTCTTTATGCACGTTCGACCATTAAAGAATGTGTTTCTTTGTGTTGACTAAAATAATGAGACAATTAATTGTGCCGTATCCATGAGCACAAAACTTTAAACATGATTATAGTCTTTATTTTCGTGGCTTTAGCAATTGTCGAGTACCACCATTATAAATGTATATGTCTA
This sequence comes from Begonia masoniana, assembly GCA_022432975.1. Taxonomy (NCBI): domain Eukaryota; kingdom Viridiplantae; phylum Streptophyta; class Magnoliopsida; order Cucurbitales; family Begoniaceae; genus Begonia; species Begonia masoniana. Next base: position 7,107,018 of record CM039513.1, on the reverse strand, counting down.
TAGCATAGTGTACCCGAAGCAAGTGCCTTTAGCTTTTTCGATAACTTTCCTATTAATCTTATTTCCTTATTTTTCTCTTTCACAGAATCTTCATGATTGTTAATATGACGTCATCAAATAATCAGAATGTAATATTTCTTGATCACCAAGAAATAAATTATCAATTTGGAAAAATATATTATCTCCATAAATATATATAAATATTGCCAAAAAATCAATGTCAACATATATGCAATATCTTTGCATTTACAATCTCTCACTTTGGCATTTTTTTGGCAAAATCAATATACCATAGAGTTTCAATAACTGCTCATGAATTGTAACTCTCCCTGAATTGTGACTTCAAACATCATAAAGTTATCACTCATCATATAGTATCAGAGAGCAGAGCATATTACACCATACATATAACCAATCACCAATCACCAAAATACTCTCCATTTTTGCCATAAAAAGACAAATAGACATATAAGAGAATAGCACTTAACATAATAGCAGCAACAACACCAGATAAAGACCGAAATGGTCAGAATAAAGACCAGTAACACGATATGAATATAACCAATATCAGAAGTATAATATCCAAAGGAGTAAAAGAAATATCCAGGTAGCCAAAATAGTCATAAAATATCATATCCAGACGCAGATATAGTAGTTATACGAGTACCATAAGAATCAAATAAAATATTCAGAGAACAAACACATCACTGAATTAGTTCAATGTTAAGCACTATCTGGCCCATCCGCTGGAACATTCTCTGGGACACTTGATGGACCAGCTTCATCCATTGCTCTGGTTTGTAGATCTGAATCTGCCATGTGAGGATTTTTCTTGTAAATATCATTTAATAACACAGCAATTGTTGATCTCTATTTTTCCAACTCATAAATTTGGATGCTGAGAGACTTTGACATATTTAACAAAAATTTTACAGAGCGAGCTAGGAGAGCAGAGTCAGTATTAGATTCAGAAATTGGCAGACCTTCGACAAAACCTTCTAAATCATTATTGTGCTCCCCCATTCGAAGTTTGTAGCTAATTCTAATTTCCTCTTTTTTGACATATAACACTTCATTTTCTTTAATGATAGATCGTTGAGCAGTCAAAACGCCATAAATCAGAGATGGGAAAGGAAGAGCTAACCTTGTATTCTTACCATCTTTATGCTTCAAGATCAGATCAAAAAACAACCTGTCGAAATCAATAGGTATAGAATTTCCAATTTGTATAGTAAAGTTGCCATGGCCTTGTTCACCCCTGTGCCATGGGATGTAGGCATCCAATTTCTCATGGCGATTTTGTGAAGGATTCCATATTTTACAGAGAGCTGTGAGGCTGGGAAGTCTTTGCCATGGGGCCAGATTCGTCTGACATCCCCAATGACATCAAAAATTATTGCATTGTAGTCCAGCACTAACTTTTCAGAATCACTCATCTTCAATCCCAAGTAATCATTTATAACAGAAGGATTAAAATTAAACATGTGGCCTCAAACATAAACCCGGCCAAAATCAGAATGTGCAGAGTCTTTCACATCTGAATCAAGATTACCATAAAATTCTTGGACTATTTTCCAAACAAAAGGACAAATACTTCTAAAAGTTTTCTCTAATCCCAGTCTAAGCAAATGATACACGACTGCTTCACATTGAGAAAAATCTCCTTCATGAATTTTTCCTTCTGCCCAAATATTTCATTGAGAGAAATTTGGCCATCGGCTTGCATGCAACATTGACTTAAAGTCATCATTTGACACTTTTAAAGAGACTTACCTTGTTTGGATTTTGATTCACCTTTCAATGCAGATTTGGATTTCGGAGCTCTTCTAGAAACAAAAATTTCACTTGTCTTTTGCTTTTTGGATTTTGGGTCAGGTGATAGACTTATTCTTGGTGTTTTGACAATGGTAGGCTTTTGAAGCTTCTCCACATAGGGCTTTGAGGTAGTGGATTTTGAAGATTTCAGAGCAGGCAATTTTGAGGCCTTTTGTACAGAAGATTTTGACCTCTTTGGAGCAGTTAATTTGGAGGATCTTCGGGTTGGTTGTTCTAGTGATTTTCTCATGAAAACATCTTCATCATCTGTATTTACCTCTAAAACAGCGTCTTGAAGCCATGAACTGTCAGAAAATGATTCCTTTTCAATTCTAGGCCTTTTCCCTTTTGATGTCGTAGAAATCTTTGAATTTCTAGGTGCCTTGGACAGCACGGAGCTGGTTTTGAATCTATCTCCTTTATTCTTGCCAAATTTTTGTTGGACTCCAGTAGCGTCAACTTGTCGAATTGGAATCGCCTCGATAATTTTTGGAAACTTCTTTTCAGTAACAAAGGGATTTACCGAAGGTGAAATAGGTGAGTAAACCATAATGGCCGATTCGAAACTCGGCGTCTTTGCTGGAACATTCACAGGAACATCCCCAGAAAATATCTCGTCGGAAACTTCCTCAATGATTATTGTGAGATGAGCGAAAGAAAACCCTAACAGATTGAAGAATCGAGGATAAGCAAAAGAAAGAGTGTTCTGAGAAATCTGACTTTGAAATATATTGATATCTCTTCTCCATAAATGCCAATCAAATCACCAAAATAAAGAAAATCCATGATTTTTAGTTAATTTTCCAAAAATAAATCCGAAAATTACCATAAATAAAATATTCAATCTCTCGTAATTTAGGAAATAAGACCAATAAAATAATACTGCTCCAATCTTTTCTGAGAAAAAATCATCCAGATTTCACAAGAATATCCAAGTTTTGCATGTCACACTCGGTATTATTCCATAGAAAAATAATTACTTGTTGCAGGGGGTGAATAACAACACAGTAGATTGCTAAAACAAAACGCCTAGGACACAGGGCATTTTTTTTTTAAATAAATGCAAAAAATAACTTACATAATACAGAGGCCTAAGGCAGACCTCAACTCTTCAAATCTAGCACCATCCAATGCCTTGGTGAAAATATCAGCAATCGGTTTTTCCGTTACCATATGCTCCAAATTAATGATTTTGTCCTCCACTAAAGATCGAATAAAATGATGTCGTATGTCAATATGCTTTGTCCGTGAATGCTGAACAGGATTTTTAGAAATATTGATAGCGCTCAAATTATCACAATAGAGGGTCATGACACCCTGTGTGACACCATAGTCTTTCGTCATTTGTTTCATCCAAAGAAGCAGCGTAAAGCTGCTACCTGCTGCTATATACTCTGCCTCAGCCATAGATAGAGAAATAGAATTCTGCTTCTTGCTGAACCATGACACAAAGTTGTGTCTCACATAAAAACATCCACCCGAAGTGCTTTTTCGATCATCAGAACTTCCTGCCCATTCAGCATCACAATAACCCACCAGATTTGCATTAGACTCAAAAGAATACCAGATGCCATAATCAGTTGTTCCACTAACATATTTTAGAATTCGTTTAACCAAAACTAAGTGAGACTCCTTCGGATTTGCTTGAAATCGAGCGCATACACCCACGCTATAACAAATATCTGGTCGGCTGGCAGTTAGATATAAGAGACTTCCAATCATACTTCTATACAAACGCTGATCAACAGTAATTCCCTTTTCATCTTTAGAAATTTTTTCATGTGTCCTAAGGGGTGTTCTACTCGAGCATGCATTCTCAAGCTTAAATTTTTTCAGTAAATTCTTAGCATATTTGGCTTGAAAGATAAAAATATCATTCTTCTCTTGTTATATTTGAAGGCCAAGAAAATAATTTAGTTCTCCAACCATACTCATCTCAAATTCGCCAGTCATTTGAGCTACAAATTCATCCACCATAACATGTGACACCGAGCCAAATACTATATCATCAACATAAATTTAAGCAAGGAGGAACTGACCTTTGTCACGGCAAACGAATAGAGTTTTATCTACTCCTCATTGCTCATATCCCTTGGTTAATAGATATTACGTGAGGCGTTCATACCATGCACGAGGGGCTTGTTTGAGCTCATATAACGCCTTCTTCAATTTATACACATACTTGGGATGATGAGGGTCTTCAAAACCTTTTGGTTGAGCAACATAAACTTCTTCATTGAGAAACCCATTGAGGAAAGCGCTCTTCACATCCATTTGATATAGCTTGAACCGCATAACACAAGCGAGAGATAATAAAAGCCGAATAGATTCAAGACGAGCAACCAGAGCGAATGTTTCATCAAAATCAATACCTTCAATCTGAGAGTACCCTTGAGCAACTAGCCGAGCTTTGTTGCGAGTAATGTGACCATGCTCATCGGTCTTGTTCTTGTAAATCCACTTAGTACCAATAATGTTCACATCGGGAAGACATGGTACTAAGTCCCAAACTTGATTTCGGGAGAATTGGCTGAGTTCTTCTTGCATAGCTTCTATCCAGTATTCATCTAGTAATGCTTCTTTCACATTCTTGGGCTCAATTGTGGATGTAAAGCATGTCATTTGAATCATTTCACGATAATTAACACGCCGCTTATCTCTGGTTCGTATACCATCATTCAGACCCCCAATAACCTCATCTACAGGATGATTCTTCTAAACACGTATAGATGGTGGCTTGTTGTGTAGGGTAGACACTTCTAATTCATCAACTATCTCTGTTTGATCTGTGACACCGCCTGTGACACCGAATGGAACACTAGGACCTTCATTGTTTGAAATATGATTTGCATCGTCTTTCAGATTAAATGCTGTGTCCAGAGAGTCGTCTACTTGAACATTTGTAGATTCGATAATAGTTCGAGTTCGTTTGTTGTAAACTCGATAAGCACGGCTATTTGTAGCATAACCGAGAAAGATAGCCTCATCACTCTTAGGATCTAGTTTCCCCATGTGTTCCCTGTCATTCAACACAAAGCAGATTCTGCCAAATAGGTGAAAATAATGAAAATTTGGAGTTTTACCTTTCCATATATTATAGAGTGTCATAGAAGTTTTGTCTCGGAGATACACCTGATTTATGATATAACAAGCAGTGCTCATAGCTTCAGCCCAGAACTTCTGAGGTACATCCCTTTCATGTAGCATTACTCGAGTCAATTCAGCCAATGTACGGTTCTTCCTTTCAACGATTCTGTTTTGTTGAGGAGTCTTTGGTGCCGAGAATTCATTAGCAATCCCTAGGTATTTACAGAAATCCAAGAAATCAGAATTTTCAAACTCTCTTCCATGGTCACTGCGAATTCGAATAATCTTCAAGATAACACAATCTTTTTCATGTTGAAGTCGAGTACACATTGATTTGAAAGCTCTAAAAGTGTCGGACTTTTCTCTAAGAAATTCTACCCATGTGTATCGTGAAAAATCATCAACAGTAACGAAGACATACCGTTTTCCTCCAATACTTTCAACCGGCATTGGCCCCATTCGATCCATGTGAAGTAATTCAAGTACCCAAGTAGTTGAGGATGACTGTGATATCTGGTGTGACACCTTGATTTTCTTTCTGATTTGACATGGTCCACATAATTTGTCTTCATCAAATTTTAATATAGGAATTCCTCGGACAGCACCTTTTGAAATAAGCTTTTCAAGCATTCTGAAATTAACATGTCCCAACTTTCTATGTCATAGAATAGTGTCTTCCATACTCGACCGAAGGCAGGTAGACGAGGAAGAAATAAGATAGCAATTGTCGGATGACCTAGATCCTTCGATAACACACTTGTTGTTTTGATCGGTCACCACACATTTTTCTCTTGTGAATTACACATTCAATTCTTGATCACAAAGCTGGCTAATACTTATTAGATTAGATTTCAGACCATTTACCAATAACACATTACTCAACTTTGGTAAACCAGGAACATTTAACGTTCCCCTTCCAATGACATCCGTTAAGACACCGTTGCCGAAAGTTACTTTTCCCACGGATTCGGGTATAATATCTGTCAAATACCTCTCTTCACTTGTCATATGTCTAGAACATCTGCTATCAAAATACCATGCATTAGTTCTGATTGCCTTTAGTGAAAGATGTGTAACATTACACCTCAAACTTGATTTCATCACTCATTTCTGATAAGAGAATCTGCAAGAAGAAGCATTTCTAACAGTTCCCAATCTTAAGTCAGCAAGATAAGTAAAGCATTTAGGGCGAATATGACCACGACGTTGGCAATAATGACACACAGAACCATATATATTACCTTTTCTGCTTGCAACATGATAGAAGTTATAGGAATTTAATTTTCTGTTAGTTCTTGGCATTCTGTTTGCAACTTGTTTTCCTTTGTAATTAAATCCCTTGGCTAACACCGGCTGTGACACCGAACTTGCCCTTACGAATTTCATCACAGAGCGATTTTCTTTTACTACAACTGTCTGTACAACAGAGCTTTCACCTTTAAAACCCAATCCAGATCGATTTCCACCAGATTTGCTGACATTAAGAATATCATCTAGTTTAGAAGAACCTGAATTTAGCATTTTGACATTCTTCTTCATGAGACTTATCTCATTGGTCAGATCTTTAACTTCATCCAGACTTGTTTCCAGCTTTGTCTTCAAATCATCAATAACAATTTGAAGATCATTCTTCTCATCTTTCAAATTTCTAATCTGTATGTGTAGAAGCTGATTTACTTTAACAAGCTCGGTCCATTTTTCATGCAAAAATTTGTATTCTCCAATAAGATCTTCTTCAGAGACAAGTTCTTCGTCTTTATCACTACTATTGGAAAAATTGTCTGTGACACCGGGTATAACACCACCGTTTTCTTCTCGTTCTTCCTTTCCAACAAGCGCCACATGATTACTCTGAAATTCGTCTTCCTTCTCTGACTCATCCTCACTCCAGGTTGCATTCAGAGAATTCTTCTTCTTCTTTAAGGTATTAGCACATTCTGCTTGTATATGCCCGAAACCTTCACACTCTATGCACTGAATACCTTTGTTCTTAAATGGTTGATCAGATATATAAGTTTCTTTTCTGTGCTTCTTGTTGCTTGAAGAACCATTTTTAAAGTTTGTGACACTCTGTCTGACACCACGAGTATTTCTTCCAAATCTCTTCATAACTCTGCTGAAATTCTTTGATAGTAGGGCTAGAGACTCCTCCAAGTGATCTTCATCATGCTCGTTGTAATTCTGTACCTCTGTTTTAAAAAGCAACTCCCTTTGCCTTCTTTAATTCGGTGTCTCCTCCAAGATTCATCTCAAAAGTTCTAAGAGATCCCATCAACTCTTCTAGCTTCATTCTAGAGACATCTTTGGCTTCTTCAATGGCAGTGACTTTATAGGCAAACCGTTGTGGCAAAGACTTTAAAGTTTTTCTTACAAGTTTTTCTTCAAAAAACATCTCACCGAGAGCAAACGCTTCATTAGCTATGTTATATAATTTGGCATTGAACTCGCCAATAGTCTCATCTTCCTGCATCCTTAGATTCTCAAATCGAGTGGTTAACATTTGCATTTTGGACAACTTTACTGTAGATGTTCCTTCATAGGTTGTTTGAAGAATTTCTCATGCCCTTTTTGCAGATTCGCATGTGGAGATGAGTCTGAACTGAATTGGATCCACACCATTAAAAATAGCATTTAGAGCCTTTGAATTGCTAAGTGCCAAAGCATCTTCATTTACGTTCCAATTTTCTTCGGGTTTTGGAGATATAATACCTTCTGCATTGGTGTTCATAGGGTGATTTCAACCTGTTAAAATAGATCTCCAAGCCTTCTCGTCAATAGCTTTAATGAATGCCTTCATCCTTGCTTTCCAATAAGCATAATTACTTCCATCCAACAATGGCAGACGCATCGTAGAACCTCCTTCTTTCATAGAGTCCATCACACACTAATTATAATCTTGTCCCACTGATCCTGCTTAAGAAACAGAAGCGACCAGCTCTGATACCAATTGAAATATTAAGATTAGTTATGCAGTGTCACACAAGGTGTTACGTGTGACACCGATAATGAATACAATGATGAACAATATAAATATGCAGAAATAAATGAGACAGGAGGTTGTTAACGCAGTTCTGCAACCAGCCTACGTCTGAGGGGCCACGTCCAGATATAAAAACATTTCTTTGAGTTCACAAAGTTACAAGACAATCGGACTTATACAAATAAAGACTCTCTCTTATCTTTGTCGCCACCTCTAGCTAACTTCTCTAAGAAAATTGTTTTTACGTGATCCCCTCGACTTAAGATTGACCTATCCCGAGATCTAGATAACAACAAGATCCCCTTGTCGTTGATTCCTCCCGGAACCCGTGTTATGGCAAGATCCTTTCACCCACGATCAAAGTGACTAGCTCCCATTGTCTAAAAATAGAACTCCTCCCGAGTTCAGATGCAGCCTCCTCCCGATACTGAGCTTCAATGAAGAACAAAGAAATATTGCCTCCTGGGACACCTCCTGGAACACCAGAGTGTTGTCTTTGGATGCAATACACAACACACTCAATAAATCGATGCAATCCACAGCATAAGAAAAGTGTGTAAGACAATCACAGACCCAAACGCAGAAACGTTGGGAGTGAACGAAAAGCGATGGCACAAAGAATGAATAAACATTTTCACTCGAAAATCAAAACTCTGTCGTCAACCGCTTTCACAGAAACGAAAGTTTTAAATATCATTGGCAGCTTCCATATCTTCGATTCAGTCAGTTACCAAATTAGCTATTGATGTGGTGATTCCCTAAATCAAGCTCGAAATCTTTCAAATCAGCTCCAAAATCAGTATTCAAAGATCCCAAGCCTTCAAATCAGCTTCAAATCAACATTTAAATATTTTATGAACTATTTTATGCATTATTTTATTTTATTTTAATTTCCTAAATTAGTTGGTTATTTTATTTAAGGTTGTATTCCGAATTTTCATTATTCAATTATTATTCAAGATTAAGAAAATTAGGGTTTCTCTTGGTTTCTCTTGCGAGAGAGTTTTTCGTTCGTTCTCGCATCCTGCTGCGTCAGGTGGTATCAGAGCTATTTTCAGTTCAGTCTGCAATGGCCAGTTCAGGAAGCAATCACGTCCCGAACGTCGTTCAGGAAGTGGAAGTCTTGCGAGCCGGATTAGAGGCTCAAGAGGCGGCATTCAAAAACTTGGGAAAAAATGTCGATCAAAATTTTTGGCGTATCGAGCAGCGCCTTGAAGACTTGATTGGTCGTTTTGACACCCTAGGGTTTAATGCCAACAGAAACAGAGATGGTGAGAGGGTTCGCCCGAGAGATGAGACTGCTCAAGGCGAACGCTATGAACTACCTGTTCCTGCGAATAATCTAAGACGACCTATACTCGATTATGAGGTTGATTCAGATGAAGAAGAAGAAGAGGTGGAGACAATAGAAAATTGCTTCGGTCGTCGTGAAGGAGATGGCGGCGGCGGCGGCGGTTTCAGCCGATTTGGCGGCGGCGGTTTTGGCAGTGGTCATGGTAGATTCGGCGGCGGTCGTGGCAGATTTGGTGGCCGTAATAGCAGATTTAATAATCATGACTATCATGCTGTCGAAAACGAGTTTAAATTGAAGGTGGACATCCCTAGCTTCAACGGAAATTTAAAAATCAAAGATTTCATCGATTGGGTTGCTGAGGTTGATCGATTCTTCGAATACATGGAGATTCCGTCAGAAAAAAGGGTGAAATTGGTGGCGTGCTGATTGAAGGGCGGAGCTTCTGCATGGTGGGAGAGGCTACAAAACAGGTGCTATCGGGAAGGCAAACAACCTGTTAGAACCTGGACTCGGATGAAGCAATTATTACGGGCTGATTTCTTGCCCCCTGATTATGAACAAATTCTCTTCCAACAGTATCAGCGTTGTCATCAAGGTATGAGAACTGTATATGATTATACAGCCAAATTTATGAGATTGGCAGAAAGGAATGACTTGCGAGAGAGTGAAGGGCAATAGGTAGCTTGATATTTGGATGGGTTGAAACCCTATATTCGAGACAAAATCGGAGTTCATGTTTTGCGAAGTTTGAATGAAGCAAAGAATATGGCGATAAAGGCTGAACTGGTGATCCAAGAGAAACAGGGCAACAATAGTAGGTTTGACTCGAGCAGGCATACTTACGATAATGAAGGATTTCAGAGAAATAATATGGAGAAAGAAAAGTCAGTTTCTAACATCCCAGCTCGCTCAGAACAGGCAGAAGATAAATCGATTGGGAAGCAAGTGGTAGCCGAAAATAAAGAAGCGCCAAAATCAACCAACCCCTACGCGAGACCTATCCTTGGCAAATGTTTCCGATGCAATCAGCCTGGTCATCGGCTAAACGAGTGTCCGAATCGGAGAACAATCAATATTGTTGATAGAGATAAGCATGAGCAAGAAATTTGTTGTGAACCCGATGGCGACGAGGAGGCGTTTGAAGAAGGGGACGGAGAGAGGGGAGAAGAGACATTCATAATTCGAAAATTGATGCTCACTCCTAAGCAAGAAGATTGCTCACAGAGACATCAATTATTTCGCACCAGATGCACTATTAATGGTCGACTCTTTGATTTGATCATCAACAGTGGTAGTTGCGAGAATATTATCGGTAGAAAAACCGTAGAGATTTTACAATTACCAATAGAGAAGCACTCTACTCCGTACTCAATTGGATGGATCAAGGCAGCTGAGGAGATTCAAGTGAAAGAACGATGCAAGGTACCATTTTCTATTGGCAAATATACAGATGAAATGTACTGTGATATCGTAGATATGGATGCATGTCACATTCTATTTGGTAGACCGTGGCAATTTGATGTGGACGCTCAACACGTAGGCAGGGATAACGTCTATAATTTAACGAATGACAGGATGAAGTTCACATTACTTCCTTTGAAAGCAAAGCACCGTCCTAAAACTTCTAAAGTAAAGGGACAATCTTTCCTTATTAATACTCAAACGGGTCATGAAATGGATGAGGCGATTAAAGAATCTCAGGAGGCTTATGTACTAATCATGCGGTAGATTCTAGTGGTTGGTGAAGAGCATTCGACGGCCGAACTACCCCAAGAAGTCAACCTGTTATTGGAAGAGTTTACTGACATCGTTCCTGAGGAGCTGCCGAGTGGTTTGCCACCTAAAAGAGACATTCAGCACCATATCTTTCCGTTCTTTCCGGACGACGAATTATTATATCCGGAAAACTCGGGGTCGAGTTTTTCTATGGTGGGGGAGAATGATGTGGTGATTCCCTAAATCAAGCCCGAAATCTTTCAAATCAGCTTCAAATCAGTATTCAAAGATCCCAAGCCTTCAAATCAGCTTCAAATCAATATTTAAATATTTTATGAACTATTTTATGCATTATTTTATTTTATTTTAATTTCCTAAATTAGTTGGTTATTTTATTTAAGGTTGTATTCCGAATTTTCATTATTCAATTATTATTCAAGATTCAGAAAATTAGGGTTTCTCTTGGTTTCTCTTGCGAGAGAGTTTTTCGTTCGTTCCCGCATCCCGCTGCGTCAGCTATAACGTCGCAATAGTTAAGGAAAATAAATCTTAACAAATTCGGTTGTGTGACACACAGTTTTATACTTTAGGAAAGTATCGCTAACTTCCTTGATATGGCTCCGAAAAATTAGGTAAGCATACCATTATTCATGGTAACTCGAAGCCCAACCGATTTTATCAAATCTCCATCGAATCGGCTTACCAAAACAAATTTTTCCAAAAAACAAGTGTCTTTAGCTTTTTCGATAACTTTCCTATTAATCTTGTTTCCTTATTTTTCTATTTCACAGAATCTTCATGATTGTTAATATGACGTCATCCAATAATCAGAATGTAATAATTCTTGATCACCAAGAAATAAATTATCAATTTTGAAAAATATGTTATCTCCATAAATATATATAAATATTGTCAAAAAATCAATGTCATCATATATGCAATATCTTTGCATTTACAATACTAGTTGCGCTATCTTATAATTTTATGTTCGCTATATTAACTCCGACCCATTTCGTATGGGCTAGGGGTCAATCTATGTTAAAAAAAAATTTTACTGTAAACTGAGTTTTGGACTGAGTGATCAGGTTCTTTCTGAGATCAGGGCGTCCGACTCGACGTTTTTGTCTAGGTTTACTTTCAGGTTGTGACAGAGATACAGTTCAGTTCAAAAATAAAAGAAATAAATATTAATGTTGATTTGGGATTTAATTTTTGGGTTTGGGTTGGATTTGGATCGAATTATGAGTTATTTTCAAATTTGGAGTAACTCGATTTGAGTCAAACTTTTTGATCTATGGTTTGCCACAATTCGGTTGTTGCTCTTCGTTGTTCTTAACCGTCAAAATCATGAACCAAAATGTGAACCGAAGTTCTTCCATAATTGAAATCGATTTCGGTTCATATGGTGGTGATAATCAGAACCAAATCCTCAGTTTTAGTTTGAACTGTGATTTCGGTTTCGCTTTACTACACTCTAAAAATTAACAAACCATTGTGCAAACAGCCCTAAACTAGCCCATTCTCCAGCCATATATTTTAGATTAAACTATGTTTTTAATTCTTAAAATTCACGGTTTATGTCAATTCAGTTCCCATATTTTTTATTTTGTCATTATAGTTCTTATATTTTCGATTTTCTTTTTAAATTGTTCCCACTTGTTTATCATATTTCATATTTAACCAGCAGTCAAAAAAGTTGTTGATAAAATAAGCATAAGAAGTAAACATATTTCACATTTAATGTGAAGAAGATTTGCTACAAACACTCACTGCATATGTGGCTTCCTTTTGACCCACATATGAATTTATTATATTTTTATATCAAAATAAATATTAATTTTCTCATTCTACTTCTCAAACTTCCTATTAATTTATTGCAGAACATATTCTCCGAATTTCTCCAGCACTGCCTGTCTTCACTTCAATATTACTCATCTTCACCATAGATTTTCCAAACTCAACACTGAATGTCAGTCCAAGCAATCCTCGAACCCCCAAGAATCGTTGAACGATGGTCTGCGTCGAGGGATCGGTCCACAGCATTTGATCGGACTCGAGAACTCCTCGCCCGCTCCTCAAATTCGAGAAGAAAGAATTGTCGAACCGGTTTTGGCTTCCCGTGTCGAGAGCGACTCTTCTTGAACCGTCTCCGTTTTGAGGGCAGAGAGTTTGGAGTTGAGGAAGGAATGAAGAGGCAATGGACGGATCAGAAGTTGCTGAGGTCGTGTTATACAATCTGTAGCTGAAGAACTGGCAAGCTGAAGTTCCAATCGTGTGTCCACCTAAGACAAAACAAATATAAACATTTAAATAAACAAACATAAATTGTACTATATATATATATATGATTATTACGAACACTTACCAACAAGGGTGACTAAATCTTGTGCGTTTAAGCCTTTGTCTGAAAACAACTGTTTTTGCACATCTACCGAGTCTGTAAATCCAGGCAGATTGGACGTCTCAGACGCCAAAGAAACTCTTCCATCTCTTCGTCCAGTAGGCACCTGCCAAGTTAGACCACCGGTCTGCAAAAAACAAAGTAATAATAATAACCCTCATTCTTCAAATGTAATAAAGCAAAACGGTAAAATTACAAATGAAGACTGTAATTACCAAGACGACGGAATCCCGAGCAGCAAGAGCAAGAATGTCAGCGCAAGAGACGATGCCAGGGCATGCAGTCTCAAGCTGGGACTTGGCATCATCTATAACATCGTAGCCTCTGAGCAAGCGGTTTGGGCCGCCGGTTTTTTCGGTGTCAGTGCCGTCGATGAGAATCGAGCCGTCACAACCTTGAACAAAGCAGTCATGGAAGTGCATTCTCAGCAAGCCGGGTGCTATGGTGGGATCAGAACGAAAATGGGACTGAACAGTTGTTCGAACTATGGATTCTACGCTAGGACATGTTCTTGAATAAAAACCCACTCTTGTTCCTTGGGCATGGACCAAGTTAGAGGAAGCCATAGCCAGGATAAACAAGAGATTTAGAAAGAGAGAATTTCTCTGGAAACTATTGAACAACTCCATGAAAACTAAGATACAGAGAGAGGAAATCTCCTAGGTTTGAGGGTCAAGGGAAGCGGAAAGTTAGTGACTTCAAATGAACTCAAACTCAAAGTGATGATTGGCAAAGCAAGTGAGGAGAAGTATTTATAAGCGACTTACATGGGTTAAAAGTAAACATAATCGGCCAGTAAGGCCGCCATGGAGTGAGAGAGAGAGAGTTCAAGTGTGAAAAAAAGAAGTGGAAATATGAGTTGGGTTACAATCATTTTCGTATTCTTCTTCTTCTGTCTGCGCTTATCCTTTAAATGTTGTGTTGAAACTTTTGTACACTCCGATTCCGCGTGGAAGACTTGGTCTTACTCCACCAACTAAATGATTAAGCAATCCAACAAAACAAAGAGTAGGACTAATTTGAAATTTCCAATCTAAACTACCTAAATAATCTACTCATACCCTTTAAAGATCAAATGTTAATCAAGTCCATCGACACTGAACTAAACGATAAAAGCATAGCGGCAACATGTTTCGTCCATAAAACTAAACAATAAAACTTTGATTTGTTCATAAATGAATTGAAACTTTTCAAAATTACTCAGAATTTGAGGTCTCGTAAGTTTAATTATTGGTATATAATTAGTGGGAACATCGTATAAACCTAATCTTTTTCCAACGTGCTTTTCATGGGAAGGTTGGTGAAATGCAGAGATTCTCTTTACACGCTGTCATGCAATCGAAAAGTCTCACATGAACACACAATCCAAATTCAATTGGGTCCACTTTGACGCTCTTATTTCCACTTCTGTTAAATCATCAAATAAATTATGAATTTTTTAAAATACCATATGATTGGTAAAAAAGAAATTAAGATAAGGCTCAAATTACTACTCATTATATCAATTTTTAGACAAATTAAAATCATAAAATTTCAATGGCTGCGCCTAGATGAAGCTACAACACATCACCTAAAATCATATAATCTAATATCATGAAAGCTGTGGATTGGATTATAAATTATTCAATCAAGCAAAGAGAATCCATGAATGGAGGCTCTAATAGCATGTTAACACATGTGAGAGAGTAGAACTCATCCCCAAAAGCTAGTTCGAGAGGAGAGAAAATCTCCCTCACATATATACAAAGCGCAGGCCCATCTAATAGATGATGTGAAACAAACACAATTATTAATAATTTTGATTATTCAAATTCTATTTGGAACCAGACAAAAAACTCGTGATACAATAAAAGTAGTGGAACAAATAAGGTTTTTTTTGTAAGGTCAGTAGTGGTAAGAATGACATGGGGTGTCGAGCAAGTGTTTTTAAGGTGGTTTTATAGATTTGCTACATGTATAAATTCTTTTGTACTTAAATTATACACTGTAAATTTTCTTCCATGTTTGTAATTATTTACTCGTTAGAGTTTTTCATATAAATGTTGATGTTCGTGCTATTTTTCATATTCACGTTTCATATTACATCGTTATATTTTGTTGAAACGAGAAATAACAAGCAACTAAAATTCCATTCCGCTATTATTTCTTCTCATCATTGTTAATTATGTACTCGGCAGCCTTTAAATAGAAAACTTTTGAATGTTAACAGCTCGAAGATGTATGGAAGTAATTTTCATATTAAATATAATAATAAAAAAAACAACGCAAAGTAATTTTAAGAAGCATTCTTTCTTTAGATTTGCACGAAAGCCACCATAAATTAGATGTATTCAAGAAAATATGGTACAAATTATTATAAAAAATAGGCTAGCCGCCTTGATTTTTGGCGTGTAATTGACCCTCAAAGTCAATCAGCAAAGATTAACTAAATAAAAAAACAAATAAAGAGTCGCTAAAAGGTCTAATCAAATTTCGTCTTTTATCCGATTCATGGGGCGTGAGTTAATCTGCACTAATCGAAGGATGAGACCTAAATATACATTTCAAAGTTGGAATTTTGTTACTTTTTCTGAAAGTCAAAAATCCAGCTAAAATCAATCCAACTAGCCACAAAATCCAAAACTATATTAACATCGTAAACCTAGAACTACAGCTTGTGGAGTGCTGTTTCCAATTCATGAAACTACAGCTTGTGGAGTGTCGGTTCCGATTTTGTTAGTTAATCGACGCGTCAAAAAGGTTAAATAACCAATAATTTAGGAAGATTAAGTTGTTGCGTTTAAGTTTAAGAAACCTAACTTATGAGAAAGATATCTAAACTGAACATTTTAAGATTTAGCAATACAAAAAACACAAAATTATTGAGTTGAATTTCAGATTTAACTATTCAAAAATTACTTTAGACAAAAAAACTTGGTTCTCAATAACCATGCTTCTATGATTTCCTTACCAAAACTCTCAACGTCTAATCTGACCTAAAAAGGAGAGTAGTTTAAGGTGGGTAGGCTAGAGCTAACATTTTATATTAACATTTAAATTAAGAAAAACAAGTGAGCATGACATGTGTAAAATATTTTCTATAAAATTGAATTATGCAAACTTTGAAAGCATTCTATTATAGCGTGATACGCACTTAAAATAAACTTTACTATACATTATGAAAATCGCAGTGAAAATAGAATCATTTATGAATTTCGGGCACACCATGTCATATGCATATAATAATGTAAACACTTGACGATTGCTAAAGTCATGAAAATAAAACATTGATTGAGTTTAGAAATTTGTACCCAATGTCATGACACAGTCAACTGTCTCATTATTCTAGTCAACATAAACAAACACATTCTTTCACGGTCGAATGTGTGTAAAAAAAAAAGAACTCTTTCACGGATCGATCAATCTTGATACACTTAATTAAGATGATCACTAAAGAAGTTACGCAAACTCGAAATAAATATATCCAAGAAAAATAAATTAATAATATAATAAAATTGATGAGTCATAAAAATACACACCTCATTTATATCAAAAAAACATCTCAAAATAATGTTTTTTGAAAAAATGATGTTCAACATAAAAATAATTCTTCATCTCACAACGGGCTAACCAAAAGCGAAAGCAAAGTAAACTGGAAGTCCAAAAATCAGAGAAAGTCAAATATTTTTAATTCTGATATCTAACATCGTAATTCGTATTGTCATATATTAGACTTGAACTCCACATTGACTTTAGAATGCTGGTCGAAAAAATAAATTTTTGGTTCATAACAGTTATTGAGTCGCAACCCAAAAGATGCCGAGGTGCGGCTTAAAAGTTATCTAAACCGCGCGACCCGAGAGGGCTGGGCTGCTACCCAAAAAGCTGGGGCAATTTAAGATGTTTTGGGTGGAGGAAGCGTCAGATTTTACACAACCGGTTGGATGTTCCAGAAATCAGGGGTTGGTGTCGGAGGTATCTAAAGACCCGATCTTTCATTTGGTCTTTGTTCCGCTCTTTGTTTTTGGTGATTTTTGGACAGTGTATTTGGGAATATTGGATTGTGTATGCCGGAAGAATTTATGTTTTTTTTTTTTTTTGTACTGCTTGATATACATCGATGTTAAATGAGCGAGCCGAGCCTAACGAGCTAACCCCAAAAAATTTTCAACTCGAACCGGCTCACGAGCCACGTGTAAAATCCGCCAAAATTTGGTAATGTATAAAATTTTGAATAAATTTTTCGCGAAATTTAAGTATAAATTTGAGCCTAGTTTGTTAATTTTCGTCAAATAGTAACGTACGAATTTTTAGTCACTTATAACCCGTACGAAAAATTTAAAGCAATTAATTAAATTTTGAATTGACGTTCGTGTGTTTCGAGTGAATTAAGTTCACAGTAGAATAACGTCGGAACTAATCGAAAGAAATTATTCGGTAGGGTTTGAAATTGGTAAATCGAAAACTATTAATTTGTTTTAATATGAATTAAAATAAAAAGGAAAAAGTTCAATTTAGCCCCCAAACGTATGAGGTCAGTGGTCATTTGGTCCCTAACGTTTATTTTTGATCCAATCAGATCCTATCGTATACACCGTTTGCAATTCAAACCCTCCCGTTAAATTTGACACGTGTTTTGCACGTGCACTGCTAAAACTAGGTATGAGGGAACTCATGTTGCCGTGAAGACATCGCCAACCTGGTAGGCTGAAGAAGATAAGAATGCGAGATGCCGATGAGCCGTCAAGTTCGAAAAATATTAAACGGAACTCAAAGATGACGTGTACTATATATCGGCAGCAGAGGCATAATAGTCAAACTTGTCCTCACCGAGGATCCACTTCAAGCGCCGGTTTGTAAGACACGTTTATGGAGTTTAACACATAAATTAGTGACTGTTGTAATTGAAGCATATTTGGAGCATATTTGGATTTTACCCTTTCATTTAATTTTTTAGTTTATTTTTAAAAAAATTTAAAAATGGACAAAATTTTGTTTGTTTTAAGACTCCTCGATAGCTATCTTCAAACAGTTCCTGCATATTCAAATAACATATATATACCCAACAACTAGATCCAGTATAAATATAAACTAAATGCTACTATAGAACAAAAATAAATTAAACTGAAAATGACAAACATACATGAAATAAAATTGCAAACTAAAATTAAAAGTACATTACAAGAAATCTACAACATAAACTAAACTACGATGAGGTTGGGACATTATCGTCATCGCGGTCCTCTCTTCTCTGGCCCAATCTCAGGTCATCCAGCGTCCTCTCCAGCATGCCCTGTTTATCTTCAAATCCTTCTCACCTCTGACTCCACCTATCCTCCATCCTATCATATCTAAACTCAAAACTCTGCTGTATACTGGCAATGTCCTGCTGCATACCGGCAATGCTCTGGTCCAGCCTAACAAACCTCTGCTCCCACATACTAGTCACCTGGGGGTACAATGGGGGCGCGGGGGCGTACTCGGTGGCGTACTAGAGGGCGGTAGCGTCCTCAAGCGCGGGGGCGTCCTCCAGAAGAACATCTCAAGATGTGGAGGCTCCGCCGCGTCTTTTGGGCATCCAAGACCCATCGAATTCGATTAGGCCCATCTAAGTTAGATGAGTCCTATCAAATACATCGGTAGATTTGTGTGCCCTAATATGCTATCCGCTGGGCACCTGAATTGAAGATTGCTGGACGATCTTCTAAATTAAAGACTCGTACGGTAGACTCTGGGTTTTGACACGCTCGATCTCATTCATGTGATTCACAATCATATATCTCGGGTCAAACATAGTGCAGTTGTATAGCTTCTTCATGATATACAAATCCATCAAGCTGATGAGATCTCTATGTCCAATCCTCGGCAGTAGGCTATGGGTGAGAAAGTTGTGCAAAACCCTAGCTCTGACTTTTAACTCATTCGATTTCGGCTTCACGAAGCCAACAAGGCCCGAGTTGAGGTGGATTTCCCTGATAAATGCTCCAGTGTTCTAGCAAAACCACACTCTGGGGAAAAGTGATAGTATTGTTCGGCGTTTTCTACAGCAAATTCGAGTATCTTGTTGACGACAACTGCAGATACGACAATCTCTGTACCAAATAGATATGACTTCAAGTACTTCAACCTCACGATACTAGCTAAGTTCACGTAAAATAAGCGAACAATTCTGTCGCACGTATCGCCCTGCATGTGGTACAACCCGTGCAAAGAGATGTCGTCAAACATCTCATTGATCTCTAACGACTCCTAACCATTGAAGTTGGCAGTCTTCTCGTAAATAATCAAGCACTTTGACGTATCCTGCTCGAACTACGTATGACAAGTCCGTGTGCAAAATTCCATCGAAAAAAACGACGAGGTGGTTCCGACACCTCATCCAATGTCTGGCTTGATGGGCTACCTTGTTGTGTCATCCAGAGAGCCTTTCGACCTACATGAATTCTGGGGGCCATTTTTGCGGGGGGTTTTGTTATGAAAAAAAGTTCGCAAGTGTAAGAGTCGCAACAAGTAATAAAGTGATAAATAGAGTGTCGAACCCATGAGGACTTTTTAATTGATAATCAAACAAAGTTAATTTCAGTCTAATTTGAATAACGATATTTTAGTGATTTTGACTTCAAAATAAAACAAGAGCAATTAATTAAATAACAGAAAATTAAATGAGTTTAAAAATATAATGAGAAAGTTCTAGGGTTTCCGATTTCACCTAAATTAATCATATTTAGTATTCCTAATTCAATTAATTAATTTCTATTTCTATATGTTGATGGCAATTTCACAAAACTATTTATCAATCTCTCTCGAACAATGATAAACTTATTCAACTAACGAATTATTACCTCTCGGTTTCTAATCATGAGAATTAATTAAATACATTAAGAACGAGAAATTAAGATACTACATGAACGCATTAGCTATCTCTAGTCTAACATCCTTTCCATGATAAATTATTCAGTGCCCGATTATTTATTACCTACAATCCTACGAACATGCTTTTGGTGATCAGTCAACCGCAAGTTTTAAGAGCAGAATAAAATATTCAACACAATATTGAAACAAAAAATTAATAATTTGAATTAAAGAAAAAACTAAATATTCATAATTCGGCTACATGGTAGCCCTAGATAAAAAAATTAGTTCATGCTAAAATAAAGAAAAACAATAAAAATAATAAAGATGTTCATAGTTCAGAAGATGAAGAGAAAGAAAAATTATGCTGAAATTCAGTTCCCGAAGCTCTCGCTCCGTTCCGGTCTCCGTCTCCTAGGGCTCCTCTCGCTCGGGCTCCTCTGAATGATTTCTCTCTCCTCTTTTTGTCTCTTTTAACCTAATCTCATGTGTCTGCTTTGATCAACGACCCAGATTAATCCAATTAAACTTTTAAATTCATATTAATAATTTAACTTGCACAGCTGATCGATCGCAACACAAGAGCCGACCGATCGGCTCTCTTTCTGCCCAAAAGAACGAGTTTCTTGGCTTTAGTCGATCAATCGCCCAAAGATGGCTGATCGATCGACAACTCTTCTGCTTTCTGTAATTCTTCTCCTCATTAGCCAATCGATCGCAAGGCTTGGCTGATCGATCGACTACTTCTCTGCCAAATATTACTTCGTCTTTTCTTCCGTCGATCGATCGCCAAAGTTTGGCCGATCGATAAGCAGGTCCTCTTCTATCATTATTATTCTTGAATTCGCAATACCTGTAATTTTTTCACTTTTCTGCACACTTACACCAAAATTATTAAAATCATTCACATACTTGAGTGAAGCTTATCAATTCAAGTATAAAAAATATAAATAAGTGTGTAAAATACACACTTATCAGGTCCTCCACCCATAATTTTGAAATCGTGACATGGTCGACCGCACTGGGTGATGCGGTTGACCGTGTCACGTTTAAAATGGCATGCGGGGGGGTTAGCGGTCGACCATAAGCCCGTTTTTTGACAGGTTTTTGATAGTTTGAGATTTTCTTCGCTCAAAAAATAATTGGAGCCTTTTTTCCATCATTAACCAAAGTCCAAGCTTTTTTTTGGATTTTACCTTTTATTTTAATCTACATTTGTGATTTGACTGCCTATTTTATGAAATAAAGAAGCAATTGAAGATGTCTAGTCAAATTGTCATTCAAAAAGAAGAATACCACAACAATGAATATATTATAGGTTTGTCCAAAAGAAACTCAAAGCCAAACTATGATTATATTCTAAATACAGCTTGTTCGTTTGCATCGGAATTGGTTTTGCTAGTTAATAATACACATTGTAAGATAGTTTATATTGGTATGGTCAGAATCATAATGTTGATGGAGTTGTGAGGACATTGGATAATGTGTGACATGTTCTCAAGTTAAAAAAAAAAATGATCTCGTTGAGCACTCAGGATTCGAAAGGGCATGAGTTCATCACTGTAGATGGACTTGTGAATATTGGTAGGGGTACTCTCGCTATGTTAAAAGGATATAGAAGATTTGCACATTTGTATGTGTTGAAGGGTTCTACAGTAACAGATGATAAAACTGCTATATTTGTTAACTCATATTTCAAAGGATTGTTTGAGAAGACTTAGAAGAAGTCAGATTTTTTAGCGAAGTTTAATTTGGGATCCGGCCCTACATTAGAGCTGATATGTCAGCTTAGCACAAATATTCAGGGTGATATTGTCATCACACTGTCACCAGTTTCAGTTTCACTAGCTTCAGTTTCACTCATAGTGGTATCACAAAAGTTAGAACCAAGTGGAACATTTTTTGGTAGAAACTTTGACTAACATTTTGAACTTCTTAACGACATTGGAAAATTTAACGATCCCTATTTCCTGATTGTTTTGTCGTTGTAAATAGGCTTGTTGCCCATGTTTGTCAAAATTTCATTCCGATCATTTAGCATGTATATCGAGGTGAAGTTTGAAACTTTATCATTTTTTAGTATTCCAGTTGGAGAATTTTAAGTTGGATGTATAGGTGGTTGATAGATGATAAATTTTAAATTCCTAGTATTTATGAAATTTCAGAAGTCAAAAATATATAATTGAAACTTTTAAGTTTTATATTCGATGCATGTATGAATTAGCTTTGTGCGAGGTCAATTATCATTTCTTTTCGGTTTTGGTTCTTAATCTCGAGTTAGGACCCATCTAGTATTCCTAGTGTTTTGATTGAAATTTTAATGTCAAAACTTTTTTTAGGTTTTAATGATTTTATGGATTTCGATGTCTTTTTCCTATAGCACGTTTTGACTAGTCATTAAGACTATTGTCGTCATTGGTAGGGGTTTATTTATGTTCAACATTATTATTTTCAAAACTTTATTTAGAGACATATTCTCATATAAAATGACGTTTCTGAATTATGATCGTCGATTTTACCATACTATGTATATATTTTTATTAGGCATGTTTACTTTGAGTATACACATTTTATTTTGATAATCTTGGTATAGTGACCAAGTTTGATCAACTCGTGAATTAACCATGTTTTCTTTATGCACGTTCGACCGTTAAAGAATATGTTTCTTTGTGTTGACTAAAGTAATGAAACAATTAATTGTGCCGTATCCATGAACACAAATCTCTAAACATGATTATAGTCTTTATTTTCGTGGCTTTAGCAATCGTCAAGTACCACCATTATAAATGTATACGTCTATAGCATAGTGTGCCTGGAGTCCACGAGTGACTTTATCAAAATAATTTCATGAAAATATTTTTTACTTAGCATACTCCCACATTTTTTTAATTTTGTTGTTGAATATAAAAATTTATCCTCATTGAGTTAGTCTTTTCACCCTAAAAGATTTTTTTTTTCTAGGTAAGATTCTTATAGGTGTGAGGTAGATGTTTGTAGAATGAAATTTTCTTTATTTCATTTTCTTCTATCTTGAGTGATTTATTTCTTTTCTTGATAAAATATACTCTATTTAATTTTTTTCTATTAGATTAGTCTGTAATTCTATATTTGAGTGTTACACAATTGGATTATATTAGTTGCACTATCTTATAATTTTATAATCGCTATGTAGATTCCGCCCCATTTCGTATGGACTAGGGGTCAATCTATGTTAAAAAAATTTCACTGTAAACTGAGTTTTTGGCTGAGTGATCAGGTTCTTTCTGGGATCAAGTCGTTCGACTTGACATTTTTGTCTAGGTTTACTTTCAGGTCGTGACAGAGATACATTTCAGTTCAAAAATAAAATAAATAAATATTAATGTTGATTTGGGATTTAATTTTTGGGTGTTGGATTTGGATGGAATTATGAGTTATTTTCAAATTTGTAGTAACTGGATTTAAGTCAAACTTTTTGATCTATGGTTTGCCACAATTCGGTTGTTGCTCTTCGTTGTTCTTAACAGTCAAAATCATGAACCAAAATGTGAACCGAAGTTCTTCCATAATTGAAATCGATTTCGGTTCATATGGTGGTGATAATCAGAACCAAATCCTCAGTTTTAGTTTGAACAGTGATTTTGGTTTGGCTTTACTACACGCTAAAAATTAACAGATCATTGTATCAGCCCTAAACTAGCCCATTCTCCAGCCATATATTTTAGATTAAACTATGTTTTTAATTCTTAAAATTCACGGTTTATGTCAATTCAGTTCCCATACTTTTTATTTTGTCATTGTAGTTCTTATATTTTCTATTTTCTTTTTAAATTGTTCCCACTTGTTTATCATATTTCAGATTCAACCAGCAGTCAAAAAAGTCGTTGATAAAATAAGCAGAAGTAAACATATTTGATATTTAATGTGAAGAAGAATTGCTATAAACTCTCACTGCATATGTGGCTTCCTTTTGACCCACACATGAATTTATTATATTTTTATATCAAAATAAATATTAATTTTGTCACTCTACTTCTCAAACTTCCTATTAATTTATTGCAGAACATATTCTCCGAATTTCTCCAGCACTGCCCGTCTTCACTTCAATATTACTCATCTTCACCATGGATTTTCCAAACTCAACACTGAATGTCAGTCCAAGCAATCCTCGAATCCCCAAGAATCGTTGAACGATGGTCTGCGTCGAGGGATCGGTCCACAGCATTTGATCGGACTCGAGAACTCCTCGCCCGCTCCTCAAATTCGAGAAGAAAGAATTGTCGAACTGGTTTTGGCTTCCCGTGTCCAGAGCGACTCTTCTTGAACCGTCTCCGTTTAGAGGGCAGAGAGTTTGGAGTTGAGGAAGGAATGCAGAGGCAATGGACGGATCAGAAGTTGCTGAGGTCGTATTATACAATCTGTAGCTGAAGAGCTGGCAAGCTGCAGTTCCAATCGTGTGTCCACCTAAGACAAAACAAATATAAACATTCAAATAAACAAACATAAATTGTACTATATATATATATATATATATGATTATTACGAACACTTACCAACAAGGGTGACTAAATCTTGTGCGTTTAAGCCTTTGTCTGAAAACTTCTGTTTTTGCACATCCACCGAGTCTCTAAATCCAGGCAGATTGGACGTCTCAGACGCCAAAGAAACTCTTCCATCTCTTCGTCCAGTAGGCACCCGCCAAGTTAGACCACCGGTCTGCAAAAAACAAAGTAATAATTATAACCCTCAATCTTCAAATGTAATCAAACAAAACTGTAAAATTACATATGAAGACTGTAAATTACCAAGACGACGGAATCCCGAGCAGCAAGAGCAAGAATGTCAGCGCAAGAGACGATGCCAGGGCATGCAGTCTCCAGCTGGGACTTGGCGTCATCGATAACATCGTAGCCTCTGAGCAGGCGGTTTGGCCCGCCGGTTTTTTCGGTGTTAGTGCCGTCGATGAGAATCGAGCCGTCACAACCTTGAACAAAGCAGTCATGGAAGTGCATTCTCAGCAAGCCGGGTGCTATGGTGGGATCAGAACGAAAATGGGACTGAACAGTTGTTCGAACTATGGATTCTACGTTAGGACATGTACTTGAATAAAAACCCACTCTTGTTCCTTGGGCATGGACCAAGTTAGAGGAAGCCATAGCCAGGATGAACAAGAGATTTAGAAAGAGAGAATTTCTCTGGAAACTATTGAACAACTCCATGAAAACTAAGATACAGAGAGAGGAAATCTCCTAGGTTTGAGGGTCAAGGGAAGCGGAAAGTTCAGTGAGTAAGAAGATGAGCTCAAACTCAAGTGATGATTGGCAAAGCAAGTGAGGAGAAGTATTTATAAGCGACTTATGAGTTAAAAGTAAACATAATCGGCTAGTACGGCCGGGATAGAGAGAGAGAGAGAGAGAGAGAGAGAGAGAGAGAGAGAAGTGGAAATATGAGTTGGGTTACAATAATTTTCTTATTCGTCTACGCTTATCCTTTAAATGTTGTGTTGAAACTTTTGTACACTTCGATTCCGCGTGGAAGACTTGGACTGACTCCACCAACTAAATGATTAAGCAATCCAACAAAACAAAGAGTAGGACTAATTTGAAATTTCCAATCCAAATTACCAAAATAATCTACTCAAACCCTTTAAGATCAAATGTTAATCAAGTCCATCGACACAAAACTAAACGATAAAAGCATAACGGCAACATGTTTCGTCGATAAAACTAAATGATAAAACTTTGCTTTGTTTATAAATGAATTAAAACTTTACAAAATTACTCAGAATTTGAGGTCTCGTAAGTTTAATTATTGGTATATAATTAGAGAACATCATATAAACCTAATCTTTTTCCAACGTGCTTAAAGAAATCTAAGTTTCATGGGAAGGTTGGTGAAATGCAGATTCTCTTTACACACTGTCATGCAATCGAAAAGTCTCACATGAACACACAATCCAAAATCAATTGGGTCCACTTTGACGCTTTTATTTCCAATTCTGTTGAATCTTCAAATAAATTATGAATTTTTTAAAATACCATATGATTGGTAAAAAAGAATTTAAGAGAAGGCTCAAATTTCTACTCATTACATCAATTTTTAGATAAATTAAAATCATATAATTTCAATGGCTGAGCCTTTAAAAAGTTATATATATACCCATTTATTTGTTTCTTATTAGATTTTTATAACTCAAATTCTATTTGGAATGAAACGAAAATCTCGTTATATAATAAAGGGTAATGATCGATTTGAACCCTGTACTATACACTTGTTTTCAATTCGCCATCTGTACTAAAAAATGGGCAAACCAAACCCTGTACTTTGATTCTATTATCAGTTTTGATCTTTTATCAACAATTTTATTAAACCCTCATTTTAAAAATTACTAAACGATCTTGCATTCAGTTAAAATTTTTACTGCATGTTCACTACTTAATGTGAAGATAATCTAGAAATTTTCGTTATTTTTCAACACATGTACAATTTATTATAATTTTGTTTTAGTATTTTATAAAAATATTATAATAAATCATACAAATTTTAGAAACTCACAAAAAATTTTCTATGATCTACCCATGATTTATTATAATATTTTTATAAAATACTAAAATAAAATTACAATAAATCGTACATGTGTTAAAAAATAACAAAAATTTTCATATTATCTTCTTATTAAATAGTGAACATGTGGTAAAAATTTTAACTGAATCCAATATCATTTGGTAATTTTTTAAAGGGTAAAGTGCAATTTGGCCCCTACAACTAGGTGAAATAGGCAAATTACACCATAAACTCGAATAATGGGCAATTTGGCCCCTACAACTTGGGTAATATGCAATTTGGCCCATACCGTCATTTTTTCTGTTAAAAAATCACGTTTTTGTCACGTGATCACATTTTCTTCCAGACATGCCCTTGCATGGAATCAGAACCGGACCAGACCGGTTCGATTAATTTCTGAAAAACCCAGAGGGAATCTGTCTTTCTCCTCTTCAAAAACAGATTTCCCTCTTATTTCCCAGTACCCTTCCTCGCTCGCTCTCGTGCTCTCTCACTCTCTCTCCCGAGACCCCCGCCCTCTGAAATCCTGTCTTTCTCCTCTCTTCGCGTTCGTCGCGCTCTGTCGACCTCGCTCTCTCTCCCGAGACCCCCGCCTCGCTCGCGCTCGACCTCGCTCTTTCTCATATTTTCCTCGGCGATTTTCTGCTCCTCTCCAAATATTCGGCTGTTTTTTTTTTCTTCGAATCAACATCTCTTCTTTTCAATGTCTGCTAAACTTCAAATGGCATCTACATCCCGCAGCAAGAGAAGGTCAAAAAATCCTACTCCAGCTAATGAAATTGCGGAACCAATAACTTGGTCATCTCCTTTCTTCAAGAATGCTGACTCTATGAAAAGGTATAAAGACGAAATTCAATTCAAGCCCTTGATTCTGAGTAGAAAAGTGGAATTTGAGGATTTAAGTAGCTTAGATTTGGTTCAGCCTTTGACGAATTTGGGGTTAATAGAACTGTTTGACTGTGATGGCCCGTATTATGAGAAACCAGTGAGAATGTTCTATGCCAATCTTGAAATTTGTCAAAGGCCATTTAAAATTCTTAGCTATGTGTATGGCAAACACATAGAAATTTCCTCATTTTCTATAAACACAATTTTAAACTGTGAATTTAACAATGAGGCTGAAAGGTATTACGAGCCATACAAGGATCCAGCATTTGTGGGCACCAGTGAAGGTACTGCCTTTATAAGGATGATTGTTAAGAATCCTCGCCGATGCCTTCCAACGAAACCGAAGGCAAATGACTTAAACGTGCGTGCTAGGCTCCTCCACCACATGATCACGTACAATCTCTTACCAAGAGATGGACGTAGAGATTACATAAGTGGTATGGATCTCTATGTTTTATATAAAATTGTTCGACGAGAATCATTTAATGTGGGATATGTGATTTTGAAACGGATGATTCAAGTCTACAACAACGCAGCAAAGTCCCTACCATTTAATCTTCTTTTATTGAAGATTTTTAGGGAGAATGGGGTCCAAATTCCAAGTTCCGAAATCTCATTACCTCTGAACAAAGTTGACACATACACCACATCCACTCTAGCTCAGATGGGGTTTGGGCTCAATGATGAAGGTAATTGGATTTTTAAGGGAGACCGAGTTGGATCACTTGAAGCTGGACCATCCCAAATGGAAGTTGATGAAGGTGGTGACGAGCCTGAACACACTACGGAACCCCCCTCCACTGCATCTCGAGGCAACTTCTCTAACTTTGAGGAACAGTTTAAGTTATTGGTGGAAAATGTTGCTAGCCTCGGCGGTGCTTTTGACTCATTTCAGAATGTGGTTTTCGATCGCTTTGATCAGTTGGAAACGAAGATAAAGGATGTCTGTGATGACATCGTTGAGGTTCACGACCATATTGATTTTCACGCATATTATTGGGACAGGCACACCGGTGCTCCAGCCCCTCCTCCAGTAGATCCACCAGTCGAGCCTTTCGACGATCCCTGTTACGACGATCCCTGTTACGACGATCCCTGTTACGCTCCATCATAATGATATTTTTGATGTTGTGATTCGCTTAGTTTGCTAGTATCTTAATTTTGTTGTATATGAGTTTGGTGTTGGATATTGTTATATAACTTTTCAGTTGATATTGGAAATAGGAAATACTATCTTCTTTGTGTTGAATGCATTTTTCAGTTGATATTGGCTTATGGCTTATTGTTTTGGAAAAAATTGAGTAAATAAATGAGATGTATTGACTGTTTAATAGTTGAATACAAAGTTGAATTCTTAGTGCAAAGTTGTGAAGAAATGGAGACAGGAATTGACGCTTATAAGTTGTCGACAAGTTATAGCAATTGTTGACACTAGGCATATAAAGTGTCGACACTTGAATTAAAGTGTCGACAACAATTGTGAAGAAATGGAGACAGAGGAGTTTACGCTTATATAATGTCGACAAGTTATAGCAATTGTCGACACTAGGCATATAAAGTGTCGACACCTGATATAAAGTGTCGACAACAATTGTGAAGAAATGGAGACAGAGGAGTTTACGTTTAAAAAGTGTCGACAAGTTATAGCAATTTTCGACACTATGCATATAAATTGTCGACACCTGAATTAAAGTGCCGACAACAATTGTGAAGAAATGGAGACAGATGAGTTTACGTTTATAAAGTGTCGACAAGTTATAGCAATTGTCGACACTAGGCATATAAAGTGTCGACACCTGATATAAAGTGTTGACAACAATTGTGAAGAAATGGAGACAGAGGAGTTTACGTTTATAAAGTGTCGACAAGTTATAGCAATTGTCGACACTATGCATATAAATTGTCGACACCTGAATTAAAGTGCCGACAACAATTGTGAAGAAATGGAGACAGAGGAGTTTACGTTTATAAAGTGTCGACAAGTTATAGCGATTGTCGACACTAGGCATATAAAGTGTCAACACCGGAATTAAAGTGTCGACAACAATTGTGAAGAAATGGAGACAGAGGAGTTT
Organism: Begonia masoniana; assembly: GCA_022432975.1. Lineage (NCBI taxonomy): Eukaryota > Viridiplantae > Streptophyta > Magnoliopsida > Cucurbitales > Begoniaceae > Begonia > Begonia masoniana. The sequence goes on along the minus strand of CM039513.1, from coordinate 7,077,388 downwards.
ACGTTTATAAAGTGTCGACAAGTTATAGCAATTGTCGACACTAGGCATATAAAGTGTCGACACTTTCATTAAAGTGTCGACAACAATTGTGAAGAAATGGAGACAGAGGAGTTTACGCTTATAATAGACTACTATCAACGTAAATCTCCATTCATTCCCACAAAAGATTTCCATACATTTGTCCATAATATCCATTTCCATACATTTGTCCATAATATCCATTTCCATACATTTTATAAAGTGTCGACGCTTAAAATAGACTTCTATCAACATAATTCTCCATTCATTCCCACAAAAGATTTCCATACATTTGTCCATAATATCTATTTCCATACATTTGTCCATAATATCCATTTTCATACATTTTACCCTTATCCATAAATCCATAAAATACTTCCATACATTTGTCCATAATAAGTACAGATTCACAAAGGCTAATCAAGTTCATATCAGCGTTACAAGGTCAGTGTCTGTGAATGCCTGGCTGTACTGAAGACTCCTGCATGATGTAAACAATTGATTGTTAACAATAATTAAGTATGATGTAACAAATTGGAAAAGAGAAAACACAATACTAACTTGGGTTCCGATGCAAGCTGCAGAAAACCCGAACAAAGTTGATCTTCCTCGTGATGTTGATGCATTGGCTTCCATGGTAGCATCAAGAGTTACTCCTTTGCATGTTCTAGCATTATGGTTCAGACCCCGACATTTACTACACTTGATAACCTTACGCATCTTGCCCAATGTACTCTGACCTTGAGGTTCGTCAACATCCCTCGTTCTCTTCTTTTTCGGCCTCCCAGGTGGTCTCTTCACAATCGGTGGCTGAATTTCACCCATAGCTGAAGGTGGCCACATGTCTACGCCATTCATTGGATGTATGAACTGAGAATATATCGTCAAATATGTTTGCTGATGGTGGCAACGATCAACGTACGATTCAATGTCCCTTCTCATGAATGATATGCATGGTACAGCATGAACACATGGTATTCCTGCGAGCTGCCACCGGTTACAACTGCAAGTAGCGTTGGCTAAGTCAACGACAAATTGTTGATGGGCATCACTAACTTGAAATCTTTCACCTCCACCTCCGGTTGCACACCAATTTTTAGCTCCATCTCGTATCTTGGCCAATTTCTTTCGTATCTGAGGACATAGTAGTCTGTTTTGTTGCTCCATTTGTTCATGCCTCTTACAAATTCTTGCCATTATTGTCGTCCTGATCATTTCTATCATGCTCACAATTGGCTTGTCACGTGTTGGTAAGATGAAAGCATTGAATGACTCGCTCAGGTTGTTCAACGTCAGCTCACACTTCGATCTGTGACTGAAAGCATGTCTACACCAGTGCTTCGCATCATACTCCGCAAGGTATCTATATGCTGCTTCATCGAAGCCCCGTAGCCTCGTCATTTCTTTGACAAACATTTCACGTGTTGTCGCAGTCGAAGCATTCCACATAATGTCTTTGTAGAGTTTTCCGCGAAATTTCTTCTTGAAGTTTGCGTACATATGACGTACGCAAAATCGAACATCTGCATCTGGTACATGTTTTCGCAGTACTACTTCCAAACCCTGCATCAAATATATGTCATATGATAGTAGATGAAAGCATATAAATGTTGACAATGATCACATATACTTACTTTTTGTTGATCGGAGATGAATGTCCAGCCTTCACCACGAGCTGATCCAATATCCGTCAACAACAACCTGAGAAACCATTTCCAAGACTTCTTCGACTCAACATCGACAACAGCCACCGCAACAGAATATATTCCGTCATTTGCATCTACCCCGATAGCGGTTAGAAGTTGACCAGGACATGCCCCCTTCAAGTGACACCCGTCCAAACTTATTACCGGTCGACATCCGGCTAACAGGCCTCTCTTACATGCATCTAAACACATGTAAAGTCGCTTGAACATGGGCTCTGTTTGACCATCAACCCTGTCAACATTAATAACGAATGTGCTACCAGGATTGGATCTCAGAACTTCCTCCGCATAAGACCCCAGCTGTTTATATTGCACGGTTGAATCCACATTTACAGCCCTCCTCCTTGCCCTGATTGCTAGGCTAGGGCTGATGGTGACATTAAAGTCTCGTCTAACTGTGTCAATGATCGATGATATTTCCCACCGAGGTTGGCTTCTAAATCGATGCAAATAACGTTCTACCACCCACTTAGCTGTTGCATGTCGACTCTCTATTGTGCGAGCACAGTCATGAACGTCATTCAACCTCTTCACTTGGAAAGACTCTTCATTTGTCACCTTTGATGCGTAGAGTCTCCAAGGACAACCTTTCTGACAAATCGCTTCTATTCTTGCTCTCTCATGTTTGACAAATCGGATGTCATATCCGTTAACCAAAGAATAATCAGAGATTTTTTTTCTAATTTTAGCCAATGAGCTGAATTTGTCTTTCAAACATATTTCTAAAGAGTTGTTGACCGATTCCACAGTGTTCGCTTCATGCATCGTATCCTCCGATTCAGCAATAGAAATAATGTCATCAGGTAAGGAGGCTGAAACTGATGGAATCGGAATATGAATTGGATCCCATGCTTCACCCACAGCTGCAACATCTACATGAGATTGATCCCCTGCGGACCCGCCAGCTGCATCATCTACATGAGTTGGATCAACCCCTTCACCAACTTGAGGACCACCATCAAACTCAGATGCATTAGAGGACTCATCATTTCTAGCCTCTTCCTGGTAGCTGCCTTCATGGTCTACGTACATATGAATGTGACGTTTGTGATCCAACGCCCCAACCATTTGAAGTACGTCATTATCGGACTTCACTGCTCGCAATCCGTTTTCCATTCCTAATGGAGGCTCCACGTAACACAGAGTCTTCCATACTCCAGCTCCGACATCTACCACCATGTCGACAACCTCAAAAAATGAAATCTTATCCACATCAATATTTGTCACTAGTGCAACATCCCCACCCACGTACTGTAACTTGTTCGTCTTGACGAACTTCCCTCCATAGTGAAAATCAATTGAAAATGTGTCCATCTTCTTCACTGCAAGGTTACATGAATTTAATTCGATTAAGCCACTTTTGGTATTTAAATTCTAAACAACTTCATACACATTTACACTTTCAAACAAATAGTCTTCCATCTAAACACATGTAATCTCTTTTTCTCTGCTTTTTTAACATGATACAGGTCAAAATCTTTAATTTGATTCATGTTCATTATTGTGATTATATGGTTTACAGAATGTGTTCTCGTGAACCATAAGATCAAAATTTATAATTGAAGTATGAAGCATCTAACTAACCAAGTCTAACATAGTTCGGTTGCATCCAACCTAGGCTCCATCTAAACTAACCAGAAAATTCGTTCAGAATAACAACGAAGTTCAGTAACCCTAACTATTCAATAATAACTATTGGTTCAGATTTCATACTCCAAAAAAACAAAGAACTTTGGCCATTACAGTAAGCGTGAGAAATTTTTACCTTACCGTCGTAAGTAAGCGTGACAACTTTTTTGTTCCGTTAGCCTGGCGACTGGCGAGAGAGAGTCGAGAGGAGCGAGCGAGAGAGAGAGAGAGAGAGAGCGCGGCGAAGGCGAGCGAGAGGGTCTCGGGAGAGAGAGAGAGAGAGAGAGAGAGAGAGAGAGAGAGAGAGAGAGCGAGAGAGCGAGAGAGCGAGAGAGCGAGTGGGCGAGCGAGAGGGGTTCTGGCAAAATGAGAGGGAAATCTATCTTTCGAAGAGGAGAAAGATAGATTTCCCTCTGGGTTTTTCAGAAATTAATCGAACCGGTCCGGTCCGGTTCTGATTCCATGCAGGGGCATGTCTGGAAGAAAATGTGATCACGTGACAAAAACGTGGTTTTTTAAAGAAAAAATTGACGGTAGGGGCCAAATTGCATATTACCCAAGTTGTAGGGGCCAAATTGCCCATTATTCGAGTTTATGGTGTAATTTGCCTATTTCACCTAGTTGTAGGGGCCAAATTGCACTTTACCTTTTTTTAAATGAGGGTTTAATGAAATTGTTGATAAAAGGTCAAAACTGATAACAGAATCAAAGTATGGGGTTTGGTTTGCCGGTTTTTTAGTCTAAGGGGCGAATTGAAAAAAATGTATAGTACATGGTTCAAATCGATAATTACCCTATAATAAAATTAGTGCAACAAATTAGATTTTTTTTTTGTAAGGTCAGTAGTGGTAAGAATGGCCTGGGGCGTCGAGCAAGAGTTTTTAAGGTGGTTTTATATATTTGCTACATGTATAAATTCTTTTGTACTTCAATTATACACTGTAAATTTTCTTCCATGTTTGTAATTATTTACTCGTTAGAGTTTTTCATGTAAACATTGATGTTCGTTCTATTTTTCACATTCACTTTTCATATTACATCGTTATATTTTGTTGAAACGAGAAATAACAAGCAACTAAAATTCCACTGCACTATTATTTCTTCTCATTATTATTAATTATGTACTCGGCCGACTTTAAATCGAAAACTTTTGAATGTTAACAGCTTGAAGATGTATGGAATTAACTTTCATATTAAATATAGTAAAAAAAAGAACGCAAAATAATTTTAAAAAGCATTCTTTCCTTAGATTTGCACGAAACCCACCATAAATTAGATGTATTCAAGAAAATATGGTACAAACTATTATAAAAAATAGGCAAGCCGCCTTGATTTTTGGTGTGTAATTGACCCTCAAAGTCAATCAGCAAAGGTTAGCTAAATAAATAAACAAATAAAGAGTCGTTAAAAGGTCTAATCAAAGTTGTTCTTTTATCCGATTCATGAGGCGTGAGTTAATAATCTGCACTAATCGAAGGATGAGACCTAAATATACATTTCAAAGTTGGAGTTTTGTTACTTTTTTGAAAGTCAAAAATCCAGCTAAAATCAATCCAACTAGCAACAAAATCCAAAACTATATTAACATCGTAAACCTAGAACTACAGCTTGTGGAGTGCTGCTTCCAATTCAAGAAACTACAGCTTGTGGAGTGTCGGTTCGAATTTGCTAGTTAATCGACGGGTCAAAAAGGTTAAATAACCAATAATTTAGGAAAATTAAGTTGTTGCGTTTAAGTTTAAGAAACCTAACCTATGAGAAAGATATCTAAACTCAACATTTTAAGATTTAGCAATACCAAACACAAAGTTATTGAGTTTAATTTCAGATTTAACTATTCAAAAATTACTTTAGACAAAAAAAACTTGGTTCTCAATTACCATTCTTCTATGATTTCCTTACCAAAACACTTCAATAAAATGAGTCTAATCATGCATTATACCAACATGCAAGAGAGACATTCTCTTGTAATTGCTAAAAAAAAAAAAAAGTGGATAATTATTTCTCCTCAGTTTTTAAGGAAACGACTCAAATAGAAAATGGACCAAATTGTCTGATCTTTTTCTAAATTATTTTAAATAACAACGGAAGACTAAATAAAATAAAAGCCAGACCCGATATCCAATGGGCTACAAGTGAGATCCAATAAGTAACGTCAAGACAAAGTGATAATGTATTGTCTAAAATAGATGTGTCAAATTGAAAATAAAAACCAAATGAATCTTAATAAAAGCATGAAACAATATCCAACCTCTCAAAAAAAAAAAAAAACCTCTCAAGAAAGAAATAAAACTCTAAATGTCCAGCCTCTCCAGGAAAAAAATTCTCAATGTCTATTCTAAAAAGAAGAGTAGTTTAAGGTGAGTAGGCCAGAAGGTAACATTTTATATCAACATTTAAGTTAAAGAAAAATAAGTGAGCATGCCATGTATAAAATATTTTCTATAAAATTGAGTTTATGCAAACTGTGAAAGCATTCTACTCTAGTGTGGTACATACATAAAATTAAGGGTGTTCAAACGTCGGTTTGGTTCGGTTTTGGAGAGAAACCAAACCGAACCAACTAGAATTCGGTTTCAAGAATGGAGGCCGAAACCGGTCGGGAAACCAACCGGAGCCGAACCAAAATGTTCGGTTTGGTTTCGGTTCGGTTCCAGTTTTTGACAATATTAAAAAAAATTAAAAATAATGTTGGAAAAAGACTTGCGAGTCGAAGGAGCGATTCGAGGCGGAAGAGAGAGGGCTTTATCAAGAGAATGAAGGTGGGAGAGAAGGTAATGGAGGGTATTGAGGCGGATATAAAGGCGGTGTGTTCCTCTGCTGGTCGATGGGCGAGGATGATGACCCTCGCTTGAAGCATTTTGAAGTAGATCTCCACTGACGGTGCATGGAGACTGGAGTAGCTATTCTCCATAGCTTTAGGAACTTTGAATCTCTAGTGCATCTGGTCGGAAGTTGTGGTATGTAGTTTTGCTTTGAACTTGAAAACAATGATCAAGTTTCAGAAGAAACAACAGGATCGCAAAGACTAGAGTGATTTTTTTGGACCAAATCTTCCTTAATTTCAATCGAAATTTCAAAGAATTCGTCGACGGTTTCCTGGGCCAGTTTCGTCAGCTCCACGCCGGATTGTGCATACGGTTCCGATTTGGATTATTGGATTCCATGTCGGCGAAGTGGAGCGTCACGTGTCGTCTGCCGTCTGCCGTCTGCCGTCTGCCGAGCTTCGGGAGTCAATCTAGCAGCTCAAGCTTTGCATTGCGTTCGCGTCTGCCGTCTGGAGAAGAAGGTTCAGCTAGAGCGTGGACAGTCGAAGTGGAGCGTTGCAAGTCGTCTGCCGTCTGCCGTCTGCCGTCTGCCGAGCTTCGATAGTCAGTCGAGCAGCTCGAGATTCACGTCTGCCGTGGAGAAGGAAGAAGCAGAATAGCATATTAGTAGGCCATTAGGATTTAGGGCTTTTATTAAAAATTCGGTTCACCGAACCGATGCCACCGGTTCTTATAAAATAGAACCGAATTTCAATTTTTGTTTTACTCAAAACCGATTAAAACTAGACCGATTTCACCAGTTCCAGTTCGGTTTTCAGTTCCGGTTCGATTTTGCACACCCCTACATAAAATAGACTTTACTATACATTATGAAAATTCTAGTGAAAATAGAGTCATTTATGGATTTCGGGCACACCATGCCATATGCATGTAATAACGGAAACACTTGACGATCGCTAAAGTCACGAAAATAAAACATTGATTGAGTTTAGAGATTTGTACCCAATAACATGACACAGTCAACTGTCTCATTATTCTAGCCAACATAAACAAACACATTCTTTCACGGTCGAATGTGTGTTAAAAAAAAAAGGACCCTTTTATGGATCGATCAATCTTGATACACTTAATTAAGATGATCACTAAGGAAGTTATGCAAGCTCGAAATAAATATATCCAAGAAAAATAAATTAATAATTTAATGAAATTGATGGGTTATAAAAATACACACGGCATTCATATCAAAACACGTCTCAAAATAATGTTTTTGAAAAAAATGATGGTCAACATAAAAATAATTCTTCATCTCAAAAATAAGAGAAAGTCAAATATTTTTAATTCTGATATCTAACATCGTAATTCGTATTGTCATATATTAAACTTGAAACTTTAGAGCGCTGGTCAAAAAAATAAATTTTTGGTCCATAAGAATTATTGAGTCGCAACCCAAAAGATGCCAAGGTGCGGCTTAAAAGTTATCTAAACCGCGCGACTAGAGAGGGCTAGGTTGCGACCCAAAAAGTTGGGACAATTTAAGATGTTTTATAAGGAGTTAGCTCCGATAATGAAAACTTATTCAAGAAAAGCATGGAAAATAATGTTTCGTGAGAAATTAGATGAAAGTAGCTCTAAAAATGTTTCCCAAGTAGATGATCAACAGAATGAGCAAGTGACTTCTGGATCAGAGGGCTTAGTGAAAGAAAGGAGAGATTTTTCGAATATGCAGATGCTATTGCATATGCCCTTCTGGTTTCAGCAGATCTTGAGAACGATGAATCTTTAAATTACATGAATGTTCTTGTCAAAGTTCTTCGTTTAAGCTTGATGGGTATGGAAGAAGGTTAATCTGAGCAGGAGGATGATGCACAAGCTCTAGATAATGGTGTGAAGGTGTTCAAAATTTGAAATAAGGAGATTGTTAATATTATTTCAAATTTTGTGATTTATTCTTTCTGGATTTGCAACAATTTATTTTCTTCTTAATATTGTATATATAAGGTATGTTTAGTAATGTATTATTTACTTCACTAACTCATTATACGGTAATAATAAATAATACAATATTAGCTAGATCTCGGGAACCAAGCCCACCAACGAGCCGACTCATAAGGTATCACCATCCTTACTGCAAATTGTTGATGGTTCAATGTCCGAAATAAACACACATTGTACATCAAGGTGGAATTCGCATTCAAAGCAACGACAGAATAGCTCATCTTCGAAAGTCTTATGGCAAGAATCACACCCAAAGAAGTCTGAAGATAGCTTGAGAGGATGGTGTTTGTGAAAATGGTGATTGATCTCCAATGGAAGATCAGCACAGATTTGTGAATATAATAGTGGCATCTCCAACAATAGTAGAAATGATTACCATCTCATAATTTTAGACAAATAGAGCAGCGATATTTACAACTGACCTCCTTTTTCAGACGGAGAAGATGATCAATGAGATGGGTGACGTATCTCCATCTTTCTTTGTCAAACTTTCACTGAAAAAGCTTTGTAAGAACCTCAAGAAAGAAAACTCAACTATGGTGAATGAACTGCAAATATGGAGATAGAAGAGGAGTTAGAAGAAATCCCATAAACCGTTGCTCCATTTAGTGTTGGACGCAAAAAAGAGATAAAAGAGAGATCAAAGGAGTGGACATCTCTTTTTGACTATATACCAAAACCCATCTTCGTGAAAAGGAGTCTGCTTCTTTTGAATTTTGAATATGAGAAAGATATGGGTTTAGACCTCCTACACTCGAGTCTACAAATCCTTTTAGTGGAATTTATATATTAGTAGCCAGTCAAACCAGAAATGAACTCTTATTTCTCTTCCCAATTTTAGACAATCTTATTCGACTTCACTTGCTCATTTAAGCCAGCATGATCAACTAGGGTTCTTTGCATTATATTTTCTACATATAATAAAATTCAAACTATATGTTTTTAACGATTGATTTTTCCTAGCTAAATCCAAACCTGACATAATGACTCTTTTAGTTTCATAAAATGTAAATCCTTCTCCATATATATCCACCTACGTCACGAAACTATTAGTGAGAAAATAATCTCAACAAGTAAAACACTTGTATATTTTAGTTAACTGTATACGATAAAAAAACTTCATGTTTTAAAAGTTACTTACTATAAGAATTTTTATTTCACTTTACATACATCAAACACTCCTATGTTTTTTTTGGTTAATTCCAAGAACATACGATTCCTGGAGATACAAAGTGGATAATATTACATTAGAGCCCGGAGAGACTTCCCGAGTTTGGAGATTGATTTTAATGGGCACATTGCTATTGTCTTTCCTATAATCCTGATTTGGAAAATTAATTTCTAATAAAAGGAATAAAGTGGATTTTTTTTGTAATAGGGTCAAAGAGGGGGTGCTGATTACAGAGAATTCTTTAGGAAAAGTCCCTAATTCTCGCCTTGGCTTTTGCACTTTGGCTTCAGGTTTAAGCGTTTAAGATGTGACGAAGACCCAGACTAACAAACTTGATGGCTTGTGCATCACTTGTATATTTTAGAAGGGGGTTTCTTCTTCACACGGAGATGGACGTACATTGCCTTTGCTTGAAATTACTCCATTGACCGTTACGCGGTCTCTGTACTCTGTCTCTCGCTCTCTGGAATGTGTTTTTTAATGGTTGTTTCAGATTTGATCCTGAGCAGGTTTTGGTTAAACCATGTCGTAATTTTTATGATTTTCACCTGCAAATTTCTCAATTGTCATCCATAGACGTAGTCCGAGTGCCATTGATAGTTGATTCATC
>CM039513.1:6816047-7067391 GCA_022432975.1 Begonia masoniana | reverse complement strand
AAAAAAAAAAAAAAAAAAGTAACCAAAGATTTCTAACCAAACTTTCAGAGTAATGAAATTAATCAATAATTGGAGAAGAAGAACAACCTTGTGCAAATGGAAATTCACTTCTTCAACTTGAACCAAAAGGTCACTTGGAATATCTGTCGCCACATACCTGCAAAACAGCATCCAATAATCATCAATATCCACTTTTTCAGGAAGATTTCCCGTCTGAAAATCGAATTCAACTTTTAAAAAAACTGAATAAATACCAGGATTGGCCCCTCATCTCAAACCCATCTGTTTTGACGCCTTGTTTACCAGAACTATGAACTCCATTTCCATAGTTCCGTCCTCCCACGGACTCGTTCTCGGATTCCCACATGATTGAGACCCAGAGAGACTCCAGAAACTGGCAGTGCCAGTTCTTCAGAAAAGTTGTTCAGAGGAAAAACACCCAAGGAAAGAAGTAGAGAGAGAAAGAGAGAGAAAAGGGGAAGAATCCCACATGGGTTACTTGGAATTATCTCGTTCAATTGTCGGCATCTGAGCAGATTTCTCTATACATTTCACAGGCTGTGAAGTAATGGGCATCGGGTGGGTAAACTATTCTTGTATCAATCTGGGTAAAGTTTCTTTGGCTCAGCTCTGCATTTTCAGTTTCTCTCTCTTCCAAAAATAGGGTGTTCTTCAATTTTCTTTCTAGTGCTATCTCTAAAACAATTTCATTTATACTCACAGAGTTGTCCAGTTTTTCTCATATCTCAATCTAAAACTCGGAGATCCACTTAGTTTTTTTTTCCATACATGCTTAGAGATTTTCTTGTACTATTATTTGAAATGATTATTCGTTCAAATCTTGTTTACACAGAGATTTGTTCTTGACGACCGGATTTTGATACTCTTTCATATTGTTTAATTAATAATTTATTACTATTTTTTGTGGTTGCTTTGTACTGAACTGCTATTTTTTTATATTTTTTTTATTGATTTTATTCAAACAAATAAAAAAATATTAGGAGAGTAGCTGGCAATGCATGGATCCGAACAAATATTCCTTGTAGCAAAATGAAGAATATATGTTTTATTTTAAGTAATGAATTATTGAGTTATGTTTACTTAAATTTTACTGCCTATGCAACCAGAACATCTGCCTTAGATTTTTATCCAAAATAATTGTTTAATATCTTGCATGATTAGAGTCTGTCTATGGCCTACCCTCTTCCTTTTTTAGTTTGTGGCCCTCCAATAATTAATCTTATTTCTCTAAAAAATGTGAATTTATATCTCAAATGTGCCTCATGTTCAAACATTTAATTTCGTTAAGATTATGATTTCTCACCCGTTATCCTGTCATATCGATGTCGAAACATTTGATCTCGTTGATGTTTGTTAGAGGATCGATAATGGGTTTTCTAGTTCTACAAGGTTTTGGTTCAGTCACTTCACTTGTGACACAAATGAACAATAATTAACGTAATTAAATTATAAGTATACTATATTGTAAAGATTGGTTTAACAATTTTTGAATTATTGCAATTTGTATTGTAGTTATTTTTTATCATATTCAAATTAGTATACTTTATTTGAAATAGACGAGTGAGAAAGTTAGAGGGGGATAAAATGAGAAAGCACATAAAACAAAGTGGAGAATCAAATCTAAGGTATAGTCAATTCGAAAATAAGAGAGAAAAGGTGAGAGGGATCTCTTAGGAAACGTTAATTTTCCTGTAATCTCAGACGATGCTGCGCGTGATGTTGTAGCATTACGGAAACACTTGTTTTCTTGATTCTCTAATAAAATTGTAGGATGTGATTGTCTAAGAGAGGGGGGAGGGTGGTGAATTAGAAATTTCTTAATCTCTTTTACTAAGTATAATAAAAGTTTCTCAATTGATTGCTTACTGATTCAAAAAAAAAAAAACAGAGAGAGAGAGAGAAAAATAACACCGAGAGTTTTTACGTGGTTCGGCCAAAACCTGCCTACGTCCACGCTTCAAGGTTTCCCCCTTGAAGTTTCTTTCCTCTTCCTCAGAGAAAAACTTGATTGGACTTCACGGGCGCCAATCAACTGCCTTTACACTTTGATTGATCTTCACGGGCGTCAATCACAGCCTTTACACTTTTACAAAAATGGTTAAGATTTACAACACATGCTACACTCTCACAAATATCAAATCTTAAGTTAAATTCTTGAGAGGTATAGGAAAATAGCAGAGTATTACAAAGCTTTTTGCGTATTAGGGTTCAGAGAGAATTTCGGCAAAAAGTTCTTCCCTCGAGCTACTGTTCTTCCTTTTATACTCTCGTCTGTAATCTGCTTCGCGTCTGTAATCTGCTTTTAAAAATATGTCCATTGTGAGTTGTCCGTACGCACAAAAATAGCCGTTTGAATTCTGGTGTCACTATCGTTCGCGGTCTTTAAAGTCTGGCATTAAGACTTTGGACGATTGAGCTTCGCTTCGGTTTGAATACTTTGGATGATGAAGCTGTGGACAAGTACTTTGGACAATGATGCTGTGGACAAGTACTTTGGACGACAGCGTTTTTCTTTTAAACTGTGGACGACAGCGTCTTTCTTTTGAGCGTGGACGACTGCGTTTTTCCTTTGAGCGTGGACGACTGCGTCTTTCTTTTAAGCGTGGACGACATCGTCTTTCCTTTGAGCGTGGACGACTGCGTCTTTCTTTTAAGCGTGGACGACTGCGTCTTTCTTTTAAGCGTAGACGACAGATTCTTTCCTTTGAGCGTGGACGACTGTGTCTTTCCTTTGAGCGTGGACGACTGCGTCTTTCTTTTAACTCTGGATGACATCGTCTTTCTTTAAGCGTGGACGACTGATTTCGACAGACTACTTTGGACGAATGATTCTGACTGAAGTCACCTGATTTTCACGTGATACTTTGGACGATTGAATTTGACTATCTTTGGACGATTGATTTCCACAGACTATTAACACTTAGCGAAAATTCGTCAGAAAACATAATACCCTTTTCAAAGGGCATTTCCAGATAAATGCAATAAATATAATAAATCAATTATCCAGTTTGTAAATTTCATATTACTCATGCTCATCAGTTTATATATTTCTTATTAAACTTAATTAACAGTATACTCGTTTCATATTAATCATAATTATCAAAAACATAATCATCAAAAATAGTTACTTAAATGCATTTAAGCTAACAATCTCCCCCTTTTTGATAATGACAAATATATATAATGATTAACTATGTTCTCCCCCATAATAATCTCAGAATCATAAATAACTTCTCTAACTCCCCTATACTCTATGCATGCAACCAAATAAATAATTTTTCATCTCGGTATCATTCTATATCTATCTCCCTCTTTGACATTATCAAAAACACAGAAAGAATAAATGACATTCAGCACAGCTTAGATAACAAGCATAGGGTGAATAAAAGAAATATCTTAAAAAGAAATCAGTCACAGTGTTTAAAAAAAAATATGTTGAGTTCTCGGGAGAGGAAGAAGTATTCTAGCCTAGAAGATCCCTAATGGAGTAAGGAAATCATTCTGAAGAGGTGTAAATCCTAGAAAAGGCTAGAATAGAAATCCCTGGCAGAACGGAACAGATGCTCTACTTCATCCTCATCTGCATCCCCTGCAACCGCTGCAACCTCTGCATCCACCATGAGTGCATCAGCAGGTGTTGTGCAAAATATTTCGCAAGTGTACGAGTCGCAACAAGTAATATAGTGATAAAATAGAGTGTCGAACCCACGAGGACTTGTAATTAATAATCGAATAATTAATCTTAATTCTAAATTGAACAAACGTTTTATGATTTTCAAAGATTGAAATTAAACTAAATAATTAAAACAATAACAATAAACTAAGATAAAATAACAAAACAAATAAAATGAGATTAAATCAAATTGATAAAAACCTAGGTACTACGATTTCACCAAGACAATATTTATTTCAGTCCTTCGTAATTATATTCATAAATATTCTTCCTATGTTGATGATCGACTTCACTAAATTCTATCACAATCTCTCTCGAGCATTGCGTAGTTTATCTGATTAATGGGTTATCACTTCCCAGTCTCAAATCCTGCATTAATCAAATACAAATAAATCAAGAAATCACAGTGATCACACGAATACAGTAACTATCTCTAGCCTACGTATATTCATGACATTAATTTCAGTGCTCGGGTATTTATCACCTCTCGGTCTCAAAACACCCCAAACATCAAGTAAAGATTGACCAGAAATTTACAGGCTTTAAGAACAGAAATTAAATGCGTCAACAATATTGAAAGAAATACTCAATGAATAAAATTAAACGAAGAATATAAAATAAATATCATCTGGCTACATCGTAGCCCCTAGTAAAAAAAAATTAATTCATGCTAGAATGAAAATAAACTAAAATAATAATAATGATTTTCATAAATAAAAATTAAAGATAAGAGAAAGAAAATTATTCTGAATGTCAAAGCTTCGCTGCTGGTCTGCAAAGCCAGAAACAGAATCGCTGCTCGCCGACTCCTCGCTCGCTCCCCTTGCTGAATCGCCGAATCCGAGCGCTGCTCTCTGCCTCAGATTTCGCCGACTTCGCTGAATCGTGATCGCTGCTCGCCTCAATCGTCGGATCGTTCTCTGCTGCGCTCGCCGGATCCTCGCTCGCCAGAGAATGCCCAACGCCGAATACTCAGAGCATGCCGAAGATCCCCTTTTTCTTGCCCTGAAAGTTGATGCCTCCCAATCGCAGAATGCCCCCTGCTCTGCTTTTAAGTTTCTTTTTTATTTCTCTTCAGTTCAGATCCACCGCTTGATTCTTTCCTTCGATGAATGGTTTAAAATATTCAGCTTTCCAAATTTGCTCCCCTTTCCTTCCAAAATCGCCTACCCTGAATCGCCGAAAGGCTCTGCTTCTTTAGGTTTTGTTTTATATTTTCTTTTTACTTGATCAATTGGTTGTGATTATTCCTTTCCTCAGGTTGACGGCATAGATTAAATTAAGCAAACTTTCCAAATTGATTTCTTTCAGTCAGTCTTCTAATAATTCCGTGTTTGTGGCGATCATAGCTGGTAACGTGGCGATGCCACCTCTTCTGTTTCTTCTTCTGGTTTCAACTAAAATTTTAACTCCCTTTTTGTATTTCTTTTCTTCCTTTGATTCTCTTCTTCCTCTTCGACTTTTTACATTTAATTTCCCTGTTTTAAATTAATTTGCGCACACTTACACAAAATGTATCAAATTCTTTCAAACACTTGAGATAAACTTACCAAATCAAGTCTAAAAAGTATAAATAAGTGTGTAAAATACACACTTATCACGCCCCCAAACTTGAATGAAAGCTTGTCCTCAAGCGAACAAACATGTAATTCAGTTAAAACAAAGAGACAGTCTCAATCAAATATAAAATGCTCAATGTAATATAATGGTAAAACAATCTGAATCAAGGCTTTTGGGTAAATCGTCTTAGCTTGAAATACTCATACTAAACCACCAAGTTAAATACTTTGCAAGAGAAATAATTCATATTAGCGTACTGACAATAACTTACTTAGAAATCTTCGTGTGTGTGCGCGTTCATTCTTATTCTCTCCTAGTTGTTGGCTCAATTAATGTAGCTACAGGTAAAGGATACATTCTTATTTCGCTCAGGATTCACTCCATTCACTCTAATCAATCACCAGTTTTGCTCACTATCCAACTAATAGCAAATATCCATTAACCAAAAGAAAAGTCAATAGGTCTTTACAGGCTTGTAATGAAAGGCCGGGTTGTAAGGTAGTAATTATATGAATTCAAGCGAATATTTAGAGCACCACTCATTTCTCCTTATTTCATCCAATCAAAAATTTCTTCGATTCACTTACTCACTTGTTGAACTCACTCAAACTTTCTTCTAATCGCTCACCCCCAAACTTACTTCACTCAATATCACCCACTTTAACTCAACTCCTTTGTCATTATTACAAAACAAAATCAATACAAGCATAATACTCACGGAAAATAAAAAAAAACTAGAATGAAAACTAAACTGTTCAAACTTGCTTTTTCTTTCTTTCTTTTTTTTTTTTTTTTTTCAATTGACAAATAACGTAAATACAACGACTTAATATTCTAAAACAAAACCAATGACAAAGGAGTAGCTCTTGATTTTCACCATTTCCTCCAACTTTTCCTTAATTTAGATCAATATTCCCGTGCTCAATAAATAAGGTAAGAGAAATATATAAGGCTGGCTAATTTCAGGTGACAAATGAATTGTAAATAATAGGCTCAAAAGGGTGACTATGAGTGTCATTAAATGACACAACAAGGTAGGCTCAGAAAGCTCAAACGGTTCAAAGATGGCCTAAATCATTCTCTTATTTTTGAAAAATTTCAATTGCATTCGTGAATAAAGGGCAAAACTAAGAAAGATTTTCCTCTCAATGTTCTCACTATCAATGGTTTTGACTGGAGTTACACTTCCTTACCGTGTTTCTTCTCGTTCACTCCCTCACTGTGTTTGGGTTTCACTCTAAGTAGATTACACAAGTATATCACCAACAAATAGAATCAAACAAGAATAAAACGTGTCCAGATTTTTGAAGATAACTATGTAAATTCTAATCAATGCAACTAAAACAAGTCATTCTTTTACTCAGCATTTCTCAAGGAATTAAAGCATGAATCAATCATTTAAATCATCATCGACACCTCAACCAAGATGTCAGATTGCAATACCAAAATATATCAAAGTGCTAAGATACGCTAAAATCACCCCCAAACTTAAAATAGACATTGTCCTCAATGTATTAAAAATATAGGGTAAAAGTCGCGTACCTCATAATGTCTTGAGCTGGTCGTGGAGTTTCGGTCGAAGGAGTAATCGAGGTGAAGAGCTTTTTTTTTTTTTTTTTTTTTTTTTTTTTTTTTAATAATTAACTAAATAAAATAAAATGATAAAATAAGAAAAAGAATCTAAGATAACTGAACCGGACCCTATTTAAAAGAAGAAAAATAAATAAAATAAAAGAAGAAAAATAAATAAAAATAAAATAAAATAAGAAACTAAATAAAACTAAAAATAATAGTAAGAGAAAAAAAAATAAAAAAAATAAAATAAAATAAAATAAAGTAAAATAAAATACAAATAAATAAAAATAAATGAAGAAATTATTATTATTATTATTTTAACATGAAATAAATAAAATGATAACAAGGAAATAAAATTACTTAATCGAAACCTATTTTAAAAAAAAGAAAAATAAAAATAAAAGAAGTGAAATAAAGTAAAAAGAGAAAATGAAATGAAATAAAAAACTAAAACATAAAAACAAATGAAAATACAATGAAAACGAAAACGAAATAAAACGGAAAACGAAATAAAAAGGAAAACGAAACTACAACCAAGTAAAACGAAAATGAAAATAACAAAAACAAGAATAAACAGAAATAAAAATAAAGAAAAAATGAATAAAGGAAAATAAATAACTAATGGGTTACCTCCCACCAAGTGCGTGTTTTAACGTCGTCAGCTTGACGATATACTGCGTCATGTTGGGTCGAGATATATAATGGAATTTGCATTTTTAAGTGTGCCGTCCCAATATGGTGTCCTGTGTTGCCCATGTACCAACTTGTCATTCGCCAGATGCTTTGCGTAGTCGGGTGGTTTCTTAATAGATGGTGTGACCCGTAATGTCGACTCCTACAAATTTTTAACGTACTGCTTCCCATTATGCTCATGAGAGTTGCTTAGTTGACGTGAAGCTTCCATTGTAACAGTGTTAGAGAGTTCCACCCGAGATATGTCAGCGCTAGATATTGGGTACTCCATTGACTTATACACTTTGAATGTCACCTCTTCATCCTGTACTTGCAATTTAAGCTCCCCCTTTCTAAGATCAATGACAGCACCACCTGTAGTTAAGAATGGTCGTTCTAATATAATCGGCACATTTTGATCTTCTTCCATATCAAGCACAATAAAATCGGCAGGGAATATAAATTTGTCGACCTTTACGAGCACATCTTCAATGATTCCCCTCGGGTGTTTAATAGAACGATCGGCCATTAATAATGTAACCTCTGTCGGCTTTGCTTCGCCTAATTTGAGTTTTCGGAATATAGACAAAGGCATCAAATTAATGCTCGCCCCCAAATCGCATAGTGCCCTGATAGATACAGAACTGCCAATCTCGCATGGTATTGTAAAACTTCCTGGGTCTTTTAATTTTTAAGGTAGCTTTTTCTGAATAATAGCACTGCATTCTTATGTAAGAGCTATAAAACCACACTCATCTATTTTGCGCTTGTGGGAAAGAATATCTTGCAAAAATTTAGCATAACGCGGCATCTGTTCCAAAGCTTCGGCAAACGGAATATTAATGTGGAGCTTCTTGAAGACTTCAAGGAATTGAGAGAATTGTTTGTCAAGCTTCACATTTTTCAATCTTTGTGGAAACGGTACCAGAGTTGGGTTGGCATGAATTGGTGATGAATTTTGAACTCCATCGGCAGTGGACTCCTCATTAACAACTTTTGGCACGTTTTTCTCTTTTTGCACTGGTTCAATCACAGTTCCCAATCGAGTGGTAATTGCATTACAATGCTCTATCGAATTTACTTCAGTGTTACTTGGTAGTGAGCCTTGGGGTCTGTTATTAATAATGCTCGCGAATTGACCAAGTTGATTTTCAAGACTGCGAATTTGGGCAGATTGATTTTGCATTGTAGTCCGAGTCTCGGTCATAAACTGCAAAAGGGCCGTTTCTAGATCACTTTTCTTTTCAACTTGCTGAAATGGTCCGGGTTGAGCTGCTGGAGGTGGCTGCATAGCGTTCTGAGAATTCTTCCATGAAAAATTTGGGTGCTGCTGCCATCCCGGATTATAAGTATTAGAATTTGGATTGCCGTGACGATTAAAATTGCCCATATAGTTAGCTTGCTCTGCGGGCGCTTTTGACATGTGATTTCCCTCTTGACATTCTTCACTCAAATGCGGCCCGAGACACCACTGACAATTAACTTTCGATGAATTCCCAACACTTGCTGCCATATGAGACTCTTGTATTTGCTTAGTTAATGAGGCAACTTGTAGAGTTAGAGCTTTCAAAGCCTCGAGTTCTGGAGTACCCGATGTGCGCCTCATAATCGATCGCTCCACTGGACACTGGTCATTGTTAAGTGCTAATTCCTCTAATAATTCATAAGCGGCGTCTTCCGTTTTTCTCATTAAAGCTCCACCTGCTGCTGCATTAACCAGAGTCTTAGTAGAAGCTGATAATCCCATATAAAAAGTCTGAATATGCATCCACATCGGTAGACCATGATTGGGACACTTTCTCAACATCTCCTTAAAACGAGCCCACGCCTCATATAATGTCTCCCCATCGAACTGAGTAAAATTAATTATATCATTGCGAAGTCTAGCTGTCTTCTCGAATGGAAAGAACTTGGAAAGGAATTTCTGGCATAAATCTTCCCAAGTCGTAATAGAATTAGCGGGCAAAGAGTTAAGCCAGTTCTTCGCACGATCTCGTAATGAAAATGGAAATAGCCGAAGTCTCAATGCATCATCCCCCACATTGTGAAATTTGAAAGTGTCGCATACCTCTAAGAAATTTGCAATGTGATCTTTGGGGTCTTCTGAAGGTAATCCACTGAATTGAGATTGTTGAATCATATGCAGGGTCCCCGGTTTAATTTAAAAATTAGCATTGATGGCCGGTCTGCGAATAGCTGAATGTACACCGGAGATAGTAGGTATAACATAATCAAGTAAGGTACGGTGCTCGACATTATTGTCCCCGACATTATTTTCCCTGTTATTATTTTCCCCGATATCTCCCATGATGGCGCGCTCTTGTTGAATAACTTTTCTTCTCGCTTTACGATTTTGTTGACACGTACGTTCGATTTCAAAATTAAGTGGGAGAAGATTGACGTCTCCTTCCTTACGCATACACCTGAGAGTAACACAAAAATAAACACTTAAACGAAATAGAATTCAAAATAAAACTAAAAATAATCAATTCGATATTAATAATAAAAGTCCCCGGCAATGGCGCCAAAAACTTGTTGTGCAAAATATTTCGCAAGTGTACGAGTCGCAACAAGTAATATAGTGATAAAATAGAGTGTCGAACCCACGAGGACTTGTAATTAATAATCGAATAATTAATCTTAATTCTAAATTGAACAAACGTTTTATGATTTTCAAAGATTGAAATTAAACTAAATAATTAAAACAATAACAATAAACTAAGATAAAATAACAAAACAAATAAAATGAGATTAAATCAAATTGATAAAAACCTAGGTACTACGATTTCACCAAGACAATATTTATTTCAGTCCTTCGTAATTATATTCATAAATATTCTTCCTATGTTGATGATCGACTTCACTAAATTCTATCACAATCTCTCTCGAGCATTGCGTAGTTTATCTGATTAATGAGTTATCACTTCTCAGTCTCAAATCCTGCATTAATCAAATACAAATAAATCAAGAAATCACAGTGATCACACGAATACCGTAACTATCTCTAGCCTACGTATATTCATGACATTAATTTCAGTGCTCGGGTATTTATCACCTCTCGGTCTCAAAACACCCCAAACATCAAGTAAAGATTGGCCAGAAATTTACAGGCTTTAAGAACAGAAATTAAATGCGTCAACAATATTGAAAGAAATACTCAATGAATAAAATTAAACGAAGAATATAAAATAAATATCATCTGGCTACATCGTAGCCCCTAGTAAAAAAAAATTAATTCATGCTAGAATGAAAATAAACTAAAATAATAATAATGATTTTCATAAATAAAAATTAAAGATAAGAGAAAGAAAATTATTCTGAATGGCAAAGCTTCGCTGCTGGTCTGCAAAGCCAGAAACAGAATCGCTGCTCGCCGACTCCTCGCTCGCTCCCCTTGCTGAATCGCCGAATCCGAGCGCTGCTCTCTGCCTCAGATTTCGCCGACTTCGCTGAATCGTGATCGCTGCTCTCCTCAATCGTCGGATCATTCTCTGCCGCGCTCCCCGGATCCTCGCTCGCCAGAGAATGCCCAACGCCGAATACTCAGAGCACGCCGAAGATCCCCTTTTTCTTGCCCTGAAAGTTGATGCCTCCCAATCGCAGAATGCCCCTGCTCTGCTTTTAAGTTTCTTTTTTATTTCTCTTCAGTTCAGATCCACCGCTTGATTCTTTCCTTCGATGAATGGTTTAAAATATTCAGCTTTCCAAACTTGCTCCCCTTTCCTTCCAAAATCGCCGACCCTGAATCGCCGAAAGGCTCTGCTTCTTTAGGTTTTGTTTTATATTTTCTTTTTACTTGATCAATTGGTTGTGATTATTCCTTTCCTCAGGTTGACGGCATAGATTAAATTAAGCAAACTTTCCAAATTGATTTCTTTCAGTCAGTCTTCTAATAATTCCGTGTTTGTGGCGATCATAGCTGGTAACGTGGCGATGCCACCTCTTCTGTTTCTTCTTCTGGTTTCAACTAAAATTTTAACTCCCTTTTTGTATTTCTTTTCTTCCTTTGATTCTCTTCTTCCTCTTCGACTTTTTACATTTAATTTCCCTGTTTTAAATTAATTTGCTGCACACTTACACAAAATGTATCAAATTCTTTCAAACACTTGAGATAAACTTACCAAATCAAGTCTAAAAAGTATAAATAAGTGTGTAAAATACACACTTATCAGCAGGAGGCACTATCTCTTGGACAGGCTCAAGCATGACAGTATCAGCAGAGGCAGCATCAGCAGCTGGAACAATGGCTATATCTGGAAGAGAAGTGGGCTGAGCAACAAACTGTGCAGACATTGGCTCGTCCTCACACAGAGCAATCTCTTTAGTAGCATCAGGCCCAACATCCTGAGCAACATCCAAAGGCTCAGCATAGAAGGGAACAACTGAAGCAGCTGGAGGAGCTGGGGCAGGTGTCTCACCACGGCTTTTTAAATCCTCGTCCCCATGAATGGACACGCCATCACTCTTAATCAATAGGTTACGAAGATCACTAACTGAGTGATGACTCGGGCAGATTCTCGCTACAATTGAGTTGTGACTAGATTGGAATGGAATCGAATCTAGGAGAGAACATCATCTATGACTTTGCTATTCTCAAGTTCAGCTTGAGCAATACAATGGTTGACAGTAGCAATAGCTGAACTTTGATTGGATTCCATTTGATCAAGGCGATTGAGCAGACCTTGATTTGCAACCGCGAGTTGTTCAAGTTGGGAGAGGACAAGTGCTGCAAATTGACCTTGATGGGTGAGATACAGGGATTGGAAAGTTTCAAGACCTGTCCCTAGGCTGGCAATGCTTGCCCTTATCTCATCCTGAAAATCCTCAGAGATAGAAGGCCTCACTGGAGGAGTGGGGTGACTTGTAGTCCTAGGAGGAGCACAAATTGGCACAGGAGGCACTGGAGTTGGAGAGGTGCACGGATTGGACTGATTGGACGTGGGAGATCAGCTTGGACTAGAGGAGGGTCAAGATCACTTAAAGGTTCTTGAAGGAGAATTTGATCATGACCAAACTCTTCAGGAGCTTGAATGAGCAGAACTGGAGGTGGCAGAGGGGCAAGGACAAGAAGACAAATGTCATCTCGAGAGCTATCTTCCTCTTCTTCTTCAATTAACAGATGCCTTGACACACCACGACAACCCCCTTTCTCAACCAACACACCTTGATCATCTCTTGTGATACCCATTCTAGACAAGGTGGAGGATGAAAAGAAATCAGACTTCTTTAAGGATAAGATCTGGTCAGAGTCTGGAAAGTGGACACCACAACGAAGAAGAATCTTCATAATTAGAAGATTGTAAGGCAGAGACTTGGACGGATTACTGAGTACTTAAAGCATCCGATTGAAAATAATGTAGCCAACAAGAAATGGTTCAGCTTTGAAGAACTGTCCAAGAATGAAATGATCCATTCCACTGACATGATCCCGATGACCTTCAACAGGCAGAATGTTAAAATGAATCATCAGGTGGAAGATCCTAGCCCTAAGATTTAAATCCTTACTGTTCAGCTTCAGGGGTGAGTGATTTGGATCCTTGGCAATTAATTTCATTAAATCCTTGCCTGCAGGTTTGTCAAGAAAAGATGGAAGCTTTGCTACCTTAAAATATCTCCTAGATCCATTCAGAAACTCACATTGAAGGATGTCATGGAGTCTTTTTTGAGTAAGTTCAATATGTCTTCCATATACATAACTTATGTGAACTAGAGGACGCGTAGAATGTTCCAGATTGGCGTAAAACATCCTAATTGGGGTTGCACAATAATTGGGCACTAAATCGAATAGTCCCATTAACCCCATCCTCAGTAAATGATCCTCAAGGTCCAAATCAGATAAATCTCTAAAGACAACTACACGAGAGCGAATAATAGGTCTAAATTCATAACTTTCATAGTACCTATTAAAAGCAGCTTGATTAATGAACTTGTGATTCGGCCATTGAAGAGGAGGAGGAACGACGACAAATTGAGAATTTATCGGTTGAGAAGTCTTATGTTTCTTCCTCGAGAAGACCAGATGGAGATTCGAAGGTTTTTGATTGGAGTTGAGTATCAGGGAAGAGTAGGAATCGCCGAACGAGGGAAAAAGGCGTGAGAGGTTTTAGAAGTGATTTTTGAAAAATAGGGATTTTGAGCCCTTTCGAAGGAATTTATTTTAGAGGGTGAACGTCCATAGTCAAAGTCCATTGACAAAGTCCATTGTCAACGTCCACGATCAACGTCCATAGTGACCACTTTTTCACAGAGAAGGAAATTGTGGAGATTGTCCATTTTGACAACATTGTCAACGTCCATTGTGACATCGTCTATACCTTCATTGACTAATCTGCTCTATTGCTCAATATTCTCCAACAGAAGAAAAACCTCATTTTTTCTCAACACGAATGAGATCTAACCTTATTCTAACATTATTGAAGGTCTTTTCATCCAAGGGCTTGGTAAAGATATCTGCTAATTGATCTACAGAATTGACAAATTCTAAAGAAATATCCCCTTTCTAAACATGATCTCAGATGAAGTGATATCTAACTTCGATGTGTTTTGTTCTAGAATGTTGAATAAGATTCTTGGAAATATTGATGGAATTCCTCTAACTAAATTCTCCATAATAATCTTAGTTAAGGTGTCCATTCCTACGTGACCTAGCCTTCTATGCCAAGTCCAACTATCAACCAACAAGATAACAGCAAAATATTTTTTATCAACAAGTTTAAAGATATCTAAATTAATAATATACATATTCATTTGATTTAAATATCACTTTATAACACTTATCACACAATTGACTTATACCAGCAAAACATTCTCAATAATAGGGTTATAGCAATTACCTATGTTACCGATGCCAACAATTTAACCCTTCTGGTTTTCACCAAAAGTGGCATTCTCTTTCTTCTTGTTGACAAAGACAAACATTGTTGAGTCTCTCGTTGTAACACCCGACATTTTCAGTCAGGTGATTTTCTTAACGGAATTAACTGTCACCCTTATTTTTGGACCTTTTGATTTAAATTTAATACCAAGATTTGTTCCAAATTGTGTGAACTAGGTTGAGTGGCAAAATTAAAATTAGGGTGGGCTGTGATCGATATATAAAGGAGATGGAAAGTTTTTAAATCTCACAAACACCGCTGTAGCCGACACTTTCTCCTTTCGGCGATTTTCTCTCCCGAGTTCTCGCTCTCTGCCTGCCAGTAACCCTTCCTTCGACGATCGGTTCCCTTGCCATTTCTCGGATACTCTACGCTTGAGGTATGGATTAGACAATGTAGTTGTCAGTTAGATGTTAAACTCTGTTTTTCAGCTTGGTGTTGGAGTTTGGTTTCTCCAATGGCCGAGTAGCAATAGCAACATTTATAACCTGGATTTTTGTAATGTCATTTCCGAATCGATTCTGGACATTTAATATAACCGACCCTGATTAATCGTTAGTTGGACCTAGCTGTTGTGGTTTTGGATTTCTGACTGCACACAGAGAACTAGACTAGGGGATTCGGGAATGACTTTAGTTATTAGATTCTAGGATGACTTGTGATTGGAACTTTTAGGGTTTTGTTTTAACTACTGTGATGTGAAATGTTTTAGGTGAAGAAGTTTGAAGAAAAGGAGTTCAAGTTGCTAAAGAAACCAGGTAAGTGAATGTGTAAGATTTCCGGTCATTAGGGCCCTACATCATAAGGATGCTAGGTAGAAACCGATACGATGATTAGAAGTTATTTAAGCTACTGTCTGTTACTCATGTTGATGTTTGACTTAATGGTATGATTTCCCGTCAGATGAATGCACTATTCTGTGGCTTGATGAGTTAGGAATTTTCATGTTCATGCATCACGAACGTTTTATGCATATGATAATGTTTTAAGAGCATGTTTTCCTCATGAACAAGATAAGAACATAAAACTTATGCAACGTGAATTAAGCGAGGGTTGGGGGTGGTTTGACGTATGTCACTGTCCAAAAGGAATGACCATGATTACGACCCGCAAGCGACTATGTACACTCTCACTGTCAACCCCCCTTACCGACACAAATCCTCTCTTAATTCACACAACCTGAATAATGAATATGAATGATGAATATGAATGATGAATATAAATGATGAGCATGAATGATGATTATGAACGATGGATACGAACGATGAACAAGAATGAAGACCTTGAGTATGAATATGAATAAGAAAAGATTCATGAGCATTTGTTTTCTTAAAATGAGCATTCATGCATACTTGTTAGCATTGCATTCCTTACTAAGCATTAGACTTATAGTTTAAACCTTATGATGTAGGTGAAGATTTAGCAGGTGAAGATTCCAAATTCAGTAATGATGTCTAAAGGCTGGTTGCAGGATGGTGCTCAGGGTGGAAGACTGTGGCTGACAGACGAATATAACCCATAATTAAGCTCATAATGTGTCAGTAAGATTTATGATGAACTGATGTTTAAGTAGAATGAGATTATATTTTAACATTGAGCTTCGTATTTGTCTGGTTTAACTACTGAGTCTGGGGATGATTTTAAAGATATGGAAAGAGTTACTTTAACTAAGTCTTCCGTATAAGAATGTTTCGATGAGTCTCTGATTTTCATACATATGAGTGTTGAGTCAATGTGGATTGAAGTCTGTTAAGAGTCTGCATCTACCGACAGATGATTTCTATCGGAATATGTTAAGAGTTTGCATCTACCGACGGATGATTTCTATCGAAAGATGTTAAGAGTTTGCATCTACCGACGGATGATTTCTATCGGAAGGTGTATTAAGTGAACACGTGAATTGCACATGTCTATCGGTAGATGTAAGGTATTTCAAATACCGGATGATATGAGAGCTAGTTTGTCGTCTAGTGACTGGTAGATGCTTTACCATCGGTCGATGCGAGTCTATGACTTTATCGGCAGATACAATTTAAAAGATGTTTAGAAACAGATGTGTCGCGTGGCGGGCAAGTGACCATCGGTCGATGCGAGTCTATGACTCTATTGGCAGATGCAGTTTAGGAGATGTTTGCAAAATATATATATATATATATAATACTAATAATGAACAAGGTGCACGAAGTAAGAACTGATTGATTAAGAGATTAAGTTATGAATTACGTGGCGACTCCAACTGGGGTTGTTACAATTATGGTATCAAAGCAAAATCGGGTTCTAAAATCGATTCTGCAGACTGCCTCCCAGCACAGATTGCCACCTGAGTATACTTCAGCAACTGTAAGTAATTACGTTTTTAAGTAATGTCATTATGTTAAGATGTATTTATGAATATTTATTTAGGAATCTCAAAATGGTAAGAGGTCAGCAAAGAGAGGCTAATGAGGATAGCGATGCCATTGCTCAGTTGACTGAGTTGGTCATGCGCCAATCTCGCCAGATCAAACAGCTGATGGCTGCTAGAGAAGAACAAGCGAATTCTAGTACTAATGCAACTCATGATCATGGTGGTGAGCGTTTTCACCGGCTTCGACCCCCGGTGTTTAATGGACATATTTCGGATCCTGTTTATGCTGAGGAATGGATTCAAAAGATGGAGGATATGTTTAAGTATGCAAAGGTTGACGAAGGGGATAAGGTCACTATGCTGTCTTTCATTTGGAATTGAGAGCAAGACATTGGTGGGATTCAATCCAGAGCACCGCTAATGCAGGAGCTATGACCTGTGAAATGTTTAAGACTGCCTTCTTTGATAAGTACTTCAATAGGACTGTTCGGGCCAACAAGAAGAAGGAGTTCATAAGTCTATGTCAGTTTGGCTCTGTGACGGACTACATATGTAAGTTTGAGGATTTATCCCGGTTTGCACCCAGACTGATAGAAGATGATGAGGATAAGATCCACCAATTTGTTCAAGGACTGAAACCAAGTCTGTATATGAGAGTAAAGACTGCTGGAATACATAATGTACCTTATGCTGAAGTGACAGCTAAGGCTCTAGAACTGGAAGAGGCTGAGATATCGACATATGCGCAACGCGAATCATCAAGGAAGTTTACTAAAGATGCTCAGCCGCCGCCACGTCAGAACAAAGAATGGCAACCGCAACAGAACAGGGGACCACAACAACAATAGCAAGGCATAAAGAGACCATTCAATCCAAATGATGATCAAGAAAAAGGAAAGCGACCAATGAACCCTTTATGCCCCACCTGTCAGAAGAACCACCCCGGTGAATGCAAGTTACTTTTTGGCCGCTGTTTTAGATGTGACAAGGTCGGACATGTAGTCAGAGACTGCCCCATGCCACCAGACCCCAATCGAGCAAGAATAGCACCTAGAGTCTTTGCTATGATGGAGGATGAAGAGGCTGTGCAGCATACGGTCATATCAGGTACAATTATGATCTGTGGTGTTTCTGCTTATACACTTATAGATACAGGAGCCACACACTCATTTATAGCAACCCTGTTTGTCTGTAAGCATACGTTAGGATACTTATCGGCTGATAGGCCATATAGTGTCATGTTAGCATCACTACACGAGTATGAACTGTTTACCATGCTAAAAGATGAATCAATTAGTTCTATGTTTACTCGTTTCACTAATATTACTAATGGGTTGAAAGTGCTTGGTAAGATTTATTCAGGTGAAAAACTAGTAAGAAAGATCCTTCGGTGCCTACTAAGAGTCTGGCAACCGAAAGTGACTGTCATACAAGAAGCTCGAGATCTCAAGGTTCTCAAGCTGGAAGAACTCATTGACTCTCTAATGACTCATGAGATAACCATGAGAGTCAATGACAAGGAAGATCTCAAGGAAAAAGAGATTAACAGGAAAAAGGATATAGCACTTAAAGCTTCCTCAAGCAAACAAGAGGAATCCGAGGAAGAGGTTGATGATGAGGATATAGCACTCATCACTAGAAATTTTAGCAAATTTTTCCAGAGAAAGAGGATGCAAGGGAAGAGGTTCTCAAAGGGAGAAGAGCCTCAAAAGGATAAGGAGATTACATACTTTGAATGTGGGAAGCCTGGACACATCAAAGTTGAGTGTCCACAAGCTAAGAAGGGTCTCAACCGATTCAAGAAGAGGGCCATGAAAGCTACATAGGATGACAGTGAGTGCGACACTTCTTCAGAGGATGAGGAAGTCGCCAACTTGTGCTTCATGGCATACGATAATAAGGTTAGTATTTCCTCTAGTGATAATGAAGAAGATGATGATGGTGATCTAATTGATGCATTTAACGATTTAGACAAACAATATAGCGTACTTAAATCTAAGTACAACTCTTTAAAGAAGGAGAACGCAAACTTGGTAGAAAAGCATATTAAATAATGTAATCTGCATGTAAAGGAAATAGATGAGCTTAAAAGTAAAAATGAGGATTTGAATTATATCGTGCTTAAGTTCACAAATGGTACCAAGAACTTAAACATGCTGATAAGAAATCAGAGAGCTACTTTTGATAAAGCAGGTTTAGGTTATGATAAGTTTAATAAAAAAAAAAGCATTTAAGAACTTCTTTGTTAAACCAACTACTTGTCATGCTTGTAATGAGATACGACATAAATCATATGAATGTCCTTTGAAATCGAATAAGAAATCAGGTAATAAATTACAGTGGGTTCCTAAAGGAACCAAAACTAACTCTAGGACCCAAAAGATTTGGGTACCAAAGAAGACCACTTGATTACTGTTTTGCAGGTTGACTATTCTCCCAGGAAAAATCAAAGATACCTCGATCGTGATTGCTCGAGGCACATGACGGCTGTAACAACCCCAGTTGGAGTCGCCACGTAATTCATAACTTAACCTCTTAATCAATCAGTTCTTACTTCGTGCACCTTGTTCATTATTAGTATTATATATATATATATATATATATATATATATATATATATATATATATATATATATATATATATATATATATTTTGCAAACATCTCCTAAACTGCATCTGCCGATAGAGTCATAGACTCGCATCGACCGATGGTCACGTGCCCGCCACGCGACACATCTGTTTCTAAACATCTCTTAAATTGCATCTGCAGATAGAGTCATAGACTCGCATCGACCGATGGTAAAGCATCTACCGGTCACTAGACGACAAACTAGCTCTCATATCATCCGGTATTTGAAATACCTTACATCTACCGATAGACATGTGCAATTCACGTGTTCACTTAATACACCTTCCGATAGAAATCATCCGTCGGTAGATGCAAACTCTTAACATCTTCCGATAGAAATCATCCGTCGGTAGATGCAAACTCTTAACATCTTCCGATAGAAATCATCTGTCGGTAGATGCAGACTCTTAACAGACTTCAATCCACATTGACTCAACACTCATATGTATGAAAATCAGAGACTCATCCAAACATTCTTATACAGAAGACTTAGTTAAAGTAACTCTTTCCATATCTTTAAAATCATCCCCAGACTCAGTAGTTAAACCAGACAATTACGAAGCTCAATGTTAAAATAAAATCTCATTCTACTTAAACATCAGTTCATCATAAATCTTACTGACACATTATGAGCTTAATTATGGGTTATATTTGCCTGCCAGCCAGTCTTCCACCCTGAGCACCATCCTGCAACCAGACTTTAGACATCATCAATGAATTTGGAATCCTCACCTGCTAAATCTTCACCTACATCATAAGGTTTAAACTATAAGCCTAATGCTTAGTAAGGAATGCAATGCTAACAAGTATGCATGAATGCTCATTTTAAGAAAACAAATGCTCATGAATCTTTTCTTATTCATATTCATACTCAAGGTCTTCATTCTTGTTCATCGTTCGTATCCATCGTTCATAATCATCATTCATGCTCATCATTTATATTCATCATTCATATTCATCATTCATATTCATCATTCATATTCATCATTCAGGTTGTGTGAATTAAGAGAGGATTTGTGTCGGTAAGGGGGGTTGACAGTGAGAGTGTACATAGTCCCTTTCAAGTCGTAATCATGGTCCTTCCTTTTGGACAGTGACATACGCCAAACCACCCCCAACCCTCGCTTAATTCACGTTGCATAAGTTTTATGTTCTTATCTTGTTCATGAGGGAAACATGCTCTTAAAACATTATCATATGCATAAAACGTTCGTGATGCCTGAACATGAAAATTCCTAACTCATCAAGCCACAGAATAGTGCATTCATCCGACGGGAAATCATACCATTAAGTCAAACATCAACATGAGTAACAGACAGTAGCTTAAATAACTTCTAATCATCGTATCAGTTTCTACCTAGCATCCTTGTGATGTAAGGCCCTAATAGCCGAAATCTTACACATTCACTTACCTGGTTTCCTTAGCAACTTGAACTCCTTTTCTTCGAACTTCTTCACCTAAAACATTTCACATCACAGTAGTTAAAACAAAACCCTAAAAGTTCAAATCACAAGTCATCCTAGAATCTAATAACTAAAGTCATTCCCGAATCCCCTAGTCTAGTTCTCTGTGTGCAGTCAGAAATCCAAAACCACAACAGCTAGGTCCAACTAACGATTAATCAGGGTCGGTTATATTAAATGTCCAGAATTGATTCGGAAATGACATTACAAAAATCCAGGTTATAAATGTTGCTATTGCTACTCGGCCATTGGAGAAACCAAACTCAGACACCAAGCTGAAAAACAGAGTTTAACATCTAACTGACAACTACATTGTCTAATCCATACCTCGAGCGTAGAGTATCCGAGAAATGGCAAGGGAACCGATCGTCGAAGGAAGCGTTACTGGCAGGCAGAGAGCGAGAGCTCGGGAGAGGAAATCGCTGAAAGGAGAAAGTGTCGGCTACAGTGGTGTTGGTGAGATTTAAAAACTTTCCATCTCCTTTATATATCGATCACAGCCCACCCTAATTTTAATTTTGCCACTCAACCTAGTTCACACAATTTGGAACAAATCTTGGTATTAAATTTAAATCAAAAGGTCAAAAAATAAGGGTGACAGTTAATTCCGTTAAGAAAATCACCTGACTGAAAATGTCGGGTGTTACATCCACCCCTCCTTAAACAAAATTTTCCCGAAAATTGATCAAACAAAGAGCTCTGGATATTTGTCTAGCATATCTTGTTGTCGTTCCTATGTGGCTTCTTCAACTCCATGATTTGTCCATAAGACCTTAACCAATGGAATTTCCTTATTTCTCAGAGTTTTCACAGCAGATTCCAAAATTTGCACTAGCTTCTCTTCATACATTAGTGTTGGCTCAATTTCGACATCCACTGACTTAACAACTTGTGTAGGATCCCGTATGCATTTTCTTAAATTCGACACATGAAAAACATTGTGAACCTTTTCCAATGATAGGGGCAATAGCAGTCTATAAGCTGTGCTGCCGATCCTCTCCAAGACAGGGAATGGTCCAACGAATCGTGGATTAAGTTTCCCCTTCTTGCCAAATCTTAGTACTCCTTTAAACGGTGAAATTTTTAAGAAAACTTCATCTCCAACGGCAAATTCAAGATCTCTCCTCCTTTGGTCTGCATAACTTTTCTGTCGGCTTTGTGTAGTAATCATTTTTTTCCTGATAATGGTAATCTTGTCTGACATCTGTTGCAAGATCTCTGGACCTAGGAGTTTTGCTTCACCGACCTCATCCCAGTACAAAGGTGATCTGCACTTTCTGCCATAAAGTGCTTCATAAGGTGTCATACCAATGGTGAACTGGTAACTATTATTGTAGGAGAATTCCACCAAGGGTAAATATCGACTCCAAGATGTCTGGAAATCCAGCACACATGCTCTTAACATGTCTTCTAGTATCTGAATGGTCCTCTCAGATTGACCATCGGTTTGAGAGTGGAAAGCAGTACTGAAGGACAATTTTGTTCCTAACGTGCCTTGCAAACCTTGCCAAAATCTCGAGGTAAATCTAGGATCACGGTCGGAGACAATGGACAAGGGAATCCCATGCAATTTGATGATTTCCTGAATGTACAGGTTAGCAAGTTGTTCCATTGTAAAAGTCATTCTTACTGGTATGAAGTGTGCTGATTTTGTCATTCTGTCAACCACAACCCAAATACTATCATGTCCTTTGATTGTCTTTGGTAATCCTACCACAAAATCAATGGCAATGTTTTCCCACTTCCATTCAGGGATCGGTAAGGGTTGAAGAGTACCTCCTGGGCGTTGGTGCTCTGCCTTAACCTGTTGGCAAACCAAACATGACTCCACATACTTGGCAATATCCCTCTTCATATTTGGCCACCAATAATGTAACTTCAAGTCCCGATACATCTTGGTGCTACCAGGATGTACAGAAAAGGGAGACGAGTGAGCCTCGGTCAAGATCAACTTACGTAGTTCTTCATAATTTGGAATATACCATCGATTCCTAAACTTCAAAATATCATCGTTGGAGAGACTGAATTCAGAGGAGGCATCCTGCAACCTACTTATCATGCTATTATTCTCCTTTGAATCCTTTTGTTGTGCCTCTTTGATTTTATCCAAAATAGTTGGTCGAATGGTTAAGTCAGCAAGTAAAGTTGACAACTCAGGAACTATTTCCAACTCAAACTTCTGAACTTCCTTCCATAATGGTACAGACATAGTTGATACTGCGGGCTGCATTGTCTTAGACATTCTGCTTAATGCATCAGGCACAGCATTGGCCTTACTCGGGTGATATTTAATTTCGAAGTCATAATCCTTAACAAACTCCAACCAACGTCTTTGTCTCATGTTTAATTCCTTTTGGGTGAAAAGGTACTTCAGGCTTTTATGGTCAGAAAACACCTCACACTGTTGACCATACAAATAGTGTCTCCAAATCTTTAAAGCAAAAACAACTGCGGGTAACTCTAAATCGTGAGTGGGGTAATTCTGTTCATAACTCTTCAGCTGCCTAGAGGCATACGCCACCACCTTGCCTTTTTGCATCAAAACACATCCCAGTCCAACTTTGGATACATCACAGTAAACACTAAACTTTCCTTCTTCGGTTGGGAGAGTC
Source organism: Begonia masoniana (assembly GCA_022432975.1). NCBI lineage: Eukaryota > Viridiplantae > Streptophyta > Magnoliopsida > Cucurbitales > Begoniaceae > Begonia > Begonia masoniana. Next base: position 7,043,962 of record CM039513.1, on the reverse strand, counting down.
AGTATTGGAACTGTTGTCAACTTCAGCTTAAGTGTCTGAAAGCCATCTTCACAAGCTTCAGTCCAAGAGTACTTGGTGTCCTTCTTAGTCAAACTTGTTAAAGGTTTAGCTATCATTGAAAATCCCTTAATAAACTTCCTATAATAACCTGTCAGACCAAGGAAACTGCGGACTTCACTGGCATTCCTTGGCTGTGGCCAGTTCTTAACTGCCTGAATTTTGGTTGGATCTACTGATATACCTTCAGCAGAGATGACATGGCCTAAGAAGTTAACCTTATCCAATCAGAACTCACACTTAGACAACTTGGCATAGAGTTGCTACTGTTTTAATGTTGTCAAAACTACTCTTAAGTGTTCTTCGTGGTCAGCTCTAGTCCGTGAGTAAATTAGGATATCATCTATGAATACAATTACAAACTTGTCCAAGTAATCACGAAACACTCGATTCATCAGGTCCATAAAGGCTGCAGGTGCATTGGTTAATCCAAACGACATTACAAGGAATTCATAATGTCCATAGCGGGTCCTAAAAGCCGTCTTAGGTATATCACCCTCCTTAACCTTCAATTGGTAGTACCCCGAACGCAAGTCAATCTTTAAAAACACTTTAGCTAATTGTAATTGGTCAAACAAGTCGTCAATTCGGGGCAAGGGGTACTTATTCTTAATTGTCAACTTGTTCAGTTCTCGGTAATCTATGCACATCTTTAGGGAACCATCTTTCTTCTTAACAAATAAAACAGGTGCACCCCAGGGAGAACTACTGGAGCGTATAAACCCTTTGTCTACTAATTTCTGCAGTTGGACCTTTAATTCCTTCAGCTCAACTGGTGCCATGCGGTAAGGGTTCTTTGATATAAGTAATGCCTCGGGGTATGTATCGATTACAAATTCAACTTCTCTATCCGGTGGTAATCCGGGCAAGTCATCCATAAATACTTCAGGAAACTCCTTAACTATGGGAATATCTTGAAGTTCAACTTTGTTCTTCACCCGAATATCGATGACACTAGCTAGATAACTCTCACAACCATCTTTCAATAACCGTTGAGTCTCTAGTGAGGATATAATCGGTATTTTACTTATTTTTGGGATAGCTTGGAAAGTATACTGATCTCCATTTGGGGGTCGAAACTCAACTAATCCAGACCTACAACTTATTGTGGCATAATGTCTAGATAACCAATCCATTCCTAATATAACTTCATATCCCTTCATGTCAATTACAATCAGCTCTATATATAACTTCTTATCTTCTAAGGACACAATGTCACCCTTCACTATCTATTCAGAATGTAAGGATTTCCCTGATGCTAACATGACACTATATGGCCTATCAGCCGATAAGTATCCTAACGTATGCTTACAGACAAACAGGGTTGCTATAAATGAGTGTGTGGCTCCTGTATCTATAAGTGTATAAGCAGAAACACCACAGATCATAATTGTACCTGATATGACCGTATGCTGCACAGCCTCTTCATCCTCCATCATAGCAAAGACTCTAGGTGCTATTCTTGCTCGATTGGGGTCTGGTGGCATGGGGCAGTCTCTGACTACATGTCCGACCTTGTCACATCTAAAACAGCGGCCAAAAAGTAACTTGCATTCACCGGGGTGGTTCTTCTGACAGGTGGGGCATAAAGGGTTCATTGGTCGCTTTCCTTTTTCTTGATCATCATTTGGATTGAATGGTCTCTTTATGCCTTGCTATTGTTGTTGTGGTCCCCTGTTCTGTTGCGGTTGCCATTCTTTGTTCTGACGTGGCGGCGGCTGAGCATCTTTAGTAAACTTCCTTGATGATTCGCGTTGCGCATATGTCGATATCTCAGCCTCTTCCAGTTCTAGAGCCTTAGCTGTCACTTCAGCATAAGGTACATTATGTATTCCAGCAGTCTTTACTCTCATATACAGACTTGGTTTCAGTCCTTGAACAAATTGGTGGATCTTATCCTCATCATCTTCTATCAGTCTGGGTGCAAACCGGGATAAATCCTCAAACTTACATATGTAGTCCGTCACAGAGCCAAACTGACATAGACTTATGAACTCCTTCTTCTTGTTGGCCCAAACTAACATACTCATTTTGCTTTCTTTCACTTGATTTGTTCCCTCGTGTGTGATTTCCAGTAAGTGCCATATCTCTTGTGCACTATCACACCCTTGAACTCTATTAAATTCGTCTCTGTTTAGTGTACAGTACAAGGTGTTTATAGCTTTGGCATTTAGACTAAGATTCCTCTTATCGAACTCTGTTAATTCATGAGAGTCCTTAGGAATAGAAATTTCATTCTCAGTTTTCATGGCCTTGTAAGGGCCATTCTCTATTATATTCCAAATTTCATAGTCCATGGTTTGAACGAATATTCTCATTCTTGCCTTCCAGTTTACATAATCACTGCCTTCAAAAAAAGGTGGCCTAGAAATGGACTGACGTTCTATGTGTGTGTTGAATGCCATTCTAAGAATATCACAATATTTTCTAAATAACAGCTTAGACAGTATTTAACCTCTCTCTGATACCAATTGTAGGAACGTGATTGTCTAAAGGGAGGGGAGGGGAGGGGAGGGGGGGGGGGGGGGTGAATTAGAATTTTCTTAATCTCTTTTACTAAGTATAATAAAAGTTTCTCAATTGATTGCTTACTGATTCAAATAAACAGAAAGAGAGAGAGAAAAATAACACCGAGAATTTTTACGTGGTTCGGCCAAAACCTGCCTATGTCCACGCTTCAAGGTTTCCCCCTTGAAGTTTCTTTCCTCTTCCTCAGAGAAAAACTTGATTGGACTTCACAGGCGCCAATCAACTGCCTTTACACTTTGATTGATCTTCACGGGCGTCAATCACAGCCTTTACACTTTTACAAGAATGGTTAAGATTTACAGCACATGCTACACTCTCACAAATATCAAATCTTAAGTTAAATTCTTGAGAGGTATAGGAAAATAGCAGAGTATTACAAAGTCTAGCATTGAGAGAGAATTTCGGCAAAAAGTTCTTCCCCCGAGCTACTGTTCTTCCTTTTATACTCTCATCTATAATCTGCTTCGCGTCTGTAATCTGCTTTTAAAAATATGTCCGTTGTGAGTTGTCCGTACGCAGAAAAATAGTCGTTTGAATTCTGGTGTCACTATCGCTCGTTGTCTTTAAAGTCTAGCATTGAGACTTTGGACGATTGAGCTTTGCTTCGGTTTGAATACTTTGGATGATGAAGCTGTGGACAAGTACTTTGGACAATGATGCTGTGGACAAGTACTTTGGACGACAGCGTTTCTCTTTTAAATTGTGGACGACAGTGTCTTTCTTTTAAGCGTGGACGACAACGTCTTTGCTTTGAGCATGGACGACTGCGTCTTTCCTTTGAGCGTGGACGACTGCGTCTTTCTTTTAAGCGTGGACGATAGCGTCTTTCCTTTGAGCGTGGACGATAGCGTCTTTCCTTTGAGCGTGGACAACTGCATCTTTCTTTTAAGCGTGGACGACTGTGTCTTTCTTTGAGCGTGGAGCGTGGACGACTATGTCTTTCCTTTGAGCGTGGACGACTGCGTCTTTCTTTTAACTCTGGACGACAGCGTCTTTCTTTAAGCGTGGATGACTGATTTCGACAGACTACTTTGGACGAATGATTCTGACTGAAGTCACCTGATTTTCACGTGATACTTTGGACGATTGAATTTGACTATCTTTGGACGATTGATTTCCACAGACTATTAACATTTAGCCAAAATTCGTCAGAAAACATAATACCCTTTTCAAAAGGTATTTCCAGATAAATGTAATAAACATAATAAATCAATTATCCAGTTCATAAATTTCATATTACTCATGCTCATCAGTTTATATATTTCTTATTAAACTTAATTAACAATTTACTCATTTCATATTAATCATAATCATCAAAAACATAATCATCAAAAATAGTTACTTAAACGCATTTAAGCTAACAGTTTTCTTGATTCTCTAATAAAATTTTACTGTTAGAGTTTTGAGTCGTGTAAGTAGGATGGTTTTGTCCGAACTACTTAAATCTTACGTTCTTGATTTCTTCTCAATTCTTCTGGATTAATTCTCTCATGTTTTACAACAAATACAATAAGGTAATATAATGGGTAGATAGTATGGTTGATAAAATAAGAAAAAATGAACATGAAAAAAGAGAGCAAGAGGTAGAGGGTCGGAGAGTGAAGCAATACATTTATGAAACTGATTGCAAGTAGGACATGGTGTATATTCTTTACCAGACAATTAATATTATAACTAAAATATAAATAATAATTCATTAATTAAACTAAAATAATAAAAATAATTATAGTTCTAATTTCAGGATTAAATTTTTTTTTAGGTATTAGAATAAAAAATCGATGATATTCATTAGTTTGATACTACATAGGTGAGTTTTCAATTTGATCCGAATTTTTTATAGAACATGTCAGATAGGCCCACATTAAAAATATCATTAGAATTTTGTTTTGTTTATAAATTCATGTAAGTTATAATTACAAAACTCGCGATTGTATTTGAATCTTCATTGTAAATTTGTTCCTCTACCTGTAATTTTTTTTTCGAAAGAGTTTTTTCACGTAAATCCGGTATCTCACATATATTTTCTTTTTGTGGTTCTCGTTCGATTGCTAACAACATATAAATATGATATCTCAAATTTACAAATTTTTTAATGGTATCTCACATATATTTTCTTTTTGTGGTTCTCGTTCGATTGCTAACAACATATAAATATGATATCTCAAACTTACAAATTTTTTAATGCATTATTTGTTCTTGCATCAAACATTTATTTGTTGTCGGACTAAAAAAAAATATAATCATTTTGATAATAACAAGACGTGAATTAGTGAAACGTTGTGAACATAAGAGACATGTTTGATGAATTTTAAGAAATAGGGGGATAGATATGTTCAATCTTGAATTATTTAGATTGAAATATAGAGGTCTATGCCTTTTCTAAGGCTGAAGGCTGAATCATATATATATACATATTGCGCGGAAGAGAGGGAAAAATAAAACTAAAAATAAAACTTAACTACAGAAGGAGTAGAAGTATATTAACAAGAGTTATAAACTTACAAGTAGGAGGATGCGCGGAAGAGAGGGAAAAATAAAACTAAAAATAAAACTTAACTACAGAAGGAGTAGAAGTATATTAACAAGAGTTATAAACTTACAAGTAGGAGGATACAAACCGAGAGAGTTTTTCAGATGAGAAGGCAAACTCTAAAAACTTAAAGAGAAATGAAAACGAAGGCTCCTTTATATAGAGGAGGAGCATACAAGCAAACAAAAACTTAAAACGTCATTGCTTACGAACTAAAGCAATGATAAAAGCTAAAAGATAAAAGCACTAGCTATTAGTGCTACTAGTGGATGCACTATTTGAAATAGTGGATGTAATGTTTGGGTCCACTAATTTTGGAAATGTCTGGCACCATGCAGACTTTGGAAACGGTGGAAACTCCTTAGCTGGATTCCATTCTAACCACTTAGTAGCTTCAATTTTACCAGAGGATTTCTCGGGTAATTGGTTATTAAATCTCAATGTCCACTCAGATGGAGGTCTTGGAATAGGAGTTAAGGAACTTTGGCGAAAAGTCCTGTGATTCCCTGTCATTTGAAAGGACTTAATGAAGTTCGAGTTTGAACCCAATTATTATATTCTTCAGGGGTCCAGTTTGCACGACGCCATAGGTCATTTTTGTATTCGGAATACTCATCTGGGCTTTTATTATGTTTCTTGACCCATTTATTCCTCTTTTTGCACCACCTGCGGTATTTGCGAACACCTTTGGCAACATTAGCTTTGATTTGGTCCAAAGCTTCTTGGACAAGACCATTGCGTCGAAGAGGGGCACCAGGCCAAGGACGCCAATTGACTATTTGTTGGAGAGGAGGAACATAAACATACCTCCTGTCATGATATTTGGAAATAGGGAAAGGTCTTCCCCATGGTATTTGCGGAGCCAGCATGGCGGCTCTATCTTGTTGGAGAACAGCAGCATCCCAAGGGTCAAGAACTGCTGGAACAGCTTGTTGATGTTGAGCTGCTTCTATTTGCATATTTTCTATAATGGCATTGTCAGCATCCCAATGTGCCATTTATAGAACCTTTTTCTTGCCTTTAGTAAGAGAATATCGATATTGGGAACAATCGATAAGAGAATTAAAAAGATCCTCTTCTGTTGGAATAATATCCTCGGGATTTTGAGATTCGCCTGGTAAAACCTGAAGGCGTTGTGATCCTGAATGCATAGAGAAATCAGAATCAGAGTTAGAACTGTCTTCGTCGTCAGAATCATCAAACATTTGGTGTTTTAAAGACTCCAAAAGCTTAATGTGACGTTCTTCTTTAGACAAAGTTGGAAACTGTAATTTGATAATTTTGCGCATTTGCTTCACTGTATGCACAGATTCTTTGTGTGATTGGTTGGAAATGTTGGTAGCAACTTTGGCTTTGTTGACTTTAATAGCTTCAACAATTTTGGAAAAGCATTGCTCCGTGTCATAACGGGACCACCATTTGACAAAAAAGTTCCTTTGTAGCTCAGGAATATCCAGATGATCTGTATCCAACTCAAGATTCCATTGCCAAATCCAATTGATTTGGAATTCGGTAAAGAACCATAGCAGAGCTTTGCCTTTGAACATAAATCTTTTATCTTGGAAATCTGGATGGGTATCAAACCATGGTTGGAATTGATCTTGAATCTTTTTTGGTAAAATAGCAAACTCCGGAGAGTGATTTTGCCACCAGTGTAAGAACCAGTTTGGAAATTGATCTTCAGTTTTGAGAATTTCTGGATTCACAGTAAAAAACCATGAATGATTTCTCTTGGGATTTTGGTAGTAAAACATATGAGACCAAGCCTGAACATAGTCCCAATAGTTGTATGTTTGAGAACTGTTTTTGGTAGATGTAGTTCTTGGGTTGAAAACATTCAAACCCCATTCCTGCGGATGAATGACTCTGATAATGTAGCATTTAGAATGAGTCATTGTACTTTTGATATTGCCCTCTTCAACATAATGATGCTGAATTTGGACAGAATTTGTATCGAGCAGAATAGCTTCATAGTAAAATCGGAGCTTTCCCTCGGTAATTAGATAATGCTGGCTTCCCATATATCTCTCTTTGAAAAACCAAGCATCTTTGTGATTGAGAACTATATCTCGATTTGAAAGTGTGAGTAAAGACTCAGCCACTGATTTTTTGATAAGAGGGGGTCCACTCTCAAGCAGGACCTCTTTTGCAGTTTTCTTTGAATGATCCTTATCCGGTTGCGCGGATGAGGTTTCCCCTAAAGTGGGAAATTCTTTTTGAAAATTGATATTGGAAATACGATGGGTATTGGTAGAACCAATACCTCGACCTCGAGGTCTCCCTCTAGGTCTACCCCTTACTGGGGTGAACATCCTGCAAGAATTCTCTGGTTAGAAAATCAGGAAGAGAATTATCAATACCTTTGATATATTCGATAGTAAAATCAAAAGCAGATAACTCAGATTGCCATCTGGCAAATATTTGTTTGGAAACTAAATGTTTAACATCTTTAGTTAAAATCTGTTTTGCAGAAGAACAATCAACTCTTAAAAAAAAATGTTTATTGAGTAAATCATCTTGAAATTTTTGAATACATTTGACAATTGATAAAACTTCTTTTTTGACAGTAGAATAATTTTGTTGAACTGGTTTCCAAGTACCAGAAGTAAATCTTACCAGCTCTTCTTTGGAAATAGTCGGATTTAATTGTTTTAGAATACCTCCATAACCTTTATCAGAGGCATCTGTTTCAACAATTTTTTCCCACTCAGAATTGGAAAGTGCTAAACACGGAAGTGTTTGAGCTTTTACTTTTATCTTTTGAACTGCTGCAGTATGGACAGGGGTCCATGGTGAAGGATTTTTTCTTAATCTTTGATAGAGAATTGCAGTATCTTGGGCTAAATTTGGATAGAAATCACCCAGATAATTTAGACTGCCTAAAAATCTTTGTAATTGTTTTTTGTCAGTAATCTCATCAGGAAATTTAGAAGCAAATTCAATACTTCTTTGAATTGGAATTATTGTACCTTGATGCACATTATGACCAAGGAATCTCACAGTAGTTTGAAAAAGTTTGAGTTTAGGAGCCGAGACAACTAAACCATTTGTTTTCATAGCATCTTTAATAATTCTCAGATGTCTGAAATGTTGGTCAATAGAATTGGAAAAGACAAGTATATCATCTATGTAGACGATACAGAATTTGGAATATTTGGAAAATATATCATTCATGATATGTTGGAATTCAGAAGGTGCATTTTTTAGTCCAAAAGGCATTACATTCCATTCGTAATGACCAAAAGGAACTACAAAAGCAGTTTTGTAACGGTCTTCTTTGGCAATTTGAATTTGCCAGTAACCAGATTTGAGATCAAATTTGGAAAAGATTAGAGCAGATTGTAACCTGTCTAACAAATCTTTTTTGTTTGGAATTGGATATCTTATCCATTGGAGAACATTGTTCAAGGGTTTGTAATTGATGACAAGACGAGGAACTCCTCGTTCTTTCTCAGCATTTTTATTGACATAAAAAGCTGTGCAACTCCAAGGAGATTGGCTTGGTTGGATTAACTTTTTATCCAATAAACTTTGAATTTCTTCTTGACATAATTTGAGATATTCCTGTTTCATTTGACTAGGTCTAGCCTTGGTAGGAATAAGATTTTCATCAAAGTTTGGAATATAGGGTAAAGAAACAATATGACGTTTTCTTTCCCAGAAAGCATTTGGAACAGTATGACAAACTTCAGTTTGGAATTGATTTTCAACAACTCTGATTTTGGAAGATATTTGAAGATCTTTTAATTGTTCTTCAATTTTGAAAGAATTAATTTCTGATTTGAGAAAATTCAATTGCTGAATTTTTATTTGAGAAAAGTTTTTTAATTCATTTATTATCTTAACCACAGGGTCAGATACAAATGGATAAAGAACTTGAGTATTTTGGACAGTAGCCATAATGCCACGTTCATTGATAGTGATTGGCATGATCTGTTGGAGAAAAGGATTCCCTAGAATCACTTTGTGATTTAAATCTTTGACAAGAAGAAAAGTTGTTGGTAAACAACTTTGTTCATTGCAAATAATTACATTGGATAATTTGAATTTGACAAAAAGTTTACTGCTACCTGCAGTAATCAAAGTTTGAGAAGTTTTTTCAAAATACTTGGTAGGAATGAATCCTTCTTGGATACAATTGACATCTGCTCCACTATCCACAAGAGCAGTAATATTGGAAATTTGATATTCATTTTTAATTAGTAAAGAAATCTCAACATACCATTTCTGACTTAGAATATGGCTAATATGATTGAGAGTGTCTGATTGGAAAGGAATAGAAGTATCTAATTCATTGGAAAGTGAGTCTTCTAATCGACTAATTTTTGCATCAGAAATTAATTGATTATTTCTGAGAAGTTTGATTTCTTCCTTAAGATGATTGACTTCTTTTTGTAAGTCTTGGAGAGTAACAGGAGTAATTTTTTGAAGCTGACTTATCCTAGAAAAGACTTCCTGCATAGTATAGTATCTAGGTTTGAGAATAGACTCAGGAACAGTCTGTTCATTGGAAATTGGTTTGGAAGAATTGATCAATTGGGAAACAATTTTCATCCTGAAATTAGGATCAGGAATTTGATCAAGATTTTTGAGAATATCTTCTTGTTCTTGTGAAAGAACATTGATAGATAATTTGGAAATTTGATTGCAGCATTTGTTGATGCAATTAGCTTCGGAAGATGACGAGGATGACATATCATCATGGCTTGGAAGGCTGTCTTCTGAATCAGAGGATTCTAAGAAAATCTTTGAAAGTTGAATTCTAGTTTGTTCATCATGAACTAACTCATTCAATTTTTTAGCTTTGAAACATTTATTTGCATAATGACCTAGTTGTCCACATTTGAAACATTTAATTTTGGATTTAGGAGTTTTTTGAAATTTTTTCTTTCTCTTTGTAAAAGAAGGTTTAGGAATGTTTGACCATTCTTTAGCCTTGGCTTTTCTCTTAGCCTTTTGATAAGTTTTATAATTTTGAGATTTATGATGTTTGGTTTTATCCCTTATTCTTTTAGGGTATTGGATTGGCATATCAAAAGCAAATTGTTGACAGAATTCTCCTATCTCTTGTTTGCCTGTGATATTTTGTTTCTTAATTTGATATTGCAACTTCATGTCATTACATAAGTTGATTCCTGTTTGGAGACAAATACTAACAAGATGGCCATAGGTTAAATCATTCCAAGGAATATTGTGACCATTTTGGGTAGTACTTAAAGCTTGTTTGACACGTTCGGCAAATTGAGGAGGTAATCCCTCAATAAATTTGGATTTCCAATAAGGAGCATTGGCATCAGGTCTTTGGAAGACTTTGGTAATGAAAACATCTTTATACCAACGAAAATTGGTTAAAGCTCCACATTTGAGATTTTGTAATAATTCGGTGCCTCGTTCAAGACGCTGATCAACCGAACCAACAAAATAGTATATGATGGATTGGATGAGTGTATAAACACTATCCTGCTGAGGTTGGGAAGTAGATGGCTGTTCAATTTTAACAGCATTGAGAATTTCTTCTCTTTGAACTTGAGTGAGAATGTTATCCCACCAACCTTTGAGACTGCCAATGAAACCACTAATGATAAAAATGGCAATATCTTTGTCAGTGTTATGGGATGCACGACAAATACTGGCATACATCATCATTTTGTGAAGGACTTCGTAAATCTGATATTCAGATAAACCATCTATGTTCCACTCATAAATAGTTTTGGCTGAATAGGCAGTTTGACTTTTGAAGAAATTTTCTTCCCAAAGCATATCGGGAGGAGTTGGTCTTGGATAATAAACACGACGGAAAGTATCTCCACCTAAATTGTCTTTGTATTTGATACGATTTAGGGATAAATTGTGGACATTAGATGAAGAGTTGTCAATCAAAGGGTCTTCATATTTTGGAAAAGTAAGTTGCATTTGGTGAATTTCTTCCAGATCAGAATCAGTACTTGTAATACTGGAATTTGAATTAAACTCATCATATTTTGTAATTGGAGATAAGTTAACAGATTTTAATCTTTTAACTAATTCGTCCATAAACTCATTATCCTTATTTGGATTTTTGAAATTGAAATTTGACAAGAATATAGGAGGCTTTAGATCAGGTTGACTAATGGCTAAAGCTTTGGAAGTGGATGCTTCTTTAGGATCCTGGGTGGGAAGTTCTTTTGGAATTTCTTTTTGTAATTTATCCAATTGTTTCTCAATTCTTTGAAGTTGGTTGCCAACTGTATTGAGATTTATATTTGTATAATTCAGTTGTTTATGAATGGTGGATTCGATAATGACTTCTTTGTCTTTGGAAGAAGTATCTACTAGAGGAATAGCTTCAATAGTAGAACTTTTATCTTGGCTGATTAACTGAATAGGTTCGAAAGGGGGATGAACTGACTTAACATCTCCTGTTTTAGTATGCCAATTGATTAGAAAGTTGTCATATTGATCTAAGACATCAATAGACGAAGTGTAATTTGGAATATAGTACTCCCAGTACCATTTTGGAAAGAACATAAAGGTTTGTTCTTTTTGAAGATAAGAGTAAAATTGCTCTTTGATGATTTGGAAAGGATTCCCAGCATGCTGGTGATGAATCCATTTTCGAAATAAAGCATTGGAAGGCTTTTGGTACTCTTCATTAACAATATCCCTAATTAAAGATCCTGGAGAGAAATCCATTAGAGATTAAATTGCATTTCTGATGCTGTTGGAGAATCATCCTTTTTGTTGTCCGCTTGACCAAATGTAGGATGTTTGTAAACCCCATGAGGAATTTGTTCTTTGGAAACCTGAATCTCTTCAATGTTGAGAGATTGAGGTAATTGGGAAGAACCAGAAACTGAATGCCTGGAACTAGAATTCTCGATGGGTTTGAAAGGAGAGAAACTAGATCTATTTGACATACTCCTGGATAAAGAAATTCTTTTGGAAATTTCTGGAGTAAATTGGATTTGAATTTCTCCATCCTCTGTTTGAATGATTTGATCAATTTGAGAATTGATACTTGATCTTGGAAGTATGGCTTGAGGAATTGTCCATATTGTTGGAAAGGTAACTTCTTCCCAGTCGATGAGACGAGGAATAGCGATGTTGGTAGATAATAGATTACTTTCTATTACCATAGTTTTGCCATGAATTTCTCTAATGATGGCATTTGGACACAAAGTATTCATTAATTTGTAATTTATACGGTATATAACCGCAATGGTTTCTGATCCGGGAAGGAAATCATAACCATGAGTTTGAATGTTCAAGGTGATTGCCTCAAACAGATTGGGATCTGTCAAAGACAGATTGAGATTTGGATATACATTAAAGTATATTGGGCCATGACATAAACTGGTTTGAATAACTCCCATAAGAGAGTTTTTCCAATTTTGATTTCTAGCGTCACGTAGATTAGCTAGAATACTGGCATTTAAACCTGGAAGAGTTAAAGGTTTAAAAGCAATTTGAATTAATCCTATGTGGATATATTTAAATTTTTTGAAATATTTTTGGATATCTTTTAAACTTAAAAGTTTAAGAGTTTTGTCATTGGAATCTAAACAAATAGTTTGTTCAGAGATTTTGATAGCATTTTTGAAAAGGAATTCAAAGGTTCCTAATTTGTAAATTTCTTTGGTTTCTATTACTGGAATAGACCATTGATTTAGTAAAGAGTTTTGAGAGACTTCTACTGTTTGTTCGTTCTTAGTAGAATTTGAAGAAGCATTTGAAATATCAGAAAAATTCATTTTAGAAATTAGTTAATTCATTTATGCAAAAAGCAAATCTTTTCTAAGATCAATCTTAGAATTTTAATTTGAAATGATATAATAAACCTTATTGGTGATCACTTTTTCTCGTATTGATTTATTGAAATACCTTATTGAATTATCAATAACTCCTTATTGTTTCATTACTTCTCCTTATGCAAACTGTGAATTACCCATATCAAAACAACCAATCTCTGAGAGATTAATTTCATAATACTTTAGAATCAATCCTCAATTATCTCGTAAATGGGTGCATAAGCCTAAACGCCAACCACGGCTAACACGGCAACAACCCCGACGAGAATCCCGAAGATAAATTCTTAAAGTATTATCAAACCTTAGTATTGATATTGAACACAGTTATACCCAAGAATAGATAAAGAAACTTATTGGAGAAATCAACTCATCATATTGGTAAATCAACTTATCTTATTGAGAAAAATAAATCATCTTATTGGTTATTATCCATATCAAATTAAACTAATAAGATTATTCCTAGAACTAATTGCTTAGTTCATATATATATATATTTATCATTTACGTTTTCAATGTGTTTTAAGTTCCCACGAGATGTCCTGCTTAATTAATTATGTACATGAAAATTAGTAGCAGATATGATATAAAAATATATGGTTGTTGGATAGAATCTCAAGATTAAACGTTTAGACCTTACATAGTTTTGCTAATAAAATAATAAAGAAAAGAAATTCTAAAATATACACTTCTAAATTATTGGTGTGCACTTGGTTCAATAATTTTAAATTAACTAAATCAGTAATATTAATTTTATAATAGGATTTGCATCGTAACCTCAAATTTTACTTCTATTAATTGATATAATAAAATAATTATGATAAATTATAAATATTTTAAGTAAAAAAAGCTGTGATAATTGTTACAATGGAAATAAAGAAAAAACTGATCATTGAAAGGATCAAATCTTTCGACTTCATAAAATTAATTGACTCGCATTAGAAGACTTCAAAACTAAATAATTAATCAAATAAAATATATAGGATAAAATAATAACAATCGTGACATGAGATATAATAATCCAAAATATGAAAAAATAAAATATACAATGAAAAATGTGGCCAGAGCAAGGTTGGACTTAGCTGTTGATTTAGATTTGGCTTGACCAAACCATTAACAACAGTCGACCTCATAATCGACAGAGTCTACATCGAACAAAAAGGGGTCTACTAGACAATGAAGGGTGGTCAAGCAGAACGCTTCCATAAAAGTTTGATTGAACCACCGGTCAACTGATTGAGATGATCAATTTATCGAGTTTCTGTAAAAACCCTATGCAACTTTATTTTCTCAACTATAATCAAAGACGAATCCAAGTTCAAATATTTACAATTCAAATTTGTGCATAGATACTTAATCTAATTCCATAAATTCTCAAATTCCTCTTAAAAATTCAAAAATTTAATAACTTAAAAGTGAAAAGAATTTAGAAACGACTCACCCTTGAATTTCTTTTGATTTTCTCATAGTTTAGCACCTTAAGATCAACTATACAACACCAATCCAAAACAATTTCGAATCTAAATTATGATCTCGTGGTTAAAATTCAATTTTTTTTTTTTTTTTTTTTGTTGTGAAATAGTCAGTACATTGGTTAGATAATCCAACTTACTAATTATATCCCAAGGAGTGTAATCCTTCTATGCGTGTGTTGTGCAACTAGATTCCGATCCGAAGGGATTCTCTTTTCGCACTTGGTTCTCTCTTTCAAGTTGCCGTCTCCAATCTCACAAAATGATGAAAAATGGATTAAGTCGGAGGAGCATGCCTTTGTGTGCCAGCCAACCCATTAAGACAAAAGCCCATCTGCCATATCTCCTCTTCGGAGCCTACGTCTTTGTTATGTCAACAATTTTATAATAACGATAAAAATAAAAATATGTAACTTACCAAAAATTGAATTTTGGTGGGTCGCTAGAATTGGCTATCAACCGAGGTATGGAGAGCTCTATTTTCAGTTCGAAACTGTTAGAGAAATTTCTTTTAGTTTTTTAATGCAAAAGTGGGGTATTTAGGACTGAGTAACAAATTATATGAATAAAAATCATGCTTTGATACGTTAATATAGTTGATAATCTAGCCCTGTTTGCTTGAAAATATGTTGGAATGAATTAATAATATGTGTTATATTCTTTTGAGTTTCCAATTGAAGCACAAAGCTGTTTCTCTGAAAAATGTGTTATGCTCTCTACAATGCCATGATATTATACGCATGCGTTATGCTTTTCAATGCCACAACATTTTCTCCAAATTGGTCCAAGCAAGATGTTTTGCCAGTTTGATTCATGAATTGTTTTCCATCCTGATTATAAGTCCCAACAATTATTATGAAAATTTTAGATTGATATTGATAGGAGTGTTATGATTAAACACCGATGCTTGATAAGTTTGGAATCACTTGGATTATTTGGGAATTGGTCAGTGGTAGGCATAGTTTGAGATAAATAATTAATTTTATATCTTACACCACATATTTTTCATAAAACCTAATTTGAGACGTGTTCTCATGTTATATGTTTTTGACATGTTGAGTTTTTATCTTATATGTATATTTTCACTAAATATATTTTTACACGCACATGCAATTTAATGTTCAACTTGGTTATATGAACTAAGTTTGATAGATCTATGTGAGATTCCTATTTTTGTTACTCAAATTTTGTCGTTGGAAGATGTGTTTATTTGTGAAAAAGAGTAATGAGACAATTGAACATATCGTGTCAATGAGTGCAAAATCTTAAACCCGATAAGGGTTGTTTGTGTTTTTGCGATTGATAAGTATCACCTTTGTTATTGTATATGCCTATGGTATAGCATGCTCGGAGTCTGTTAATGACTCCATTTTCACTTAGATTTTCAAGTTATTCGATAGTGCCCTATTTTATGCATGTATCAAATTATAATAGTGTTCTGACTTTTACTGTACTAAATTTCTTATCCTCCTATTTTTATATTTCGGTTCTCACCTAGCACGATCATTCTTTCCTTATTATTATTGATGAATTATAAATTCTATATCTATTGAGTTTAATCAACTCATCCTAACGACAGCTCTTTCATGTCAAAGTCAGGGAAATTCCCAAAAGCTAGCACAAAATTAATTGGTGTTTCCTTTATTTTGTTAGAGTTTTATTTCGTGAGATGAAACTCATCCTAATTTATTTATTTTCTATTAGACTTCTTGTTATCCATTCATCTCGCACAATTTATTGAAATTATATTATCACAATATCATTGATGTCATTGTTGGATATTTGGTTTATCTCAGTTTTATTGGATCTTGACTTTTAATCTTCTATAAGACTTTCAGTAGTTGAATAACTAATGTTAAGAGTCATATTATTTTGTTTGGTTTTAGGCCTAGTTGTTTTCCATTTTTTTTCTTAAAGTTCCTCGCTTGTCGTGACAAAATTCAGGTTGACATCTTGAAAGTGATATCACTAAGATAGATGATGTGATGGTATACAAGAGATCTGAAATTACTGTGCTCAAGGACGTAGCATAAAGACCTTGAGTTTGAAAATAGTTCTTATGTAACTTGGAAGAACCCATTAGGTATGTGCATAAACAAATAAGTCATAACCTATTGATTTATTTGTAGCCTTGAGAGTTGAGCTACAATTTTGTTTCTCTCTAAGAAGGATAGGGAGAAAGACCCTGAGATTATTGAATGAATTTATTTTGATGATTGAAATATTTTAGTGTTTGAAGATGAACCATATCTTCCAATTTATGAGAATCAATATTGAGTAATGATTAATGTATGAAATGCCATTGTTATATCAGCGACGTAAACAATTAAATTTTTCAATATTAATTTTGATCAAGATGATGAAGGTACGGTGGAAGCTGTTAAGACTAGATTATTTGGTTGAGGATGAGTTGGATACACTAACTAATAAGAAATGACTTTAAGAGATTATACGAGGTTTGAATGCCATTGGTACGTAGGTGGAGTGAAAGAATGGCTTCACCATAAAGAAAATGATAAGTTTAGAAAGCATTTGTGATTTTAAAGTTGGCTTAAGACTAAAGATGATAGAGTTTAGTTCTATTTTGGAAGTTTTTTGTTGTTGTTTAATGTGTTAAGTCTAACTTTGATAATCATTTGAATGAGTATAAAAGAAGAAACGACTTAAACAAGTATGAAAGAAGAAACGATTTAGATAAGGCTAATAGGAATAAAATGGACTAGGGAAGAACCAAAAGGGAGGATCTTTTGGCATGATTATGTATTTGAAGATTTTAATGCTTATGATTGAACAGAACAAGACGTTGTTGATAGTAAGATTTTATTTTTCAATTTATAGGTTGTTGGACGTTAATACAAAATTCTTTTATACACACACTATTTAAGATTCTTTGCGATAAGTGATAGAAGCGTTACAAACACCTTTAATATTAATGACACCATCAATAATATATTGTGAAGTGTCCCTTTACTGCTACCATGTGCCTGTAATGATCGATGGATTTTCGTAAACACGAGAATGGATTGGTTGAGTAATAGTGAATGACAATTGATTATTATTGAAGGCTATGAAATTCTATTTAGATAGCAGAAGAGTGATTATGTACCGCAATAATTCAAGAATGATACATGTTTACCCTACTTAACGAGCTTAAGTGACGCTGAAATTAACTTTTATTTGAAAGCATGACTTTTTAATCAAGTGAAGTTTTATTTTTGGTATATTGATGTAATAATAATATTTTTCCTACTTACCCTAAGTTACAGGCGTATGTAAGTGGATATTGAATTTTGAAACACTTATGAGAGTGTTTATATTGTTAGCGGCGACTATGCTAAAAGTCAAACGAGATTTGATTTATTGCGATTTGAGTGTTTTGATACTTTCTTGAGGTTCTGTCAAGGTTACTACTAGACCGCTTCATTTATTTTAGTATTATTCATTTTGACTCCCAATACTACTTGAGTTTATATTTCTCCGTATGTGATGATTTAGGGTGTTGAGTGAGCTTAGATCACAATAGAATGATTTACTTGGTAATTGTGTTATTTGTAATGGTACTTCATCGTGAGGAGCACCGGTAATGTTGTTACTTGTTGAGAAACATAATATTGCGCTAATGATGTGCATAGTGATGCTTAAGAATAAACATCTGCTCTCTAGGATTGATAGGTTATTCCATCAGTTGGGTGGATCAAGTTGTTTTTCTATGATTGATTTAAGTTGGAGCTATCATTAGTTAAAAGATCTGTGAGTAGAATATTTCGAGGAAAACCTTTTGAGTGTGTAAATGCAAAGATTTTGCATAAGTGTTGGCATTGATTTTTTGACAATTTATATTTATTTATGAAGATAATATGTTTTTTCAAAATTGATAATTTATTTCTTGGTGATCAAGAAATAATGCATTCTGATTATTGGATGGCGTCCTATTAACAATCATGAAGATTCTGTGAAAGAAAAAAAATAAGGAAACAAGAATATTATAAAAGTTATTGAAAAAGCTATAGGCACTTGCTTTTTGGAAAACTTTTATTTGGTAAGCCGATTTGATGGAGATTTAATGAAATCTGCTAGGCTTCGAGTTCCCATGATTAATGTGATGATTTCCTAATTTTTTGGGCGAATATCTGATTTGTTGGACATACTTTCCTAAAGTGTCACACGGTGAGTCACTCAATATAATTAGTTAAGATTTGGTTTCCTTATTCTTTGTGGCATTGATTTTCTGATTTGATCTGTGGTTTGAAGAGTATGATTCTGTTAAGCTGGATTACAGCGAGATTCAAGATCACAACAACAAAAGGATTTATTCCTAAGTATTTGGAAAGTTGATTTTAAGATGGAAATAATATTTTGGAAGCCGATCTGAATATTGTAGTGCTGATTAAGCTTGATACGAGATCACAACATTGGTAAGATTCGTTCCTAATATTTTGGGATTCGTTTCAGATCTGTTTGTATGGACTTTCCATAAATGTCGCACAGGGTGTCACAGATCCGATTTTCATGGGATTCGATTTCCCTTATTCTGTGCGATCTGTTTGGAGAGAATATTTGACGCACAGTATACTATGCATTCTTCCTACGCAGTTGAAGGTTGCTGAAGCCATTATTCTTGAGAGCGAAAAGTCTTTATTCTGTGGGGCGATTTTATTCTACACCGACGATTGTATGTGTCCAACAATTGTTAATCCTTTCATTCACACTTACTGTGAGTAGTCGGTGATTGTTCTTCAGACGACGGAGTTTTGATTTACGCGTGAGAAGGTTTCTTCGTTTTTCCAAGCCGTCTCTTTTCTTTCACTGCCAACGTTTCTGCGTTTGGTTCTGTGATCGTTTTACACACTCTACCTAATCTGTGGATTTGATCGTTTTATTGAGTGTGTTGGTTATTGCGTCCGAAGACTACGATCTGGTGTTCCAAGAGGTGTCCCAGGAGGCAATATTCTTTGTTCTTCATTTAAAGCTCAGTCTCGGGAGGAGTTCTGTTTCTTAGACAAGGGGAGCTTGTCGTTCTTGATCATGGGCAAGGGGATCTTGCCATAACACGAATTTCGAGAGGAATCAACAACGAGGGGATCTTGTTGTTATCTAGATCTCGGAAGAGGTCGTTCTAAAGTCGAGAGGATCTCGCAAAAATAGTTTCATTGGGAAAGTTAGCTTAAGGCGGCGACAAAGATAAGATGGAGTCTTTATTTGTATAAGTCCGATTGTCTTGTAACTTTGTGAACTCAAAGAAATGTTTTTATATCTGGGCGTGGCCCCGCAGACGTAGGCTGGTTGCCGAACTGCGTTAACAACCTCCTGTCTCTTTTATTTCCGCATATTTATACTGTTCGTCATTGCATTCATTATCGGTGTCACACGTAACATCTTGTGTGACACTGCAGAACTAATCGTAATCTTTCAATTGGTATCAGAGCGGGTCGCTTCTGTTTCTTAAGCGAGATCAGCGGGACAAGATTATTGTTCGTGTGCAATGGACTCTATGAAAGAAGGAGGTTCTACAATGCGTCCGTCATTGTTGGATGGAAGTAATTATGCTTATTGAAAAACAAAGATGAGGGCATTTATTAAAGCTATTGATGAGAAGGCTTGGAGATCTATTTTAACAGGTTGGAATCCACCTATGAACATCGATGCAGAAGGAATTGTATCTCCAAAACCCGAAGAAAATTGGACCGCAAATGAGGATGCTTTGGCGAATAGTAATTCAAAAGCGCTCAATGCTATATTTAATGGGGTGGATCCAATTCAGTTCAAACTCATCTCTACATGCGAATCGGCAAAAAGGGCATGGGAAATACTTTAAACCACCTATGAAGGAACATCTACGGTAAAATTGTCCAAAATGGAAATGTTAACCACTCGATTTGAGAATCTAAAGATGCAGGAAGATGAGACTATTGGTGAGTTTAACGCCAAATTATGTGATATAGCAAATGAAGCGTTTGCTCTCGGTGAGATGATTTTCGAAGAAAAACTTGTACGAAAAACTCTACGGTCTTTGCCACAGAGATTTGCCTATAAAGTTACTGCCATAGAAGAAGCCAAAGATGTGTCTAATATGAAACTAGAAGAGTTGATGGGATCCCTTAGAACTTTCGAAATGAATCTTGGGGGAGACATCGAAATAAAGAAGGCAAAAAGAGTTGCTTTAAAAATAGAGGTACAGAATTACAACGAGCACGATGAAGATGACTTGGAGGAATCTCTTGCCCTACTTTTAAAGAATTTTAGTAGAGTCATGAAGAGATTTGGAAGAAATACTCGTGGTGTCAAGAAGGGTGTCACAAACTTCAAAAATGGTTCTTCAAGTAACAAGAAGCAGAGAGAAGAAACTTATGTGTCTGATCAACCATTCCAGAACAAAGGCATTCAGTGCAGAGAGTGTGAAGGCTTCGGGCATATACAAGCAGAATGTGCTAATACTTTGAAGAAAAATAAGAATTCTCTGAATGCAACCTGGAGTGAGGATGAGTCAGAAAAGGAAGATGAATTTCAGAGCAACCATGTGGCGCTCGTTGGAAAGGCAGAACGTGAAGAAAATGGTGGTATTATACAGGGTGTCCCAGATAGTTTTTCCAATAGTAGCGATGAAGACGAAGAACCTGTCACAGAAGAAGATCTTATTGGAGAATATAAGTTTCTGCATGAGAAATGGACCAAACTTGTTAAAGTAAATCAGCTTCTACACGCACAGATTAGAAATTTGAAAGATGAGAAGAACAATCTTCAAAATGTTATTGATGATTTGGAGTCAAAGCTGAAAACAAGTCAGGATGAAGCTAATGATCTAACCAATGAGATAAGCCTCATGAAGAAGAATGTCAAAATGCTAAATTCGGGTTCTTCTAAAATAGATGATATTCTAAAGGTCAGCAAATCAGGTGGAAATCGATCTGGATTGGGTTTTAAAGGTGAAAGCTCTGTTGCACAGACTGTTGGAGTAAAAGAAAATCGCTCTGTGATGAAATTCGTAAGGGCAAGTTGGGTGTCACACAAGGAATTTGATTATAAAGGAAAGCAAGTTGCAAACAGAATGCCAAAAACTGACAGAAAATCAAATTCCTATAACTTCTATCATGCTGCAAGCAGAAAAGGTAACATATATGGTTCTGTGTGTCACTATTGCCAACACCGTGGTCATATTCGTCCTAAATGCTTTACTTATCTTGCTGACTTAAGATTGGATTCTGTTAGAAATGCCTCTTATTATAGATTTCCTTATCAGAAATGGGTGAAGAAATCAAGTTAGAAATGTAATGTTACACATATTTTACTAAAGGCAATCAAAACCAACGCCTGGTATTTTGATAGCGGATGTTCTAGACATATGACAGGTGAAGAGAGATATTTGAAGGATATTATACCTGAATCTGTGGGAAAAGTAACATTCGGCAACGGTGTCTCAACGGATGTCATTGGAAGGGGAACGCTGAATGTTCCTGGATTACCAAAGTTGAGTAATGTTTTATTGGTAAATGGTCTGAAATCTAATCTAATCAGTATTAGCTAGCTTTGTGATCAAGAATTGAATGTGCAATTCACACGAGAAAAATGTGTGGTGTCCGATCGAAACAACAAGTGTGTTATTGAAGGAATTAGATCATCAGACAATTGTTATCTTATTTCTTCCTCGCCTACCTGCCTTCGGTCGAGTATGGAAGATGCTATTCTATGGCATAGAAAGTTGGAACATGTTAATTTCAGAATGCTTGAAAAGATTATTTCGAAAGGTGCTGTCAGGGGAATTCCTGTATTAAAGTTTGATGAAGAAAAATTATGTGGACCATGTCAAGTCGAAGATGCAAACCAGATTCCAAATAATAAGGGCACTAGTGTTCCAACCGGTGTCCCAGAGGGTGTCTCAGGCGGTGTAACAGATCAAACAGAGACAGTTGATGAAGTTGAAGTGACTACCTCCCACAACAAGCAACCATCCACACGTATTCAGAAGAATCATCCTACAGATGAGGTTATTGGAGGTCTGAATGATGGTATACGAACCAGAGATAAGCTGAGGGTGAATTATTGAGAAATGATTCAAATGGCGTGTTTTACATCAACGATTGATCCCAAGAATGTGAAAGAAGCTTTACTAGATGAATACTGGATAGGAGCTATGCAAGAAGAACTCAACCAATTCTCCCGAAATCAAGTTTGGGATTTAGTACCGTGTCCTCCCGAAGTGAATGTTATTGGTACTAAGTGGATCTTCAAGAACAAAAGTGATGAGCATGACAACATCACTCGTAACAAAGCTCGGCTAGTTGCTCAAGGGTATTCTCAAATTGAAGGAATTGATTTTGATGAAACATTTGCTCCGGTTGCTCGTCTTGAATCTATTCGGCTTTTATTGGCCATTGCGTGTGTTATGTGGTTCAAGCTATATCAAATGGATGTGAAGAGTGCGTTTCTCAATGGTTTTCTTAATGAAGAGGTTTATGTTGCTCAACCAAAGGGTTTTGAAGATTCTCATCATCCCGAGTTATGTTTATAAATTGAAGAAGGCGTTATATGGATTTAAACAAGCTCCTCGTGCGTGGTATGAACGACTCACGCAATATTTATTAACCAAGGGATATGAGCGAGGGGGAGTAGATAAAACCTTTTTCATCCGCTGTGCCAAAGGTCAGTTCTTACTTGCTCAGATTTATATTGATGATATAGTGTTTGGCTCGGTGTCACAAGTGATGATGGATGAGTTTGTTGCTCAAATGACTGGAGAATTCGAGATGAGTATGGTAGGAGAACTCACTTATTTTCTTGGACTTCAAATTCAGCAGGAAAAGAATGATATTTTTATCTCTCAAGCCAAATATGCCAAGAATGTATTGAAAAAATTTAAGCTCGAGAATGCACACCCGAGTAGAACACCCCTTGGGACACATGAGAAAATTTCCAAATATGAGAAGGGTATTGCTGTTGACCCGCGTTTATACAGAAGCATGATTGGAAGCCTATTATATCTTACTGCCAGCCGACCAGATATTTGCTATAGCGTGGGTTTATGCACTCGATTTCAAGCAAATCCGAAGGAGTCTCACTTAGTGTCGGTCAAGGAGATTCTCAAATATGTTAGCGGAACAATTGATTAGGGCATATGATATTCATTCGACTCTAATACAAATCTGGTAGGTTATTGTGATGCTGACTAGGCAGGTAGTTCCGATGATCAAAAAAGCACTTCGGGTGGATGTTTTTATGTGGGACACAACTTAGTATCATGGTTCAGCAAGAAACAGAATTCTATTTTTCTGTTCATTGCCGAGGCAAAATATATTGCAGCAGGTAGCAGCTATACTCAGCTTCTGTGGATGAAACAAATGATGAAAGACTATGGTGTCACACAGGGTGTCATGACCCTCTATTGCGATATTTTGAGTGCTATCAATATTTCTAAAAATCCTGTTCAGCATTCACGGACGAAGCATATTGATATACGACATCATTTTATTCGATCTCTAGTGGAAGACAAAATTATTACTTTGGAGCATATGGTGACGGAAAAACTGTAACACCCGACATTTCGGCCAGGTGATTTTCTGACCATTTTCATTGTCACCCTCTTATTTAACCCTTATGATTTAAAATTTAATGTTAAGACAAATTTATTACAAGTTGTGTGAAACTAGGTTGGGTGGCAGTTTTGTAATTTAAATCGATGGATTTAGTATAAATAGGAAATGGAAACCTTAAACCTCATTTATTACCACTGTAGCCGACATTCCCTCTCGGCGATTCCTTCTTTCCCAAGTTCTTGCTCTCGGCTACCAGAACTTCCCTTTACCGACGGCTGGTTTCGAGCTTGCTCTTCTCTGCAAATCCACACCCGAGGTATGAAATGGACAATGTAGTCATTCATTAGTAAATAGAGCTCTGTTTTCAGCTCGGCACTGAGTTCGGATCTTTAGCAGTGGCCGAGTAGTTTAAGACCTTTTTTTAAAAATCTGGGAGTAGAAATGTCATCCCGAATCGATTCTGATCATTTTAAGTAACCAACTCGGATTTAACCAATGGTAAAACCTGTCCACCTAGTTTCGGATTTCAGACTGCAGTGTGTCAAACAGAGGAATCGGAATGACTTTAGCTATTAGATCCTAGGATGGTTTATGATTAGGACTATTAGGACTTTGTTTTAACTACTGTAATGTACATGTTTTAGGTGAAGAAGTTTAAAGGAAAGAAGCTCGGATTGCTAAGGAATCCAGGTAAGTGAATGTGTTAAGATTTCCGGCCACTAGGGCCCTACACCGTAAGGGTATTAGGAAATCACTGAGATGTTAGCTTATTGACTATGATTTGTTATTTCCACGATATGAAGAAGTTGTGTAAGTAAATGAAAAGTTACAGGATGTTTTACTTGTCCTCATGATATGATTTCTCTCTATGAACTTTATGTCTATGCACTGTGTCCCTGTTATGATTAAGTTGAGAACATGAAAAGCAAATGTAACCAAGATTAAGTGCAGAGCGGGGAAAGACTATGTTATGTATGACTCGCGAATTCTCCCACTGGTGGAGGCCGAGTTAATGATATGTATGACTCGCGAAATCTCCCACTGGTGGAGGCCGAGTTAATGATATGTACGACTCGCGAAATCTCCCACTGGTGGAGGTCGAGTTAATGATATGTATGGCTCGCGAATTCTCCCACTGGGGAGGCCGAGTGATGTATCATGATTGCCGCGATAGGCAAATGATTATGTATGACTCGCGAATTCTCCCACTGGTGGAGGCCGAGTTAATGATATGTATGACTCGCGAAATCTCCCACTGGTGGAGGCCGAGTTAATGATATGTATGACTCGCGAAATCTCCCACTGGTGGAGGCCGAGTTAATGATATGTATGACTCGCGAAATCTCCCACTGGTGGAGGCCGAGTTAATGATATGTATGACTCGCGAATTCTCCCACTGGTGGAGGCCGAGTTAATGATATGTATGACTCGCGAAATCTCCCACTGGTGGAGGCCGAGTTAATGATATGTATGACTCGCGAAATCTCCCACTGGTGGAGGCCGAGTTAATGATATGTATGACTCGCGAAATCTCCCACTGGTGGAGGCCGAGTTAATGATATGTATGACTCGCGAAATCTCCCACTGGTGGAGGCCGAGTTAATGATATGTATGACTCGCGAAATCTCCCACTGGTGGAGGCCGAGTTAATGATATGTATGACTCGCGAAATCTCCCACTGGTGGAGGCCGAGTTAATGATATGTATGACTCGCGAATTCTCCCACTGGTGGAGGCCGAGTTAATGATATGTATGACTCGCGAAATCTCCCACTGGTGGAGGCCGAGTTAATGATATGTATGACTCGCGAAATCTCCCACTGGTGGAGGCCGAGTTAATGATATGTATGACTCGCGAATTCTCCCACTGGTGGAGGCCGAGTTAATGATATGTATGACTCGCGAAATCTCCCACTGGTGGAGGCCGAGTTAATGATATGTATGACTCGCGAAATCTCCCACTGGTGGAGGCCGAGTTAATGATATGTATGACTCGCGAAATCTCCCACTGGTGGAGGCCGAGTTAATGATATGTATGACTCGCGAAATCTCCCACTGGTGGAGGCCGAGTTAATGATATGTATGACTCGCGAAATCTCCCACTGGTGGAGGCCGAGTTAATGATATGTATGACTCGCGAAATCTCCCACTGGTGGAGGCCGAGTTAATGATATGTATGACTCGCGAATTCTCCCACTGGTGGAGGCCGAGTTAATGATATGTATGACTCGCGAAATCTCCCACTGGTGGAGGCCGAGTTAATGATATGTATGACTCGCGAAATCTCCCACTGGTGGAGGCCGAGTTAATGATATGTATGACTCGCGAATTCTCCCACTGGTGGAGGCCGAGTTAATGATATGTATGACTCGCGAATTCTCCCACTGGTGGAGGCCGAGTTAATGATATGTATGACTCGCGAAATCTCCCACTGGTGGAGGCCGAGTTAATGATATGTATGACTCGCGAATTCTCCCACTGGTGGAGGCCGAGTTAATGATATGTATGACTCGCGAAATCTCCCACTGGTGGAGGCCGAGTTAATGATATGTATGACTCGCGAAATCTCCCACTGGTGGAGGCCGAGTTAATGATATGTATGACTCGCGAATTCTCCCAGGTGAGGATGTCTCTGTGCAAGAGGATGCTTAGGCTGGTTGCTGGAGGATGCTCAAGGTGACAGTGCGGACTGGAGAGGCGACTTATGACCCCTGGTTAAGACTTATAGTTACAGTATGTTTAAAGGACATGGTAGCTTAAGTAGGATGCGATTATTTAAAACGTTGAGCTTTGAAACTGTCTAGTGGATCACTGAGTCAGGGAATGATTATATAGATTTATAAATGGTCTGTTGCTTAAGTTTTTCGCTATATGCATTTTGAATGAGTTGTGTTTTCTTTCTGTTGGAAGGAGTCATTTGATGATTTAGAGTTCTTACCGTAAGACGGAAGCTGGAAGAGGTAGTCTTCCGGCTGACGTCATCGGCAGATGCCGAAAGAATAGTTGTTGATGGTTTAGTCTTCCGGCTGACGTCATCGGCAGATGCCGAAGGGTAATTGTTTGATGGTTTAGTCTTTCGGCTGACGTCATCGCAGATGCCGAAGGGTAATTGTTTGATGGTTTAGTCTTCCGGCTGACGTCATCGGCAGATGCCGAAGGGTAGTTGTTTGATGGTTTAGTCTTCCGGATGACGTCACCGGAAGATGTAAAATGTGTTTTGTCGATTAGCGACCGGAAGATGTAAAATGTGTTTTGTCGATTAGCGACCGGAAGATGTAAAATGTGTTTTGTCGATTAGCGACCGGAAGATGTAAAATGTGTTTTGTCGATTAGCGACCGGAAGATGTAAAATGTGTTTTGTCGATTAGCGACCGGAAGATGTAAAATGTGTTTTGTCGATTAGCGACCGGAAGATGTAAAATGTGTTTTGTCGATTAGCGACCGGAAGATGTAAAATGTGTTTTGTCGATTAGCGACCGGAAGATGTAAAATGTGTTTTGTCGATTAGCGACCGGAAGATGTAAAATGTGTTTTGTCGATTAGCGACCGGAAGATGTAAAATGTGTTTTGTCGATTAGCGACCGGAAGATGTAAAATGTGTTTTGTCGATTAGCGACCGGAAGATGTAAAATGTGTTTTGTCGATTAGCGACCGGAAGATGTAAAATGTGTTTTGTCGATTAGCGACCGGAAGATGTAAAATGTGTTTTGTCGATTAGCGACCGGAAGATGTAAAATGTGTTTTGTCGATTAGCGACCGGAAGATGTAAAATGTGTTTTGTCGATTAGCGACCGGAAGATGTAAAATGTGTTTTGTCGATTAGCGACCGGAAGATGTAAAATGTGTTTTGTCGATTAGCGACCGGAAGATGTAAAATGTGTTTTGTCGATTAGCGACCGGAAGATGTAAAATGTGTTTTGTCGATTAGCGACCGGAAGATGTAAAATGTGTTTTGTCGATTAGCGACCGGAAGATGTAAAATGTGTTTTGTCGATTAGCGACCGGAAGATGTAAAATGTGTTTTGTCGATTAGCGACCGGAAGATGTAAAATGTGTTTTGTCGATTAGCGACCGGAAGATGTAAAATGTGTTTTGTCGATTAGCGACCGGAAGATGTAAAATGTGTTTTGTCGATTAGCGACCGGAAGATGTAAAATGTGTTTTGTCGATTAGCGACCGGAAGATGTAAAATGTGTTTTGTCGATTAGCGACCGGAAGATGTAAAATGTGTTTTGTCGATTAGCGACCGGAAGATGTAAAATGTGTTTTGTCGATTAGCGACCGGAAGATGTAAAATGTGTTTTGTCGATTAGCGACCGGAAGATGTAAAATGTGTTTTGTCGATTAGCGACCGGAAGATGTAAAATGTGTTTTGTCGATTAGCGACCGGAAGATGTAAAATGTGTTTTGTCGATTAGCGACCGGAAGATGTAAAATGTGTTTTGTCGATTAGCGACCGGAAGATGTAAAATGTGTTTTGTCGATTAGCGACCGGAAGATGTAAAATGTGTTTTGTCGATTAGCGACCGGAAGATGTAAAATGTGTTTTGTCGATTAGCGACCGGAAGATGTAAAATGTGTTTTGTCGATTAGCGACCGGAAGATGTAAAATGTGTTTTGTCGATTAGCGACCGGAAGATGTAAAATGTGTTTTGTCGATTAGCGACCGGAAGATGTAAAATGTGTTTTGTCGATTAGCGACCGGAAGATGTAAAATGTGTTTTGTCGATTAGCGACCGGAAGATGTAAAATGTGTTTTGTCGATTAGCGACCGGAAGATGTAAAATGTGTTTTGTCGATTAGCGACCGGAAGATGTAAAATGTGTTTTGTCGATTAGCGACCGGAAGATGTAAAATGTGTTTTGTCGATTAGCGACCGGAAGATGTAAAATGTGTTTTGTCGATTAGCGACCGGAAGATGTAAAATGTGTTTTGTCGATTAGCGACCGGAAGATGTAAAATGTGTTTTGTCGATTAGCGACCGGAAGATGTAAAATGTGTTTTGTCGATTAGCGACCGGAAGATGTAAAATGTGTTTTGTCGATTAGCGACCGGAAGATGTAAAATGTGTTTTGTCGATTAGCGACCGGAAGATGTAAAATGTGTTTTGTCGATTAGCGACCGGAAGATGTAAAATGTGTTTTGTCGATTAGCGACCGGAAGATGTAAAATGTGTTTTGTCGATTAGCGACCGGAAGATGTAAAATGTGTTTTGTCGATTAGCGACCGGAAGATGTAAAATGTGTTTTGTCGATTAGCGACCGGAAGATGTAAAATGTGTTTTGTCGATTAGCGACCGGAAGATGTAAAATGTGTTTTGTCGATTAGCGACCGGAAGATGTAAAATGTGTTTTGTCGATTAGCGACCGGAAGATGTAAAATGTGTTTTGTCGATTAGCGACCGGAAGATGTAAAATGTGTTTTGTCGATTAGCGACCGGAAGATGTAAAATGTGTTTTGTCGATTAGCGACCGGAAGATGTAAAATGTGTATGTCTAAGTTAAGTATGCCTGTAATGATTTGTCTAGGAATCCCAAGATGGTTAGAGGTCAACAGAGAGAGGCCAACGAGGATAGCAATGCTATTGCTCAGT
Organism: Begonia masoniana; assembly: GCA_022432975.1. Classification (NCBI taxonomy): domain Eukaryota; kingdom Viridiplantae; phylum Streptophyta; class Magnoliopsida; order Cucurbitales; family Begoniaceae; genus Begonia; species Begonia masoniana. The sequence continues at coordinate 7,014,471 of CM039513.1, read as the reverse complement.
TGACTGAGTTGGTCATGCGCCAATCTCACCAGATAGAACGACTGATGACAGCTAGAGAAGAACAAGGCAACTCCAGTACTAACGCAACTCATGATCATGGGGGTGAGCGCTTTCACCGGCTTCGACCCCCGGTGTTTAATGGGTATGTCTCAGATCCTATTCATGCTGAGGAGTGGATTCGAAAGATAGAAGACATGTTTAAGTATGCAAAGGTTGACGAAGGGGATAAGGTCACCTATGCTGTCTTTCATTTGGAGTTAAGTGCAAGGCATTGGTGGGACTCGATCCAGAGCACCACTAATGCCGAAGCTATGACCTGGGGGATGTTCAAGACTTCCTTCTTTGACCAGTACTTTAATAGGACTGTTCGGGCCAACAAGAAGAAAGAGTTCATGAATCTACGACAAACTGGCTCTGTGACGGATTATATATGTGAATTTGATGCTTTATCACGGTTTGCTCCCCGCATGATTGAGGATGAGGAAGATAAGATTTACCAGTTTGTTCAAGGACTGAAGCCAAGTCTGTACATGAAAGTGAAGACTGCCGGGATACATAATGTACCTTATGGTGATGTGACGGCTAAGGCCTTGGAGCTAGAAGAGGCAGAAATGACAGCATATGCACAACGCGAACAGCCAAAGAAACTCATGAAGGACGCTCAGCCGCCACCACGTCAGAACAAAGGTTGGCAGCCACGACAGAACAGGGGACCACAGCAACAACAGCATGGAATGAAGAGGCCCCTCAACCAGAATGATGACCAGGGAAAAGGAAAGAGACCTCTGGCGCCTCTATGCCCTACATGTCAGAGGAACCACCCTGGTGAGTGCAAGCTGCTTTCTGGCCGGTGTTTCCGGTGTGATAAGACCGGACACATGGTCAGAGATTGCCCCATGCCGCCAGACCCGAACCGTGCAAGGGTTGTACCCAGAGTGTATGCGTTGATGGAAGATGAGGGAGCTGTTCAGCATACAGTCATATCAGGTACCATCATGATCTGCAGTTTTGCTGCTTATACACTTATTGATACAGGGGCCACACACTCGTTTATATCAACCTTGTTTGTATGCAAACATAACATAGGACCCTTACCAGCTGAAAGGTCATATAGTGTTGTGTTGCCATCAGGGAAGTCCCTACATTCAGAACAGATTGTTAAGGGTGACGTCGTGTCCTTAGGGAATAAGGATCTCTATGCGGAGTTAATTGTCATTGACATGAAAGGGTATGAGGTGATATTAGGGATGGATTGGTTATTTAGACATCATGCCACGATAAGTTGTCGATCTGGAATAGTTGATTTTAGACCCCCAAATGATAACCATTATTCCTTCAAAGCTATTCCTAAAATAAGTAAGATACCAATTATATCCTCACTAGAAATATACCGAATGCTGAGAGGTGGTTGTGAGAGCTACCTGGCTAGTGTAATAGATGACCGAGTGAAGAATAAAATTGAGCTACAGGATATTCCTATAGTCCGGGAGTTTCCCGAGGCATTCTTAGATGATTTACCGGGTATACCACCCGATAGAGAGATAGAGTTTGTAATTGATACATACCCTGAGGCATCGCCTGTATCCAAGAATCCTTACCGTATGGCACCTGTTGAGTTGAAAGAATTGAAGGTTCAACTGCAGGAATTGGTTGACAAGGGATTTATTCGCCCCAGCAGTTCTCCTTGGGGTGCACCAGTCTTATTTGTAAGGAAGAAGGATGGTTCTCTTAGAATGTGCATAGACTACAGGGAACTAAATAAGTTGACAATCAAGAATAGGTACCCCTTACCCAGGATTGACGATTTGTTTGACCAATTGCAAGGAGCTAAGGTATTTTCAAAGATAGATTTACGTTCGGGTTATTACCAACTGAAGGTTAAAGAAGGAGATATACCAAAGACAGCCTTCAGAACCCGCTATGGACATTATGAATTCTTAGTCATGTCATTTGGGTTGACAAACGCCCCTGCAGCCTTCATGGATTTAATGAACCGGGTGTTTCGTGAGTATTTAGACAAGTTTGTGATTGTATTCATAGATGATATCTTGATATATTCCCGAACTGTGGCTGACCATGAAGAACATTTGAAAGTAGTATTGACGACATTGAAGGAGCATCAACTTTACGCCAAACTGTCTAAGTGTGAGTTTTGGTTAGATAAGGTTAATTTCCTTGGCCATGTAGTTTCTGCTAATGGCATATCTGTGGACCCGACCAAAATTCAGGCAGTAAAGGATTGGCCTCAACCTAAGAATGCCAGCGAAGTCCGCAGCTTCCTTGGACTGGCAGGCTATTACAGGAAGTTCATCAAGGGATTTTCTATGATAGCTAAACCCCTGACGAGCTTGACAAAGAAGGACATTAAGTATTCTTGGACTGAAGCCTGTGAAGATAGCTTCCAGACGTTAAAACTGAAGTTAACAACAGCCCCTGTATTGACCCTCCCAACCGAAGAAGGAAAATTTAGTGTTTACTGTGATGCGTCTAAAGTTGGTTTAGGTTGTGTTTTGATGCAAGAGGGTAAAGTTATAGCGTATGCTTCTAGGCAGCTAAAAAGTTACGAGCAAAATTACCCCACTCATGATCTAGAATTAGCTGCTGTTGTTTTTGCCTTGAAGATTTGGAGACACTATTTATATGGACAGCAATGTGAGGTGTTTTCTGACCATAAAAGTCTAAAGTACCTCTTCACGCAGAAGGAATTGAACATGAGACAGAGACGTTGGTTGGAATTTGTCAAGGATTACGATTTTGAGATCAAGTATCACCCCGGGAAGGCTAACTCTGTAGCTGATGCGTTGAGTAGGATGTCAACAACAATGCAGCCCGTGGTTTCAACCATGTCTATACCCTTAAGAACAGAAGTTCAGAAATTTGACTTGGAGATAGTTCCAGAGTTATCAGTCTTGCTCGCTGAGTTAACTATTCAACCAACAATTTTGGAAAAGATCAAGGATGCACAACAGAAGGATTCAGTGGAAAATATCAGCATGATGGATAAGTTGAAGGACACCACCTCCGAGTTCAGTCTCTCCAAGGATGGGATCCTGAGGTTTAGAAATCGGTGGTGCATTCCTAATGATGTGGAATTGCGTAAGTTGATCTTGGCTGAGGCGCACTCCTCTTCCTTTTCTGTACATCCTGGCTGCACCAAGATGTACCGAGACCTGAAGTTACAATACTGGTGGCCTAACCTAAAAAGGGATGTTGCTAAGTATGTAGAGTCCTGTTTAGTATGCCAACAAGTCAAAGCCGAGCACCAACGTCCAGGAGGTACTCTTCAGCCGTTGCCTATTCCCGAATGGAAGTGGGAACATATAGCTATGGATTTTGTTGTAGGACTACCTAAGACGACAAAAGGGCATGATTGTATTTGGGTTGTGGTGGATAGACTGACGAAATCGGCCCATTTCTTACCTGTAAGGACCACCTATACGATGGACCAATTTGCTGATCTTTATGTTCAGGAAATTATTAGGTTGCATGGGATCCCAGTATCCATTGTCTCTGACCGTGATCCCAGGTTTACCTCTCGATTCTGGAAAAGTTTGCAAGGCACATTGGGTACAAGGTTATCTTTCAGCACAGCTTTTCACCCACAGACCGATGGCCAGTCAGAAAGGACGATTCAAATACTCGAAGATATGTTGAGAGCATGTGTACTTGACTTTCAAACAACTTGGAGCAGACAATTACCTCTAGTTGAGTTCTCCTACAATAACAGTTATCAGTCCACCATTGGTATGGCACCTTATGAAGCACTGTATGGGAGGAAATGTAGGTCACCTCTTTATTGGGACGAGGTTGGTGAAGCAAAACTCCTTGGGCCTGATATTCTGCAGCAAATGTCAGATAAGATTACCACTATTCGGAAAAGAATGATGACTGCACAAAGCCGGCAGAAGTGTTATGCAGATCAAAGGAGAAGGGAACTCGAGGTTTTCAGTAGGAGATGAAGTATTCTTAAAGGTGTCACCATTTAAAGGAGTCTTAGGATTTGGCAAGAAGGGAAAACTTAATCCTAGATTCATTGGACCAGTCCCGTCTTGGCAAAATCGGGAGTACAGCTTACAGACTGCAACTGCCTCCATCATTGGATAAGTTCATAATGTCTTCCATGTGTCAATGTTAAGAAAGTGCATGCGTGATCCGATGCAGGTCATCCAGCCATCGGATATTGGTTTAGAACCGACACTGGAGTATGAGGAGAAATCGATACAGATATTGGAATATGCAGTCAAGACTCTAAGAAACAAAGAGATCCCATTGGTGAAAGTTTATGGACAAATCACGGCATTGAAGAAGCCACATGGGAAAAGGAAGCAGGAGATGTTGGACAAATATCCTAAGTTATTTGCTTGAGCATTTTCGAGGACGAAAATTTTGTTTAAGGAGGGGTGGATGTAACACCCGACATTTCGGCCAGGTGATTTTCTGACTATTTTCATTGTCACCCTCTTATTTAACCCTTGTGATTTAAAATTTAATGTTAAGACAAATTTATTACAAGTTGTGTGAAACTAGGTTGGGTGGTAGTTTTGTAATTTAAATCGATGGATTTAGTATAAATAGGAAATGGAAACCTTAAACCTCATTTATTACCACTGTAGCCGACATTCCCTCTCGGCGATTCCTTCTTTCCCAAGTTCTTGCTCTCGGCTACCAGAACTTCCCTTTACCGACGGCTGGTTTCGAGCTTGCTCTTCTCTGCAAATCCACACCCGAGGTATGAAATGGACAATGTAGTCATTCATTAGTAAATAGAGCTCTGTTTTCAGCTCGGCACTGAGTTCGGATCTTTAGCAGTGGCCGAGTAGTTTAAGACCTTTTTTTTAAAAATCTGGGAGTAGAAATGTCATCCCGAATCGATTCTGATCATTTTAAGTAACCAACTCGGATTTAACCAATGGTAAAACCTGTCCACCTAGTTTCGGATTTCAGACTGCAGTGTGTCAAACAGAGGAATCGGAATGACTTTAGCTATTAGATCCTAGGATGGTTTATGATTAGGACTATTAGGACTTTGTTTTAACTACTGTAATGTACATGTTTAGGTGAAGAAGTTTAAAGGAAAGAAGCTCGGATTGCTAAGGAATCCAGGTAAGTGAATGTGTTAAGATTTCCGGCCACTAGGGCCCTACACCGCAAGGGTATTAGGAAATCACTGAGATGTTAGCTTATTGACTATGATTTGTTATTTCCACGATATGAAGAAGTTGTGTAAGTAAATGTAAAGTTACAGGATGTTTTTCTTGTCCTCATGATATGATTTCTCTCTATGAACTTTATGTCTATGCACTGTGTCCGTGTTATGATTAAGTTGAGAACATGAAAAGCAAATGTAACCAAGATTAAGTGCAGAGCGGGGAAAGACTATGTTATGTATGACTCGCGAATTCTCCCACTGGTGGAGGCCGAGTTAATGATATGTATGACTCGCGAAATCTCCCACTGGTGGAGGCCGAGTTAATGATATGTATGACTCGCGAAATCTCCCACTGTGGAGGCCGAGTTAATGATATGTATGACTCGCGAATTCTCCCACTGGTGGAGGCCGAGTTAATGATATGTATGACTCGCGAAATCTCCCACTGGTGGAGGCCGAGTTAATGATATGTACGACTCGCGAAATCTCCCACTGGTGGAGGCCGAGTTAATGATATGTATGACTCGCGAAATCTCCCACTGGTGGAGGCCGAGTTAATGATATGTATGACTCGCGAAATCTCCCACTGGTGGAGGCCGAGTTAATGATATGTATGACTCGCGAAATCTCCCACTGGTGGAGGCCGAGTTAATGATATGTATGACTCGCGAAATCTCCCACTGGTGGAGGCCGAGTTAATGATATGTATGACTCGCGAAATCTCCCACTGGTGGAGGCCGAGTTAATGATATGTATGACTCGCGAAATCTCCCACTGGTGGAGGCCGAGTTAATGATATGTATGACTCGCGAAATCTCCCACTGGTGGAGGCCGAGTTAATGATATGTATGACTCGCGAAATCTCCCACTGGTGGAGGCCGAGTTAATGATATGTATGACTCGCGAAATCTCCCACTGGTGGAGGCCGAGTTAATGATATGTATGACTCGCGAAATCTCCCACTGGTGGAGGCCGAGTTAATGATATGTATGACTCGCGAAATCTCCCACTGGTGGAGGCCGAGTTAATGATATGTATGACTCGCGAAATCTCCCACTGGTGGAGGCCGAGTTAATGATATGTATGACTCGCGAAATCTCCCACTGGTGGAGGCCGAGTTAATGATATGTATGACTCGCGAAATCTCCCACTGGTGGAGGCCGAGTTAATGATATGTATGACTCGCGAAATCTCCCACTGGTGGAGGCCGAGTTAATGATATGTATGACTCGCGAAATCTCCCACTGGTGGAGGCCGAGTTAATGATATGTATGACTCGCGAAATCTCCCACTGGTGGAGGCCGAGTTAATGATATGTATGACTCGCGAAATCTCCCACTGGTGGAGGCCGAGTTAATGATATGTATGACTCGCGAAATCTCCCACTGGTGGAGGCCGAGTTAATGATATGTATGACTCGCGAAATCTCCCACTGGTGGAGGCCGAGTTAATGATATGTATGACTCGCGAAATCTCCCACTGGTGGAGGCCGAGTTAATGATATGTATGACTCGCGAAATCTCCCACTGGTGGAGGCCGAGTTAATGATATGTATGACTCGCGAAATCTCCCACTGGTGGAGGCCGAGTTAATGATATGTATGACTCGCGAAATCTCCCACTGGTGGAGGCCGAGTTAATGATATGTATGACTCGCGAAATCTCCCACTGGTGGAGGCCGAGTTAATGATATGTATGACTCGCGAAATCTCCCACTGGTGGAGGCCGAGTTAATGATATGTATGACTCGCGAAATCTCCCACTGGTGGAGGCCGAGTTAATGATATGTATGACTCGCGAAATCTCCCACTGGTGGAGGCCGAGTTAATGATATGTATGACTCGCGAAATCTCCCACTGGTGGAGGCCGAGTTAATGATATGTATGACTCGCGAAATCTCCCACTGGTGGAGGCCGAGTTAATGATATGTATGACTCGCGAAATCTCCCACTGGTGGAGGCCGAGTTAATGATATGTATGACTCGCGAAATCTCCCACTGGTGGAGGCCGAGTTAATGATATGTATGACTCGCGAAATCTCCCACTGGTGGAGGCCGAGTTAATGATATGTATGACTCGCGAAATCTCCCACTGGTGGAGGCCGAGTTAATGATATGTATGACTCGCGAAATCTCCCACTGGTGGAGGCCGAGTTAATGATATGTATGACTCGCGAAATCTCCCACTGGTGGAGGCCGAGTTAATGATATGTATGACTCGCGAAATCTCCCACTGGTGGAGGCCGAGTTAATGATATGTATGACTCGCGAAATCTCCCACTGGTGGAGGCCGAGTTAATGATATGTATGACTCGCGAAATCTCCCACTGGTGGAGGCCGAGTTAATGATATGTATGACTCGCGAAATCTCCCACTGGTGGAGGCCGAGTTAATGATATGTATGACTCGCGAAATCTCCCACTGGTGGAGGCCGAGTTAATGATATGTATGACTCGCGAAATCTCCCACTGGTGGAGGCCGAGTTAATGATATGTATGACTCGCGAAATCTCCCACTGGTGGAGGCCGAGTTAATGACTCTTATGTTACAGTATGTTAAAGGACATGGTAGCTTAAAGTAGGAATGAGATTATTTTAAAACGTGAGCTTTGAAACTGTCTAGTGGATCACTGAGTCAGGGAATGATTATATAGATTTATAAATGGTCTGTTGCTTAAGTTTTTCGCTATATGCATTTTGAATGAGTTGTGTTTTCTTTCTGTTGGAAGGAGTCATTTGATGATTTAGAGTTCTCTACCGTAAGACGGAAGCTGGAGAGGTTCTTCCGGCTGACGTCATCGGCAGATGCCGAAGGGTAATTGTTTGATGGTTTAGTCTTCCGGCTGACGTCATCGGCAGATGCCGAAGGGTAATTGTTTGATGGTTTAGTCTTCCGGCTGACGTCATCGGCAGATGCCGAAGGGTAATTGTTTGATGGTTTAGTCTTCCGGCTGACGTCATCGGCAGATGCCGAAGGGTAATTGTTTGATGGTTTAGTCTTCCGGCTGACGTCATCGGCAGATGCCGAAGGGTAATTGTTTGATGGTTTAGTCTTCCGGCTGACGTCATCGGCAGATGCCGAAGGGTAATTGTTTGATGGTTTAGTCTTCCGGCTGACGTCATCGGCAGATGCCGAAGGGTAATTGTTTGATGGTTTAGTCTTCCGGCTGACGTCATCGGCAGATGCCGAAGGGTAATTGTTTGATGGTTTAGTCTTCCGGCTGACGTCATCGGCAGATGCCGAAGGGTAATTGTTTGATGGTTTAGTCTTCCGGCTGACGTCATCGGCAGATGCCGAAGGGTAATTGTTTGATGGTTTAGTCTTCCGGCTGACGTCATCGGCAGATGCCGAAGGGTAATTGTTTGATGGTTTAGTCTTCCGGCTGACGTCATCGGCAGATGCCGAAGGGTAATTGTTTGATGGTTTAGTCTTCCGGCTGACGTCATCGGCAGATGCCGAAGGGTAATTGTTTGATGGTTTAGTCTTCCGGCTGACGTCATCGGCAGATGCCGAAGGGTAATTGTTTGATGGTTTAGTCTTCCGGCTGACGTCATCGGCAGATGCCGAAGGGTAATTGTTTGATGGTTTAGTCTTCCGGCTGACGTCATCGGCAGATGCCGAAGGGTAATTGTTTGATGGTTTAGTCTTCCGGCTGACGTCATCGGCAGATGCCGAAGGGTAATTGTTTGATGGTTTAGTCTTCCGGCTGACGTCATCGGCAGATGCCGAAGGGTAATTGTTTGATGGTTTAGTCTTCCGGCTGACGTCATCGGCAGATGCCGAAGGGTAATTGTTTGATGGTTTAGTCTTCCGGCTGACGTCATCGGCAGATGCCGAAGGGTAATTGTTTGATGGTTTAGTCTTCCGGCTGACGTCATCGGCAGATGCCGAAGGGTAATTGTTTGATGGTTTAGTCTTCCGGCTGACGTCATCGGCAGATGCCGAAGGGTAATTGTTTGATGGTTTAGTCTTCCGGCTGACGTCATCGGCAGATGCCGAAGGGTAATTGTTTGATGGTTTAGTCTTCCGGCTGACGTCATCGGCAGATGCCGAAGGGTAATTGTTTGATGGTTTAGTCTTCCGGCTGACGTCATCGGCAGATGCCGAAGGGTAATTGTTTGATGGTTTAGTCTTCCGGCTGACGTCATCGGCAGATGCCGAAGGGTAATTGTTTGATGGTTTAGTCTTCCGGCTGACGTCATCGGCAGATGCCGAAGGGTAATTGTTTGATGGTTTAGTCTTCCGGCTGACGTCATCGGCAGATGCCGAAGGGTAATTGTTTGATGGTTTAGTCTTCCGGCTGACGTCATCGGCAGATGCCGAAGGGTAATTGTTTGATGGTTTAGTCTTCCGGCTGACGTCATCGGCAGATGCCGAAGGGTAATTGTTTGATGGTTTAGTCTTCCGGCTGACGTCATCGGCAGATGCCGAAGGGTAATTGTTTGATGGTTTAGTCTTCCGGCTGACGTCATCGGCAGATGCCGAAGGGTAATTGTTTGATGGTTTAGTCTTCCGGCTGACGTCATCGGCAGATGCCGAAGGGTAATTGTTTGATGGTTTAGTCTTCCGGCTGACGTCATCGGCAGATGCCGAAGGGTAATTGTTTGATGGTTTAGTCTTCCGGCTGACGTCATCGGCAGATGCCGAAGGGTAATTGTTTGATGGTTTAGTCTTCCGGCTGACGTCATCGGCAGATGCCGAAGGGTAATTGTTTGATGGTTTAGTCTTCCGGCTGACCCCATGCAAAAACGAGTGTGTATTTATGTTAAGAGAATTGAGGGACATACTATTTTCCCGAAATTGTCAAGAAGCATATGACCGAGTCAGTCGCTCGACTCTAGTGAAGGTTGTAGCACGACGAGGCGTGGAATCGGGGCACGAGAGAGTTTCGTCTTCCTAATGGTTCTGTGCTCTGTATTACCAGTTAGAAAAAAAAAAGTATATGTCAAAATTATGAAGTCTGTTGAGAGATAGTAAGTGAATGTAATATTAGTAAAAGTCAAGCAAACGATTAATGAAAGAATATGAACACGTGACGGCTCCTGGCCGGGGGCGTTACAAAAACAAATTGCTGATATTTTTACCCAAGCTTTGGACGGTGTGAGATTTGAAGAATTGAGGTCTGCCTTAGGCTTATGTGTCATGTGAAGAGGTTCTTCTGTGTTGTAAGTTTTTTTTATTTGCTTTTATTAAAAAAAAAAAGGAAAAGGAAAAGAAAAATAAAAAGAAGAGATTTCTTTTATTGCAAATGTTTCTTTTCAGTTTTTTGGTATGTCACTTCCTACATAACACAAGGGGTTCTATGAAGCTTTCGACGATTTTTACGGAAATTTGGAGTTAATCTCAAATATATTGATGACGGTAGATCGTGGATATTATTGGGTTTATTTCTTATCTTAATTGAAGATTTTGGATTTATTTTCCAAAGGTTATTAGGAGTGGGAGATATTTTGTGGAATTTTGGATTTATTTTCCAATTTGAGTAAGTATTTATGGTTTATTTCCATAAACTCCAACGACTATTTTTCTATTCATCTCTCTCGACCAGTTCAAGGGTTATTTGTTCGAGTTCTTCCCTATTGTGATCAACGCACATCTGTGCTGCCACTAGGTTGATTCTGTGAAGTTTTCTCTCAATTTTATCAAGATAATTACTGATGTCACTAGTAGTGTCAGACGAGTGCGGCCCCGGGGTAAAAAATTTTCTTGCCTTGCAACTTACTGTCAAGTATGCTATCCTGCACAAGATTACTATGAGAAACTGTCCTCTTACTTCTCTGAGAATTGATTGCGAATCATGTCGATTGCAAGATTGAAAGGTCAGCTCTTCTGTTTACTTGTTTGAATTATGGTATTTTGCCTTCTCAACGAGCTGTGATTTGGAATAAAAATTATTGATATGGATATGGAGGAGATTAGGAATAGCTACAAGCTTCTAGCAGGTGATCAGGTTAATGTTCTGGATGGTGTTCCAGCTCTCGACAAAGTTTTGAATTATGACAATGCTTCTGATTCTGCATTGTTATCTTGTTTTATAAAGATGCTTGAAGGTGAGATGCAATTTTTGAATGATCAGAAAATGGTAATTGAAAATAGAAAATAGAAAGATAGTAGTTATTGGATGCTTTATGACCTTGTCGGAAAAATGTCTGCTAAAGAAGCTGCTAGTGTTATTTTCGAGATAAAGAAAGTTGCTAATGTGAAGGAACTGCTTAAGGAGACCAAAATTGTTGAAAAGTCAGGAGTTTCAATTGATGTCACTGAGGATGTCACTGAAGGAGCAGAGGAGGATGCTTCTGTATTTAATGTTGAAAAAGAATATGTTCAAGAAAAATGATACTAGTGAGCGGTTGCTAACAACTACAATCGGGTTGGTCTTTCTTCTGATGATATTTTTACTTAATGATGGATTTCTTATGAACTTTTAAATGCTCCCGTGTTTTGGCTATTTCATTATGGTACTCATATGGCGATTATGGTGCTTATCTGGATGTTATATGTTTCTGATATTGGTTTTCTCCCTATGATGCTTTTGGTGTTTATGGTGTTTCTTTGGTGATTATGATGTTGTTACATAGTTGATATGCTCTTATATTTATTTTTGTCCTTTTTATGGCAAAAAGGGGGAGTATTTTGGAGTATTGGGTGATATGTTCTCTGATTCTATATATTGATATTCTGATGATTGAAGCCACTATTCAGGGGGCATGACTTTTAGGGGGAGTTATTGAAATTCTGAGTTATATTGATTTTGTCAAAAAATGCCAAATGGGGAGATTGTAAATGCAAAGATTTTGCATAAGTGTTGACATTGATTTTTTGACAATTTATATTTATTTATAAAGATAATATGTTTTTTCAAAATTGATAATTTATTTCTTGGTGATCAAGAAATAATTCATTCTGATTATTGGATGGCGTCCTATTAACAATCATGAAGATTCTGTGAAAGAAAAAAATAAGGAAACAAGAATATTAGAAAAGTTATTGAAAAAGCTATAGGCACTTGCTTTTTGGAAAACTTTTATTTGGTAAGCCGATTTGATGGAGATTTAATGAAATCTGCTAGGCTTCGAGTTCCCATGATTAATGTGATGATTTCCTAATTTTTTGGGCGAATATCTGATTTGTTGGACATATTTTCCTAAAGTGTCACACGGTGAGTCACTCAATATAATTAGTTAAGATTTGGTTTCCTTATTCTTTGCGGCATTGATTTTCTGATTTGATCTGTGGTTTGAAGAGTATGATTCTGTTAAGCTGGATTACAGCGAGATTCAAGATCACAACAACAAAAGGATTTATTCCTAAGTATTTGGAAAGTTGATTTTAAGATGGAAATAATATTTTGGAAGCCGATCTGAACATTGTAGTGCTGATTAAGCTTGATACGAGATCACAACATTGGTAAGATTCGTTCCTAATATTTTGGGATTTGTTTCAGTTATGTTTGCATGGACTTTCCATAAATGTCGCACAGGGTGTCACAGATCTGATTTTCATGGGATTCGATTTCCCTTATTCTGTGCGATCTGTTTGGAGAGAATATTTGACGCACAGTATATTATGCATTCTCCCTACGCAGTTGAAGGTTGCTGAAGCCATTATTCTTGAGAACGAAAAGTCTTTATTCTTTGGGACGATTTTATTCTACACCGACGATTGCATGTGTCCAACAATTGTTAATCCTTTCATTCATACTTACTGTGAGTAGTCGGTGATTGTTCTTCAGACGACGGAGTTTTGATTTATGCGTGAGAAGGTTTCTTCGTTTTTCCAAGCCGTCGCTTTTCTTTCACTCCCAGCGCTTCTGCGTTTGGTTTTGTGATCGTTTTACACACTCTATCTAATCTGTGGATTTGATTGTTTTATTGAGTGTGTTGGTTATTGCGTCCGAAGACTACGATCTGGTGTTCCAGGAGGTGTCCCAGGAGGCAATATTATTTGTTCTTCATTTAAAGCTCAGTCTCGGGAGGAGGCTGCATCCGAACTCGGGGGGAGTTCTGTTTCTTAGACAAGGGGAGCTTGTCGTTCTTGATTGTGGGCAAGAGGATCTTGCCATAACACGGATTCCAGGAGGAATCAACAACGAGGGTGTGACAGCCCAGAAACCGAACCCCGATCGGAGTCCGGGATCGGAGCCGTCACTCCGGGACAGTCAACGGGAAACAGTGACTATTTTTTTTGAACGTATCGGTCAAGACAGTGGACATTATACATTTAAAATATTTACAGAGAAACAGAATCGAATAACAGGAAACATACACTGTCATCGCAAACCCTAAAAACGTAACTTTACGGGGAGGGAGAAACTACAGTGAGTAACAGAAAACATTTACAGGGAGAGAGAGAGTTCTCGGGTATAGAAATTTAAAACAGGTTTCAATAATGGATAACAGAAAATAAATTAGCATAAAACTGGCGGAGGAGGAAACAGGAAACATTGGCGGAAGACTTAGGCGAATAACCGACGGAAGACTTAGTTTAAAGGAGCAGCGGAAGACTTGAATGACGTCAGTCGGAAGATGTAAATGCAAAGACAGAAGCAGAGATGACGTCAGGTGGAAGATTAGAGCTTTCGGTGGATTTAGATATGACAAAAGATGAACAGTATTTAGCGGAAGAGGCTGAGTAAAACTGGGCAGAAGAGGTGGTGACGTCAGCCGGAAGATGGGTGACGTCAGGCGGAAGACACAGACAGTAACTGAGATCGGATGAGGAGATGACGTCAGCCGAAAGATGGATGACGTCAACCGGAAGATATAAGCATTATACTGGCGGAAAAACTGGGATGACGTCAGCCGGAAGACATATTACACTGGGCGGATGACTTGGGTGATGTCAGCCGGAAGACGGAGTTTTAAACTGGGCGGAAGACTTATGCTGACATCAGCCAGAAGACATAAATACACTGGGCGGATGACTTTGATGACGTCAGCCGGAAGACATAGTTTTAAAGGCAAAATTTACAGCTTTTACAGGGAGACATACGGGCAGGGAGCATCAAGCAGAAGACATAAGGGTATCAAACCTTTAAAACCCGATTCAAAACATCATTCAACTGTCAAATACAGCACAAACAGAAAGCATGAAAGTTGCAAACCTTCAATGCCCGATTCTACACAAGGATGTAGAGCACACTTTACAATTAACAGATTCAAAGGAAACAGACTGCATGGATAGTTCCAAGACCAGAAGCCATCCACGCACAAACTAACAGATAATACTTCAAACAATCTCAGAATACTTTAGTATATAAACTTAACTGTCAAATACAGTGGTTCCTAAAACTGAAACATCAGAACTTGTACATTGTTTCAAAATCCAAGGGACAGTACAGAACATAACATATAGTTACAGAAACTCCCAAAACAGAAGTTTTCTACAGGGCTTTTAACACAAAGATCAGAATTTCATAAAACTTTACAATATAAACTATATTTTAAAGACTTGAACCTCAGAACAGAATTATGTCTAACTGCAGCAACCACCCTGTGAGCTCGATCCACCAATTACATCAGATCGTCATTTTGAGGAACAAGGTCCTCGGTTTCAAGTTCAGTACCTACATCAGAGAGTTCACCTATGAGTCTAAAACTCAGTAAGGACATAATCAGAATGCAGTGATGCAAAATGCTATGCATGCAGTTTTTCAGAAATACAGTGACAGTACAGAGCATTAAGTTACAGTGGCAGTAGAATTAACTGGAGCTTATAGGGGAACTAGCAAACAGTGGGGGAGGGGGAGGGTGCACTATCAGGCACATTCAGGGAAACAGTACAGTAAACAGTTCTGGGGCCAGTCCTCGTCTCGCACTTAACCTGGTACATTTCAGTCAGATTTTATCTTACTTAGTTTCAAACAGTGTACAGAAAACATTTGCATGTCTTTCAGAGAAAACGTGTATGCATGAACGGTGCTTGAACTTAAACAGGCAGACAGCAGAAATAAGACAACAGAAGGTAAATCGAAGCCAGACATTTCAGAACATAGACTATAACCTTTCTACCCAAAACAACCCGACGGAACAGGAAACCTAGTACCTCCGTGATGTAGGGCCTTAAGGGCCAACCTACAGTTATGAACTTACCTGTTATCCTCGATGCAGTTAGCCGGAAAGTCTCGGAAATGCTCGAACCTGTTTGCTGCAATGTAGTGAAATTAAACAAGCTGCAAATGCTAACAAATAACTTGTAGAATATGCAGCAAGCTCATTTCAACACTTTAGGAAAACACACTAACGTATTTTCATCCAAAACGGTGAGTTTTCACAGAAATAATAACCCTAAACCCAGTGAAAACTCGCATTAAACTTTTCCAAAACCCATAACTTTCGTAGATGATTACCTTGGTTGAAGGAAACAGAAGAAAAACCAGAAAACAAAGTGTTGGTGCTTTGCCAAAATCGCCAGGAAGAGAACAAAGAGCAATGGGAAGAAACAGATGAGAGGTGAGGGTTTCACGTAGGAGGAAGAACTTAGCTTCTTCATCAAGTCGCCAGATGTCACTCAACCATTGGCTCACTTCCACCTACCTTAATTTCTCTCCAATTTACCCTTCCATGCATTTTAAACTTAATGTTTAGTTTAGTTAGCCTTTAGGTCGGTTCTCTCCCCATTAAATGTTCCAAAGTTTACAATAAAATAGTTATTGTAATAATGGCAAATTTAAATCCATATAATAATTCAACGGATTATTACATGGCAGAAAATGTCGGGTGTTACAGAGGGGATCTTGTTGTTATCTAGATCTCGGGAGAGGTCGTTCTAAAGTCGAGGGGATCTCGCAAAAACAGTTTCCTTGGGGAAGCTAGCTTGAGGCGGCGACAAAGATAAGAGGGAGTCTTTATTCGTATAAGTCCGATTGTCTTGTAACTTTGTGAACTCAAAGAAATATTTTTATATCTGGGCGTGGCCCCGCAGACGTAGGCTGGTTGTCGAACTGCGTTAACAACCTCCTGTCTCTTTTATTTCCGCATATTTATATTGTTCGTCATTGCATTCATTATCGGTGTCACACATAACACCCTGTGTGACACTGTAGAACTAATCGTAATCTTTCAGAGTGCATTGTGCCCCTTTGAGTTTGATGAACTGATGTTTCGAACCTTGTTTTCATTGGTTAATCGTGGTTTTTATTAAAGATATATTGGTTTTTTCTAAGAGTCGATATAAACATATTGATCATCTGAGAATGATGAGATCATCAGTTATATTTCAAAATAGTGAAATCCAGCTTTTGGGTAAGAGAAATAAAGCTTATTTGACGTGTTGATTCTAAAGACCGCATGTCTTTGAACACAACAAAGATTGTGAGTGTGATGTATTGGCTGTCGCCAAGATATGTTGTCAAAGTTCAGAGTTTTTAAGTCAATTTGTGTAATACCCGGTTCTGTTAAACCGTTTCTCTATTCCTTTTAAACTAATGACACAATTTATATGACAATATTAAATGTAGGGTTAGTGGATGACTAGGCAAGGGCATAAGGGTAATTAGAAATTCAAAGGTGGATAACGTATTTAAGGAAACTATTAATAAAGTAGCCGCCACTGTTTATTTCATTTCCTCTCCATTCTCGGCCCCTCAGCTTAGCAGAGCGCGATAGGAGACCCCCTTCGACTTTCTCCAGCGATATCCTCCGAACTTGGTGAGTTTTGCTTCTATTTCTTGCTACATTGTATCTATCATTGGTAGGAGGGATATTATATGAGGTTTTGAGAAGGCGGTGAGCGAGGGGTGGTTTCGGTTTAAGTTGAAATCGGGAATGCACAATGACTAGAGTCTCCAAACTAGTTTCCTTAGATTTCCGAATAGTTTAGAATGAAGTTTAACTAATACACTGTCTACGGTTTTAGGTTGAGCCAAAACCCGAAGTGGTTAACCACCCAAGCAATCCCCAGGAATCCAGGTAAGTGAAGTTTGCTTGAGCCTTCGGGCCTACATCACAAAACAGTAGGATTTTTACTTATTGAATGTGCTTACATGTTATGCATCATATTTCTGAAATTATACGAAAATGAATTTACATGGTTTGTTTGAGCAAGGAATGAATGTACTGAACAGTTATGTAAATCAGACTTACTGTTAAGGGAATTAATCCGCCCCTTAATGAGACAGTGGATATTTATACTTTGGGAGAGTTGATCCAACTCCCAACTTCACAGGGGGATCAGAGGATGTGAATCAGACTTACTGTTAAGGGAATTAATCCACCCCTTAATGAGACAGTGAATATTTATACTTTGGGAGAGTTGATCCAACTCCCAACTTCACAGGGGGATCTGAACAGAACGATGAATATGCAACTGAGATGAGAAAGTAGAAACTGCATGTTTAGGAAGTTTTATATTTCAGCATTTCTATTTCATCATTGCTTTACTTGCTTAGCATTAGGCTAATAGATGAGTTTTGTGATGTAGGTGAAGAAGTGATAGAAGGTGTGTTTTCTGAGTCTACTGAGGACTAGACTGGTTGGAGGAGTGCATCCTTGTAACAGACTGGCAGCTGATGGGGCGGTTTAACTGGTGTCTGTGGTTGTGAAGGTTTAGTGAACGTTGACTTCAATTTGATTATGTTAAACTTTCTAACGAAAGAAGTTGCTTGGATGTTTTAAAAAAAATATATATATTTTGACACTCTTTTGATGTTAGTATTCCGTTAGTTTTAATACTGGATTTGAGATATGCAACGATTTGAATTATTTCTGAATGTTTCAGTGAAGTGAGTAAACTCCTTTCTGTGATTAGAGTTGTGATTGTAAGCCATGGAGTGGATAAAAATGTGATTCTGTTCTCTGTCGGTAGATGAAGTCTACCGGCAGAGATTGAGTTGTTGTTTTGTTGTCTATCGGAAGATGTCTTCAGTGGAAGCCATCGGAAGATATAGGTTGGAACTTGTCGTTTAGTCGATCGGATGAGGAAAACATCCGGCTGACGTCACCGGTGGATGTAGAGTAAAGTCGATCGGATGAGGAAATCATCCGGCTGACGTCACCGGTGGATGTAGAGTAAAGTCGATCGGATGAGGAAATCATCCGGCTGACGTCACCGGTGGATGTAGAGTAAAGTCGATCGGATGAGGAAATCATCCGGCTGACGTCACCGGTGGATGTAGAGTAAAGTCGATCGGATGAAGAAATCATCCAGCTGACGTCACCGGTAGATGAAGGATGTATTTTGTCGTTTTGTGACCGGATGATGTAGCCAAAACTTTGTCGTTTTGTGACCGGATGATGTAGCCGAAACTTTGTCGTTTTGTTATCAGGAAAAGCCTTCTATTTTCTAAGCTAGTTCCTTCCGGTTGACTTCGTTCTTCGGATGATGTGTTTGACTTTCTTAAATTTTAAGTAATTTACGCTTAAACCTTTATCCCTTCCGGCTGAATTATTTTCTTAATATTTTATTCGATCATTCAAACACTGTTGCATAGTTTTGCTCAACTCTATTTTTGCTCGAAGCTTTTTCCGCTGCAAGTCTTCATGTTTTATCAAACGTCAAAATTTGAATTCCGAAGGAAGTTTTAAATTCGGTCCAAGGTTTCTTAGTAATATCCGGGTTCATGAGTAACAAACCGGGTTCAGAAAACTCGGGGCGTTACAATTTGTCATTATTATCGCTTCATGTACAAATTTCCTATATTGTTAAGTTTATTGGAATGACTTCTACACCAGTGTAGGCATTGTTTAGTTGTGGTTGTTGTGCATATTTTATAATAATGCAACATATCTTAAAAAATGACTTTGTGTTAATGCAACTAGTAAAAGACATTGTATATGTGCTCACACAATTAGAGTTTCACAAGCAGTGCTAACCTGCACATTTTATCTAAGTGATGTTTGAGTTGAATAAGATATATGTGGAGAACCTCGTTCATTTACTCATGTTTCATTCAGTATTATATCCCAAAGTTTATGCTTAAGCTTTGAGAAAACATATTGAGAGTTTGAGGCATTGGAATTTACTTAAGTATGACACATAAGCTTTTGGTTGATGTACATATCAAGGAAACGATTGTAACTCTCGAGTATATGTGGAGAGCATGCGACTTAGGCCTTAGTTATGGTTTGTGAACCATTTATCCCCCTTGTTGGAATTGTGAAAATACCAAGTATAAAATTTGCACTATTGTTTGAACTTGTGTGACCTTTAGGATGGATCCCTTTTGATAGTCCTTATGTTGGCTTGAAGTTGAGAAGACAGTGACATTTGAACGAAATTGGATTCTGGAAATGGCTGAGAAGGTTCAAGTTATAAGGTTAGATTGAAAATAGTTCATAATAGATAGAAACGTTATATAGACTTCTTGAGTAGAGATTTTGAGTTTGAAGTTGACGATTTTGTATTTATGAAGGTTTAACTATGTTGTGGGATAATTCATTTTGGTGTAAAAAGTAAGTTAGTCTTGATATATATTGGCCATTTTTAAACTATAGAGCGAGTTGGTATTGTGGCATATCGGTTGGATTTATCGCCACAACTAAGCTATGTTCATAATGTCTTTTTGTGTTTCCATGTTGAGAAAATATGTTCTAAACCTATCACATGTTATCTCCTGAATCGATTTTCCTATCCAGGAGTTTATAAAACCTAGGTGTTACACTCTACAATGCCATGATATTCCATTAAGTGTTATGATCTTCAATGCCACGACATTGTAGGTAAGCGTTATGCTCCTCAATGCCCCAACAATTTCCAAAGACTAGAGAAAATTGGATTTTCAGCCTGTTCGATGCTTAAGTTGGTTTTTACATCGTTTGTGGGTTCCAACAAATATTATGAGAACTTTAGACGAATACTGATGAGAGTGTTATACTAGGTATTGAGACTTTGGTATATTTGGATTCACTTGGATAATTTGGGTTTTTGGTCGGTGGTAGATCTAGTTTGAGGGAATGATTTAATTTTATATCCGACATTATATGGTTTTCATAAAAACTATTTGAAGATGTGTTTTATATTATATGACATGTCAAATTTTTCTTTGATAAGTATATTTTCGCTGAATATACTTTTATTGAGCATGCACGTGCATGTTATCGATTAACTCGATCTTTTAAACCAAGTTTGATCAACCCATGTGAGGTCTAATTTTTGTTATGTACATTCGATTTGAAAAATTACTATTAGTTCTGCGGTGTCACATAGGGTGTTACAGGGTTTTACGTGTGACACCGATGATAAATGCAATGATGGACAATATAAAAAAGTGAAAATAAATGACACAGGAGGTTGGTAACGCAGTTCGGCAACCAGCCTATGTCTGCGGGGCCACGCCCAGATATAAAAACATTTCTTTGAGTTCACGAAATTACAAGACAATCGGACTTATACAAATAAAGACTCCCTCTTATCTTTGTCGCCGCCTCTAGCTAACTTCCTCAAGGAAACTGTTTTTGCGAGATCCCCTCGACTTTAGAACGACCTCTCTCGAGATCTAGATAACAACAAGATCCCCTTGTTGTTGGTTCCTCCCGAAACCCGTGTTATGGCAAGATCCTCTCGCCCACGATCAAGAACGACAAGCTCCCCTTGTCTAAGAAACAGAACTCCTCCCGAGTTCGGATGCAGCCTCCTCCCGAGACTGAGCTTCAATAAAGAACAAATAATATTGCCTCCTGGGACATCTCCTGGAACACCAGATCGAAGTCCTCGGATGCAATACACAACACACTCAGTAGAACGATGAAATCCACAGATTAAGTCGAGTGTGTAAAACAATCACTAACTCAAACGCAGAAGCGATGAGAGTGAAAGAAAACCGACGGCTTGGAAAAACGAAGAAAACCTCCTCACGCGTAAAATCAAAACTCCGTCGTCAATCAGTTTTCACAGAAAACGAAAACATTAAATAGCCTTGGTAACTTCCATATCTTCAATTTGTTCAGTTACCAAATCGGATTTACCTCCGCAATAAATAAGGAAAACAAATCTTAACAAATTCGGTTGTCTGACACTTCGTGTGACACTTTAGGAAAGTTTCCATAACAACTCAGATATTCATCAAAAAATTCAGGAAAGTATCTCATTAATCATGGGAACTCGAAGCCCAGCAAATCGTGTCAAATCTACAGCAAATCGGCTTTCCAAATAAAAGTTTTCCAAAAAATAAGTGCATATACCTTTTTCAATAACTTTCCTAATATCATTGTTTCCTTATTTTTCTCTTCCACAGAATCATCATGATTGCTCATATAATATCATCTCATAATCTGAATAAGTTATTTCTTGATCACCAAGAAATAAATCACCAATTTGAAAAATCGTGGAATAAAATATTATTTTCATAATATATTGCCAAAAAATCAAATGCCAACACTTATGCAAATATTTGCATTTACAATCTCCCCCTTTGGCATTTTTTGGCAAAATCAATATAAGTAATAATTTCAAGAACTCCCCCTGAAAGTAACTCCCCCTAAATTGAGACTTCAATCATCATAAAACATATCACTTATAATATCATTATCAGAGATCAGAGCATATCACCATAAATCCATAAATCCAAAATACTCCCCCTTTTTGCCATAAAAAGACAAACATGTATATCAGAGAATATCAACCTCTATAAAAGCATCATAATCACCATAGAGAGATAGCCAAAATAAGGAATATATAATATCCAGATAAGCACCAGAATCGCCATATATAAGAGAAGGAAATGGGAGGGCTAACCGTTTATTCTTGTCGTCTTCATGTGTCATAATTTGGTTAAATAAAATCAAAAGATACTGAATTTCCAATTTTGAACAGCAAGGCCGCTATTGTCTTGTTAACACCAGTTCCATGAGAAGTCGGCATCTAGAATCTTATACTTATCCGTAAGTTGTGGAGCTGGAAAATCTTTTCCATGGGGAAAGATGCGTCTGACACCCCCAGTGACATCAATCAAAACTCTTGACGCTTCAACAATTTTGGTCTCCTTAACTTGTTCCTTCACAGTAGTAACTTTCTTCTTTTAAAAAATATCACCAGCAGCTTCTTTAGCAGACATTTTTCCGACAAGGTCATCAAGTATCTAATAACAACTATCTTTTCATTTTCTATCTTCGATTACCATTTGCTGATCATTCAAAAATTCCATTTCACCTTCAAGAAACTTGATAAAATAGGATAACTGACACGGGGGCCCCTAGAAAGGGGGCTCGTGTACGACCCACGAATATGCTAGGTTGGTGCTCGGTTGGGTGCTAGTGAACAATATTTGAATATTGAAATAAAATACTAAACTAAAGGCAAGAAATAAAGAAGGCAAAAGTTAAGATGATGGCCGAGATTATAGGTTAGTAGAGAGAAGCAAAATTACAAGAAAATAAAGAGAATAAGATGACAATATATGTTAGAAATGACAAGGAAATGTAAAGCAATGGAAATAAAGAAAAGATAAAAAAAAATAGAAAGAGAGTGTGTGGATAATGAAAAGCTGAAAAGTAAAGAGTGATTTGTGTGCAAAAGTGATAGCAATAAAAGTAAAGAAAACCCTTGGTGGATCCGAGGAGCGAGCTTACGGTTTAAGCTCCCGGATACACGTTTTCCGTGAAGAAAACGACCACCGTAGGCCTGGGATTTTCGTCCTCGTTTCAACTCCCAAGGGAGAAGATGAGGGAATGATTAAGAGCTAACCTAGCAACCCAAGCTAGGCTAGCAATGGAGGCTAACTCCTCTTGGTTCAAAGAACCAAGGAAAAATCACCAAATGAATTTGGGAGATTTAGGGAAATAGTAGTATATTGATTTAGCAAAAGTTGTCTACAATCACTAATACCATGCATTTATAGAAGTCCTAGGTGGATTAGGGCCCTTGGATAAAAAAGGATGGATGGCCAAGATCAAGGCAAACAAGCACACATCCTAGGGAGGAGATGAATGTCATGCCTAAATGGATCAATGGAGGGAATCTTGCCACATCATCAATCCATATTGCCACTAACTTTTGTACTTGCAAAATTATACCTTTTTTTGTGGGCTCTTCTTTGGGCCAAGGCTTCCATTGGGCTCAATTTATTGTAGGGCCTTTTCCTTTGAATATTTTGTTGAACTTCCTCCAACCCAAATCCACCACCATACATCTAGTCCTAACCACACAATCTAATGCATGAAATGCAATTATAAAATCCTTACAATAAAGGCGAATGTATGCCAATGAGTTTTAAAAATTAAAAATTAAAAATTAAGGCCCGGGAAGACAAATTCCCATGGGGCTATCAGCAAGCTCCGTGCGAATGCTCCAATGAATGACATGGTAAGGCTTCTCCTCATCCTCCTTAGTCGGCTCCCAAGTGAAGTCCATGAGTGAATCGAAACCTGCAAAAAGAGACAAGTCGTTAGAACATTGAACAGTTAAATTTTGTGCCCGGGTTTGTGATCTAGTAACGGGCCTACGAGGCACGTCAATAACAATGCAGAATCAGAAGCATTTTCAATTTGAAATATTGTCAAAAGCTGGAACATCCTCAGGAACACCTTCCAGAACATTAACCAGAACACTTGCCAGAAGCTTGTAGCTATTCCTAATCTCCTCCATAAACCAGTATAATGAATCTTTGAAGAATAATTCAGGACTCTGCAAGTTGGGAAATAAACCCAATATAATAATGATGCTCCAAACTTCATTAAAAATAAACTTCCAATATTTCATGAGAATAGTCAGAATTTTGCATGTCGCATATGGTGTTGCTCCACTGAATATCATAATGTCTAGAATAATCACGTTCAGCAGAGGATGAGCAATACACAATAGATTGCCAAAAATAAAAAATAAAAACAAATGCCTAATGCAAGTGGCGATTTTTTTTTTAAAAAATAAATAAAAGCAATAATCAGCTTACATAACACAGAGGCCTAGGGCAGACCTCAGCTCTTCAAACCTTACACCATCCAACACCTTGGTGAAAATATCGGCAATTTGTTTTTCGGTCACCATATGCTCCAAATTAATAACTTTGTCCTCCACAAGAGATCGAATAAAATGATGTCGTATATCAATATGCTTTGTCTGTGAATGCTGAACAGGATTTTTAGAAATATTGATTGCACTCAAATTATCGCAGTAGAGGGTCATGACACCCTGTGTGACACCATAGTCTTTCATCATTTGTTTCATCCAAAGAAGCTGCGTACAACTGCTATATACTCTGCCTCGGCTGTAGATAGAGAATTAGAGTTCTGCTTCTTGCTAAACCATGACACTAAGTTGTGTCCAACATAAAAACATCCACCCGAAGTGCTTTTTCGATCATTGGAGCTTCCTGCCCAGTCAGCATCACAATAACCCACCAAACTTGTATTAGAATCAAAAGAATACCAGATGCCATAATCAGTTGTTCCACTAACATATTTCAGAATTCGTTTAACCGACACTAGGTGTGACTCTTTCGGATTAGCTTGAAATCGAGCGCATAAACCCACGCTATAGCAAATATCTGGTTGGCTGGCAGTAAGATATAATAGACTTCCAATCATGCTTCTATATAGACACGGATAAACAGCAACTCCTTTTTCATCTTTAGAGATTTTCTCGTGTGTCCCAAGGGGTGTTCTACTCGGGCGTACATTCTCGAGCTTGAATTTTTTCAATAAATTCTTCGCTTATTTGGCTTGGGAGATAAAAATACCATTCTTTTCTTGCTGAATTTGAAGTCCAAGAAAATAAGTGAGTTCTCCAACCATACTCATCTCGAATTCGCCGGTCATTTGAACAACAAATTCATCCACCATCGCCTGTGACACCGAGCCAAACACTATGTCGTCAACATATATTTGAGCAAGTAAAAACTGAGCTTTGGCATGTCAGACAAAAAGGGTTTTATCTACTCCCCGCGCTCATATCCCTTGGTTAATAGATATTGCGTGAGTCGTTCATACCATGCACGATGGCCTTGTTTGAGCCCATATAACGCCTTCTTCAACTTATAAACATACTCGGGATGATGAGGGTCTTCAAAACCCTTTGGTTGAGCAACATAAACTTCTTCATTTAGAAACCCATTGAGGAACGCACTCTTCACATCCATTTGATATAACTTGAATCGCATAACACAAGCAATAGACAATAAAAGCCGAATAGATTCAAGACGAGCAACCGGAGCGAATGTTTCATCAAAATCAATCCGGTCAATCTGAGAATACCCTTGAGCAACTAGCTGAGCTTTGTTGCGAATAATGTTGCCATGCTCATCAGTTTTGTTCTTGTAAATCCACTTAGTACCAATAACATTCACATCGGGAGGACACGGTACTAAGTCCCAAACTTGATTTCGGGAGAATTGGCTGAGTTCTTCTTGCATAGCTTCTATCCAGTACTCATCTAGCAATGCTTCTTTCACATTCTTTGGCTCAATCGTTGATGTAAAGCATGTCATTTGGATCATGTCTCGATAATTCACCCTTGGCTTTTCTCTGGTTCGTATACCATCATTCAGACCACCAATAATCTCATCTGTAGGATGATTCTTCTGAACACGTGTAGACGGTTGTCTGTGGCGTGTGATATCAGCTTCTACTTCATCAACAGTCTCTGTTTGATCTAGGACACCGCCTGAGACACCCTCTGTGACACCGGGTGGAACACTAGTGCCTTCATTATTTAAAATGTGGTCTGCATCATCTTTTGGATTATTAGTTGTGTCCAGAGAGTCGTCCACTTGAACATTTGCAGATTCGATGACAGTTCGAGTTCTTTTGTTGTAAACCCGATAGGCACGACTATTTGTAGCATAACTGAGAAAGATTGCCTCATCACTCTTGGGATCAAGTTTCCCTCTATGTTCCCTATAATTCAACACAAAGCAGAGGCTGCCAAACAGATGAAAATAATTAAGATTCGGAGTTTTACCTTTCCATATCTCATAGGGTGTCATAGAAGTTTTGCCGCAGAGATACACCCGATTAATGGTATAACAAGCTGTATTCATAGGCTCAGCCCATAATTTTTGAGGAACATCTCTTTCATGTAGCATTACTCGAGTCATCTCTGCCAATGTACGATTCTTCCTTTCAACGACTCCGTTTTGTTGAGGAGTTTTTGGAGTCGAGAATTCATGAGCAATTCCGAGATGCTTACAGAAATTCGAGAAGTCAGAATTTTCAAACTCTCTTCCATGGTCACTTCGGATACGTATAATCTTCATAATAACACAATCTTTTTCCCGTTGGAGACGAGTGCACATTGATTTGAAAACTTTAAACGTGTCGGACTTTTCTCTTAGAAACTCCACCCATGTATATCGTGAAAAATCATCAACAGTAACAAAGACATACCATTTTTCGCCAATACTTTCAACAGGCATTGGCCTCATTAGATCCATGTGGAGCAGTTCAAGCACACGGGTAGTTGTGGATGACTGGGACATCGGGTGTGACACCTTGGTTTTCTTTTCGATTTGACATGGTCCGCATAATTTGTCTTAATTCCTCAGACAGCACCTTTCGAAATAAGCTTCTCCAGCATTTTGAAATTAACATGTCCCAACTTTCTATGCCATAAGATAGTGTCTTCCATACTCGACTGAAGGCAGGTAGACGAGGAATAAATAAGATAACAATTGTCCGATGGTCTAACTCCTTCAATAACACAATTTTTGTTTTGATCGGACACAACACATCTTTCTCTCGTAAATTGCACATTCAGATCTTGATCACAAAGCTGGCTAATACTGATTAGGTTGGACTTCAAACCATTTACCAATAAAACATTACTGAACTTTGGTAAACAAGGAACATTCAACGTTCCCCTACCAATGACATCCGATGTGACACCGTTGCCGAATGTAACTTTTCCCACAGATTCAGGTACAATATCCTTCAAGTATCTCTCTTCACCTGTCATATGTCTAGAACAGCCACTATCAAAATACCATGCATTAGTTCCGATTGCCTTTAGTGAAAGATGTGTAACATTACACTTCAAATTTGATTTCATCACCCATTTCCGATACGGAAATCTGTAGGAAGAGGCATTTCTAACAGTACCCAATCTTAAGTCAGCAAGATAAGTAAAACATTTAGGGCAAATATGACCTCGGCGTTGGCAATAATGACATACCGTGACATATTTGTTACCTTTACTGCTTGAGGCATGATAGAAGTTATATGAATTTGATTTTCTGTTGGTTCTTGGCATTCTGTTTGCAACTTGCTTTCCTTTGTAGTCAAATCCCTTGGCTGACACCGGCTGGGACACCGAAATTGCCCTTACAAATTTCATCACAGTGCGATTTTCTTTTACTGCAACAGTCTGTGCAACAGAGCTTTCACCTTTAAAACCCAGTCCAAACCGATTTACGCTTGATTTTCTGACATTTAAAATATCATCGAGATTAGAAGAACCCGAATTCAGCATTTTGACGTTCTTCTTCATGAGGCTTATCTTATTGGTTAAAACATTAGCTTCATCCTGACTTGCTTTCAGCTTTGTCTCCAAATCATCAATAACATTTTGAAGATTGTTCTTCTCATCTTTCAAATTTCTAATTTGTGCGTGTAGAACCTGGTTTACTTTAACAAGCTCGGTCCATTTCTCATGTAGAAACTTATATTCTCCAATAAGATCTTCTTCTGTGACTGGTTCTTCGTCTTCATCACTACTACTAGAAAATCTGTCTGTGACACCGCGTATAACACTGCCGTTTTCTTCATGTTCTATCTTTCCAGCAAGCGCCACATGGTTGCTTTGAAATTTATCTTCATTTTCTGACTCGTCCTCACTCCAGGTTGCATTCAGAGAATTCTTCTTTTTCTTCAAGGTATTAGCACATTCTACTTGTATATGCCCAAATCCTTCACACTCTCTGCATTGAATGCCTTTGATCTTGGATGGTTGATCAGACACATAATTTTCTTCTCTCTGCTTCTTGTTGCTTGAAGAACCATTTTAGAAGTGTGTGACACCCTGCTTGACACCGCGAGTATTTCTTCCAAATCTCTTCATAACTCTGCTAAAATTCTTCGAAAGCAGGGCTAGTGATTCTTCCAAGTCATCTTCATCATGCTGGTTGTAATTTTGTACCTCTGTTTTCAAAGCAACTCCCTTTGCTTTCTTATTTTCGGTCTCTTCTCCAAGATTCATTTCGAAAGTTCTGAGTGATCCCATCAACTCTTCTAGCTTCATTTTAGACACATCTTTGGCTTCTTCAATGACAGTAACTTTATAAGCAAATCTTTGTGGCAAAGACCGTAGAGTTTTTCGCACAAGTTTTTCTTCGGAAAACATCTCACCGAGAGCAAACGCTTCATTGGCTATGTCACATAATTTGGCATTGAACTCGCCAATAGTCTCATCTTCCTGCATCTTTAAATTCTCAAATCGAGTGGTTAGCATTTGCATTTTAGACAACTTTACCGTAGATGTTCCTTCATAGGTGGTTTGAAGAATTTCCCATGCCCTCTTTGCCGATTCATATGCAGAGATAAGTCTGAACTGAATTGGATCAACGCCATTGAAGATAGCATTGAGAGCTTTTGAATTACTATTCGCCAAAGCATCCTCATTTGTGGTCCAATTTTCTTTGGATTTTGGAGATACAATTCCTTCTGCATCGGTGTTCATAGGGGGATTCCAACCTGTTAAAATAGACCTCCAAGCCTTCTCGTCAATAGCTTTAATGAATGCCCTCATCCTTGCCTTCCAATAAGCATAAATACTCCCATCTAATAATGGTGGACGCATTGTAGAACCTCCTTCTTTCATAGAATCCATCGCACACGAACTATAATCTTGTCCCGCTGATCTCGCTTAAGAAACAGAAGCGACCCGCTCTGATACCAATTGAAAAATTACGATTAGTTCTGCAGTATCACACAGGGTGTTACAGGGTGTTACGTGTGACACCGATGATAAATGCAATGATGGACAATATAAAAATGCAGAAATAAATGACACAGGAGGTTGGTAACGCAGTTCGGCAACCAGCCTACGTTTGCGGGGCCACGCCCAGATATAAAAACATCTCTTTGAGTTCACGAAATTACAAGACAATCAGACTTATACAAATAAAGACTCCCTCTTATCTTTGTCGCCGCCTCTAGCTAACTTCCCCAAGGAAACTGTTTTTGCGAGATCCCCTCGACTTTAGAACGACCTCTCCCGAGATCTAGATAACAACAAGATCCCCTTGTTGTTGGTTCTTCCCGAAACCCGTGTTATGGCAAGATCCCCTCGCCCACGATCAAGAATGACAAGCTCCCCTTGTCTAAGAAACAGAACTCCTCCCGAGTTTGGATGCAGCCTCTTCCCGAGACTGAGCTTCAATGAAGAACAAATAATATTGCCTCCTGGGACACCTCCTTGTAACACCCGATTTTTTGGATTTTTGGGTTTTCTGATTTCTTGGGTATTTTCGTAATTAAGTGATTTAAACCCGTTTTGCAAGCGGGAAGTTTCATTAGAACCCTAGGAATAAGTTGGAATATTTGTAGGAATAAGAGAGTTTCAAAGAAACCAAATTGATAGATGAAATAACGAATTAAGCAAAGAATTGAACAAAGGGCAAAATGGTAATTTTTTAAGTAAATTTTAATAAAAACCAAATAACCCCTCCGCCCTCTCATTTCTCCTCCCTCCTACGCCAGAACACCCTCCCTCTCCCTCTCTCTGGCGTTTCTTCCTCCCACGACCAAGCTCCCTCACGCCGGCGAGTTCGTGACATTTCTTAATTGGGTTTTCTTCCTTAATAGATCCTCTAGGTAAGCCCTATGCTCTAGACACGTTTAGTTTTCGGTTTAGGGTTGTCATTTATTGGGTTTTATCGATTTAGGGTTTGTGTAAATGTACGTTTTTAACTAGAAATTGTTAGTTTTGAGGTGTCGATGATTATTGATGATAGATTATAAGTTATCGATGATTTTTAGATTGAGAACGAATTTATGATTGGGTTTTTGGTGTTTAGGTTATATTGTTATAATGTATATTGGAAGTTGGGATTATTGGGCTTGATCGTTAAGTGGGGTTTGAAAATTAGCTATGGCATATTAAAATAGACGTTATGGGTGATGTATAGGCGTTTGAATCGTAGGGATCAGATGTAGAATTAGGGAGGAATTTCTGTTTGAAAATGTGCACGTGAGGTGTTCGATGAATTGCCTGAATGAATAGTTGAATTGATTTGAATTAAAGTTATGACGAATTGGGCTCCGGATTAGTTATGAATGTGAGAAACATATATTGACGTATTGGTAGGGAGTTAATTACGCTTGAGCTATGGTTATGAAAATGAGAGTTTAGTTAAGCCGAGCGAGTTCTAATGCAACGTTTTGATATTTAGGTTTTTCAAGTTCTACGGTTAACGGTTCGGATAGAGATAAATTGCTAAGGACGCCAGGTAGGTAGTGTATGTTTACGTGTTGCCCTTTTGGCCTACATCACAGAACGTTAGGTTTGCTTGCATGTTTTATGAATGTTTAGTCTATGCATCATGTTTTAGAAAAAGTACGAAAATGTTTTAGCATATGTTTTCACGATTTGAATGTAGAAACTACAATGAAGTAAAACGAAAATGTATAGTGTCTGAGGGAAGTGGTTCACCCTTCAGATGTAGATTATGGAATGTCCAGAAAATGTATAGTGTCCGAAGGAAGTGGTTCAACCTTCGGATGAAGTTGTGGAACGTCTAGAGATGGAGAAACTAATCTGCCCTCCATTGGTAGAGGATTACATGAATGAATGATGGAAACGAAATGATTACGTACGATGAAACATGAATAAATGATAGAAACGATGAAAATGCTAGAACGGAAACGAAATGATTATGTACGATGAAACGATAGAAACTGCATATGTTAAGTTAAATGTTTTAAATTCATATTGTCACTACTTGCTAAGCATTAGGCTTATAGTTTGAGTTTTGTGATGTAGGTGAAGAAGAACAGGTACGGTGAGTTTCATGAGCATGTGAGGATTACGGACGCAGTTGAGGAGTACGACCATGGCGGCAACCCGGCAACATTGTTAAGGTGATTCCGACCGTGGTTGGTATGAGTTAGGTGTCTATTTTGTTTGGAAATGATTAGGAAGTTTTGGGTACGTGTATAGAAATGTGATGGATGAAAGTATGAAAATGTTACGTATGTGGATTGAACGGTTTTTGATAGAAAAACGTATGAAAAGTCAAGTTTTGATGTGAATATGGTGTTTGTAGAATGTTTAGGATGTGAAGTCGTTATTTGGAAAAATATACTGGAATTGTTTGGATGTTTTAATGCCGTAGGGATTTGCTTGGTTTTTAGAACGATCCACGCAGTCCATTTTCATGGATGGCGGTTGATGAAATAGAGTTTTGGATGAGTTTTGGTGATTTGGAAGTAAGTTTGCGATTTAAAATCGAAATGGGTGTTTTGTGTCGGGATTTGATTAGCTTGAATGTTCGGTTTATGGATGGTGATGGAATTGATATTGAATAGGTAGAGTTGGTTAAGTTTGGAATTGGAGGTGTTGATTATGTACAAAATGTAAAAACTGTATTTGCACTGTAGCTCACTTGGAATAGGGGTCGACCGCTATTGCAAGGTATTGACCGAACTTACAAAGGAATGCAACCCGAGAACAAAAACTGTTTTTGCACTGTAGATCACTTGAATAGGGGTCGACCGCTATTGCAAGGTGTCGACCGGTTTCAGTACACCCAAAAACCAGAACCTTTTTAGGGGTCGACCACTGTTATGAAGTGTCGACCGAAAGCTCTGGGGGTCGACCAGAGTGCTTTTTATAGTGTTAAACTTGAGATTTTGGTTAAGTTTATCTTGTAACGAGTCTTCCACGCACAGTAATCTTCCGCCGAATGAGGTTAATTGCCTCTAAACAAGTGAGGGTAAAGGATTGAAACCTCAGACGAGTCATTTTGGGTACGTTTAAGTGAGAGCCAAAAATGTTGATAGATATGGATTTTATGCCCGAGTCCGTTCTCTAACGAGCGAAACAAAAGAAAATGAATGCACAAATGATGAATGAAACTATGAACGAATGAAAAATACAATTTAGAAAAAAAAAAAGAATTATTTACGTGAAAAAAAAAACAGAGGGTTTAGTTCAAAGTAAAGTCAATGTCAGGTCAAGTCCTGTGACGGCCCTACGGGGTTGGGGTCGTTACACTCCTGGAACACCAGATCGAAGTCCTCGGATGCAATACACAACACACTCAGTAGAACGATGAAATTCACAGATTAAGTCGAGTGTGTAAAACAATCACTAACTCAAACGCAGAAGCGATGAGAGTGAAAGAAAACCGACGGCTTGGAAAAACGAAGAAAACCTCCTCACGCGTAAAATCAAAACTCCGTCGTCAATCGGTTTTCACAAAAAACGAAAAACCTTAAATAGCCTTGGTAACTTCCATATCTTCAATTCGTTCAGTTACCAAATCGGATTTACCTCCGCAATAAATAAGGAAAACAAATCTTAACAAATTCGGTTGTGTGACACTTCGTGTGACACTTTTGGAAAGTTTTCATAACAACTCAGATATTCATCCAAAAATTTAGGAAAGCATCCCATTAATCATGGGAACTCGAAGCCCAGCAAATCGTGTCAAATCTACAGCAAATCGACTTTCCAAATAAAAGTTTTTCAAAAAACAAGTGCATATACCTTTTTCAATAACTTTCCTAATATCATTGTTTCCTTATTTTTCTCTTCCACAGAATCATCATGATTGCTCATATAATATCATATCATATTCTGAATAAGCTATTTCTTGATCACCAAGAAATAAATCACCAATTTGAAAAACCGTAGAATAAAATATTATTTTCATAATATATTGCCAAAAAATCAAATGCCAACACTTATGCAAATCTTTGCATTTACACGATTGTAGGAGAATGTGTTTATTTGTGAAATAGAATAATGAGATGACTGAACATACCATGCTCCTGGGTACAAAACTTTGAATCCGATTAAGGTAGCTTGTGGCTCTGTGTTCTCTGAGTATCTCCTTGGTTATTGTATATGCCTATGACGTAGCGAGCCCAAAGTTCGTGAATGATTCAATTTTCAATAAAATTTTTATGTTATTCAGTAGTGGCTTATTTTATTTATATATCACACTATAGTAGAGTGTTTTGACTTTTGCCCGACTGAATATTTTTTCCTCAAACTTTTATACTATCGTTTTCACTTGGCATGCTTAGTCTTTTTATTATTAATATTGTCGAATGTAAAATTTTATTCTTACTTAATTTAGTTAACTCACCCCAACGACATTTTTTTTAGGTTAAAGTTACGGGATTTCCAACAGCGCCGCATGATTGATCAACATTGCATTTGTTTAGTTATTTTTGTTTTTTGAGAGTTTTATTTAGTGAGATGAGACTCATCTTAATTTATTTTATTTTATTTTCTTCTAGACTCTTTGTTATTCAATTTTCTTGCCTATTTTATTTGATTTATATTATCACATTGTTATTGAAGTCATTGTTAAACTTTGGTTTAACCTAATAAACCTAATTTTATTAGGCCATGATTTTAATCTTTTATAAGGCTTTCGCTGTAATATTAAATAATTAACGTTCAGAGAATATGAATTATTAATCTTAAGATGTCTTTTCAAACAAAAACAAATAATTTAAATAACACAAACATACATAACACAAAATATGAACTTGTTAAATACAGAATTCTCAACTACATTACTAATTAATCTTAAGATGTCTTTTCAAACAAACACAAATAATTTAAAAGACAGACTAAAAGACATTCTTAAAATTAAGTTTATTTGTTTAAAGGAAGAATACATCCTTACTTGTACCATAATATTGACTTGTTAAACTGAAAGACGAACTCTATCTAAACCGCTTTTCCCATCAAGCTTGTTACTCTGTTGAAGTTGCAAGTACTCCCTAAATTTCATTCCCCTGTATGCTGCGGGATTTGTCTCATCGTCTACCAACTCTGGCGCTGGGCTAACCACTGTATCCAGTGATGGTCCATTGGTCATGACCATTGATATTCTTGTGCTTTTATTGTTGACCACTGCTCTATGTAACACACTCTTAATCTTGCCGTTGCTTAGTATCTTCAAAAGAAACTATATAAGTGAGAGAGTACATAACCCTAAAACACACTTTAAAGTAGGATATATACCTTAAAAAGACCTACGAAGCTCAAAGAATTTACCTCAAGATGGTCACCAGTGTTGACTAAAAGTGAGTTGGGAATGTGATCAACGTCGACCCATTTACCATTATGTTGAATTTGAAGCCCACGAATTCCATTATGAGTGAGGAGAGTTAAGATGCCTTGGTCTGAATGAGGTGGTAATCCCATTGCCAGATCCGGCTGTGGGCATGGTGGATATAGATTTGCAACAAAGATCTGAAGGCTCGCGTCAATGTTCAATGCCTTTCCTATGTATGTGGATTCCAATCCCAAGCTCTCAGATATTCCTTCAAGCAATTCTCTAACTGCTTCTCTAATTCTTCTGCAGTATTCTTCTGCTCTCTCCCTGCAATAATGATGTACAAGATAAACAATGCTTTGTATCTTACGTTTTTTTTTTCCTTTAAATCAATAAATGTTTTAAGTGTGCATATCCAGCTTATATTTCATGTCTGTTCCATTAATAGGTATAAGTTTAACTGGGCTTTCCATAGCATTAAAAAATTATTCCTGCACATAATTTACAGTTAAGGAAGTCAAAATTATGGATAGTTTAATTTACTAGTCAATGGATTGGTACACGTTATAAGTTATAATTCAATATTACTTTTTAGGGTAATTATCAAATTACTCTAAAAGTACAAAGTATGAGGTGATTAATAAACTTGACTTCAAAGTATTTTTTTTAACAAATTAACTAATGACAGGAGATCGGTCTTGAAGAACAAGCTCCTGATTTTAGTTTTGTGCGTAGTTTCCCACATCTCTTCCGGATGGGGCGTCCGATCTCAAAGGCTAAAGACTTGAAGAATGCTATACAGAGGATTGAAGATTTCAAACAGACGAAGAGTAGACGAGAATGTCAACAACTCAAATGGGAGAAAATGTCAGAGTCGGAGTTTGTCCATAACATATTGTCTATGGCCGTCCATGATATTATGATAGACTTACTTTCATTTATGTAAATCTGTTGTATTTCTTTTTCTTTCTATCTTAGAAAAAAGTGACTTCTTGGCACAATAACATGTATTGACGTTTTTTTCTATTTTAGGAAAAAGTTGCTAATTGCTACCATAACATGTATACTGCAACTATGATGAAGATGATCTAGATTGCTCTTTAGGAGAGAGAAATATGATGAAACGTAGATCTCCTACCCACTGATGTAATTTGTTGCTAATGAATGAAAAACTCATTACATACAAACTTCTTTACGCTCACCATGCTCAGATGCACTTTTCGATCAATCTCGCGCGCACAATGCTCGATTGTTAGCCACAAAGCCCGCTCTAACATAGTGGGCATCCGGTGCCGTCAGCACACATTAGACTAACTAATTATATTAATATGACAACGAGTGCAGCACAATGTCTTTCTAGTCCCTAAAAAGTAGAACCGTGACACCTAGCTCCTAAGGAAAAATGTAATGGCAGTCCAGGACAATCCAAAATCAGATAATTAAGGATGCAATCTATATCACAAGAGTTTCACAAGCCCATATTACTTCAAAAAGTGGGAGATTAATGAATAATAAGGAGAAATATCCTCCTAACCACTATAATGCGCATTGAGGTAAAGTATAAAAATAAAATCCAGCAGTCTTCAATTTAAAACTAATAATATTTGTACCAGGAGGTTCCAGACTTGGCTGTTAGGATTAGACTCCCTAATCCACATGTAACGAACGATCTAGAAAATACCGAAAAAGAAAAACGAAAAAATAATGGACACCAAATTTTACGTGGAAACCCTAGAAAGGGAAAAAACCACGGGCAGAGAAGAGAAACACTAATATCAAATTCGGTACAATGAGTTTTGCGACTCAAGCATCAACATATAGAGAAAACCTAAAACCCTAATATTGATATACGGGCCCGACCCGGCCCAACTAGAATTCGGGTCACACCAAATTCTAACAAACTCCACCTTGACACGAATTCCACATGAGAGATCCAACGGGCTACTCGGCCCAACCAAAAGCGAATCCAGAACACTGAACTCTGAGAATCTCCACCTTCAACGAAATTCCGGTGCAAGGAAACAAATATGCAAAACTCCATTAAAAAAAAGGTCCTCTACCACAAAGGCCCCAGATGGTCCAACTCAGCATCCGATACCGTTCAAGTTTAAGCCCCGCTTAAACTTGAGAGACTTACTTGAGAAAAAATCGCATCTTCTCCTCCATGGTGTCACTGAACTATCAGGGTTGTCACAACGAACTGCCTTTGAACATGTTGAAGACTCCACACAGGAATCGTTACCCTCGAACATATTCAATGCATAACCCACAGTTTCATCATATCGTCCCGGAGTTTTAACCTTCCGCTTGGTTCTGCCTTTGACGATACCATTCTGACGTGAAACTGAAACTGATGACTGAACATCTATAATAGGCTGACTCACCGGCTCTGATGTACCCTCAGATCCCAACTTGAACTTCACCTGAGAACCTGAATTCTTCCGAGTCTTCTCAACATTTCTCTTAGAAGGTGAATTCACAAACTTTGCAGCCTTATTACCCATCACATTGACTGTGGAACCCGCGATCTTCGCATGCATCACATATAATGAGGAGTATTTTTCTCCTCTCGCCACAATCAATGAACCTCTGGTAAGCTTCCATTTTCCGTCACGAAAAGTGTTGCCAAAACCTTCGTCGTCAAGCTTCCCAATCGAGACCAAATTCTTGCGGATGTTTTTGATGTGCTTCA
This sequence comes from Begonia masoniana, assembly GCA_022432975.1. Classification (NCBI taxonomy): domain Eukaryota; kingdom Viridiplantae; phylum Streptophyta; class Magnoliopsida; order Cucurbitales; family Begoniaceae; genus Begonia; species Begonia masoniana. The sequence continues at coordinate 6,977,531 of CM039513.1, read as the reverse complement.
CACCTCTCAAAACCAAGGTGCTGCCGATGTTGGTCTCCAAACGCACATCTCCCATACCAATGGCTTTTGCTATGCCACCATTTCCCATCCTCACACTTCCAAAGTCACCCGAAGTGTAGGACGTAAAGAAATCTCTCCGCGAAGTGGCATGTATTGAAGCGCCACTATCGATCACCCAACTCATATCTTAGCAATCAGAATTTACAACATCCTCATTGTACACACTAAAGGACTCCTCGGTGGCTGTATCTGCCTCCTCATCTGTGTCACCCTCTTCGAACATCTTTTTTTTTCCTTTGGCATTCAGATTCTCTAGAAGAAACTTGCGACAAAATCTCTTTATGTGTCCTTTCTTGCCACAATGATAACACTCAAAGTTGGAGTGTTTTCCAGACTTGCTCTGACTTCGATTTCTATTGCCCGGACCTTTACTTTGATTTCTGCCCATATTTTCAACATTCAAAGCTGAACCTGTCGATGTTTCACCAGAATCAATCTTACGAACCTTCTCGGCAAGAATACGATCCCTCACATCGGTGAATACCAGTTTAGCACTTCCAACTGAGTTACTAACTGCAGCTCTCATAGGCTCCCAACTATTCGGTAGAGACGCCAACAAAATTAGGGCACGAATTTCATCTTAAAAATCAATATCCACAGATAGCAATTGATTCACAATAATATTGAACTCATTCAGATGCGCTGCGATAGAAGCACCATCAATCATCTTCAGATTAAAAAGCTTCTTCATAAGAAATACCTTATTATTCGCAGACGGTTTCTCATACATATTAGACAGAGCCTTCATCAGACTCGCGGTGGTCTTCTCCTTCGCCACGTTGTGAGCAACGCTTTTGGCTAGCGTCAATCGGACGACTCCCAAAACCTTTCTATCAAGGAGATTCCATTCACCGCCTTCCATCTTCTCTGGCTTCGCACTCAGAGGAAGATGAAGATCTTTCCCGTACAAGTAATCCTCGATTTGCATTTTCCAGAATGCAAAATCTGTCCCATTGAATTTTTCAATACTGGGTCCTGTGCTATCCTCACCTGTCATTGTTATCAAAAACAATTCCCAAAAACAGCTATTTCCAGATCAATTATTCAACCTCAATAATCAATCTCAAATATTTAGAATAAATCCACCAAAATATTCTGAACCAAAAACGCCCAACCAAACAGATAATATCCTGATTAATTATCCAACCCAATAATTAATCTCAACCAATATCAGTAAATCCCCCCAACAAAAACTGATATTTCTAATTCTTACTCAGCCTCAATAATCAATTCTCCCAAGTAAATTCCAAATATCAATATTTACCAAATATTCTGGAGCACAAATTAGCTCCTCAATTCAGAACAAAATTCCAAACTTGAAGGCTTGAATTTGTTCACTGTTGAACGTCGGAGAACCTGAAATCGGACCTTGGCTGGCTGTGGATAAACAGAACAGATCGGAGATGGCAGAGTCCGACGGCGAAGTTCTGTGCGACGGAGGGCGACGGCGGCGTACGGTTCTTCTCACTCTTCTGCTTCTTCGCAGACGATGCGACAGCGGCGAGCTCCTCTGTTCTCTGACGCGCGCGCGACTTTCCTCGTCGTTCTGTCGGACGACGCGACAGCTTTCTTCTCGGCGACGACGACTTCTTCGAGGGGGGCGGCCCTCTTCTTCTGCTGCTCTTCGCGTGGGCTTCTCTGTTCTTCGTGGTGAAGAACAGAACACACAAGAAAAAATCCTTTTTTCTCTCTTTTTTTTTTTATTTCCTCCAATTTGTTCTTCCCGGCAGAGAACAATCCCGAAAAGAAATATTTCTTTTCTATTTTCTTTTCCAACAAAATTGCAAACTTCACTTACCGAAAGTTGCAAACCTGAAATCGATCGATACCCTTCGAAAAATCCAATCCTGATTTTCGAAAAACCACTTCAACCTCGAAGCTCTGATACCAGATGTTAGGATTAGACGCCCTAATCCACCTGTAACGAACGATCCAGAAAATACCGAAAAAGAAAAACGAAAAAATAATGGACACCAAATTTTACGTGGAAACCTTAGAAAGGGAAAAAACCACGGGCAGAGGAGAGAAACACTAATATCAAATTCGGTACAATGAGTTTTGCGACTCAAGCATCAATATATAGAAAAAACCTAAAACCCTAATATTAATATACGGGCCCGACCCGGCCCAACTAGAATTCGGGTCACACCAAATTCTAACATTGGCAAGCCAACTGTTACTGCCATGCGTATATAAACGTAATATATATTTATATTCTACCTCAGAGTTGGTCTATCTTTTAAAATTTAAGATATGTATGATTAATATTTTTATTATTGACTGAAATTATCACCACTAATGCGTTGCGTATCTACATTAAATTGTTTGCAATTGGGTACCTGTATCCAGCCGGTTTAGTAGGGAAGTGAAAGTGAGGATGAACCATAATCTTCAGATAATCCCTCCAAAAAAAAACCTTGTCCACTGAAGCATTGAAGCTAGTGCCATATCTAATTGGGTCCAACACAGTTTTACCTTCAAACTCCGCCTTCTCTTCCTCCGGCAGATCGAAAAACTCTCTCACATAATCCACCATTTCCTTCGTCAAGCTCTCAGGTATGCCATGGTTGATCAACTGTCAGAGTTCACCAGATACAAAACCTCAAATTTATTACTCTGCTTTGAGCGAGAGTGAACTAACATAATAAAACAACATCCTTTTTTTTTTTGGTGAAAGAAGAAATTTATTGTTACCACGAAGAAGCCCCAGTCCTGACAGGCTCTACCCAGCTCTTCAATGACCTTGCGACGTTGGTCCGAGGATCTTGAAATAAGTAGAGAGAAATCAACCGTTGGGATTGTTTCACCATGTTCTTCCTGGTTTTCTGAAACTGGAACGTCCTCAGGGTTACTGGTAAAGATGTAAGAGGAAGGAAGTGAGGTTAGATGACCTGATTCAACTACGGTCTTGATTGACGCCATTTTCGGCTACATCAGAGTTCTTCGAAGATTTAGTTTTGCTAAGATCGGCTGCGGAAATGGAGATTGGAGACAAAAAAAATTATGGACCCGGTGTCCATCTGGCCGTTGTTTGGCATTTTTTATAAAGAGAAGGTGCAAGAAGAAAGGTTGAATCTCAAAGATATTTTGTGAGTGGGTTTGGTAACGCTTGGTTTGTCATTTCTTTATTTTGGATTTTGCAATTTGGAAATAAGTATCAGTACCACTTCAATATGACTTATTTAGTTGGGTTAGGTTAGATTATATATATATATATATATATATTTCTCTATGGTGCAGTGTAATATAATAGTACACGAAAAATTGCAACCTGGACAATTTGACGAATATTTTTGTATAAATTAGATATTAACATATATACTCTTACCCAGGGTGGAATCAATTCGATTTGGTTTTGGATAAAATTGGAACCGAACCGAGTCTCTTCGATTTTGGATAAAGAAAACCAAAACCGAAACCGAAGCTAAAACCAAACCGAGGAGAACCTCGGTTTATGGTTCGGTTTTTGTTTCTCTTTGGTTCATGGTTTTGACGGTTTTTGTCAGTTTTGTTCAGTTTGGGCAAGTTTTGATCAGTTTAAGACTATAATTTGTAATTTTCAATATAAAAATTTAAAAAATTGTTTGAATATTATAAATTCGGTTATGTTAAGTTTTGGTCGGTTTTTGAAAGAAAGAACAGAGAACCAAACCGAAAACTCTCAGTTCAGTTTGGCTCCAAAATCAATTTTCGGTTTCAATTAATCAAACCGAACCAAGATTTTTAGTTTGGTGCGGTTCGATTTTAACCAAACAGATTCCCTCCTCTACTTGGAACAATTTAACTTCTAATGTTAAAGCTTTGTTAAATGCAACATGCACAGGACACATTATGTTTTTTTCCCTAAATAACCCCATTAACCCTCTTTCCAATCTATCTTTACTAGGGGAAGGCAAAATTGGACTCACTAGATACATTCAAAACACCGTACATGAACTTATTAAATATATAATTTCCAAACTACATAAATGATTAATCTTAAAATATCTTTTCAAACAAAAACAAATAATTTAAAAGACACAAACATACATGACACAAAATATGAACTTGTTAAATACAGAATTTTCAACTACATTACTGATTAATCTTAAGATGTCTTTTCAAACAAACACAAATAATTTAAAAGACATTCTTAAAATTAAGTTTATTTTCAACGTAAACTTATTAACAGTGTTTAAAGTAACTTATTAACAGTGTTTAAAGGAAGAATACATCCTTACTTGTACCATAATATTGACTTATTAAACTGAAAGACGAACTCTATCTAAGCCGCTTTTTCCATCAAGCTTGTTGCTTTGTTGAAGTTGCAAGTACTCCCTATATTTCATTCCCTTGTATGCTGCGGGATTTGTCTCATCGTCTACCAACTCTGGCGCTGGGCTAACCACTGTATCCAGTGATGGTCCATTGGCCATGACCATTGATATTCTTGTGCTTTTATTGTTGACCACTGCTCTATGCAACACACTCTTAATCTTGCCGTTGCTTAGTATCTTCAAAATAAACTATATAAGTGAGAGAGAGAGAGAGAGAGAGAGAGTACATAACCCTAAAACACACTTTAAAGTAGGATATATACCTTAAAAAGTCCTACGAAGCTCAAAGAATTTACCTCAAGATGGTCACCAGTGTTGACTAAAAGTGAGTTGGGAATGTGATCAACGTCGACCCATTTACCATTATGTTGAATTTGAAGCCCACCAATTCCATTCTGAGTGAGGAGAGTTAAGATGCCATGGTCTGAATGAGGTGGTAATCCCATTGCCAGATCTGGCTGTGGGCATGGTGGATATAGATTTGCGACAAAGATCTGAAGGCTCGCGTCAATGTTCAATGCCTTTCCTATGTATGTGGATTCCAATCCCAAGCTCTCAGATATTCCTTCAAGCAATTCTAAACTACTTGTCTAATTCTTCTGCAGTATTCTTCTGCTCTCTCCCTGCAATAATGATGTACAAGATAAACAATGCTTTCTCTTACATTTTTTTTTTCCCTTTAAATCAATAAAGGTTTAAGTGTGCATGTCCAGCTTATATTTCATGTCTGTTCCATTAGTAGGTATAAGTTTAAGTGGGCTTATAAATGTTTAACATTCCATGTTATTAAAAAATTATTACTGCACATAATTTAAAGTTAAGGAAGTCAAAATTATGTATAGTTTAATTTACTAGTCAATGGATTGGTACACATTATAAGTTATAATTCAATATTACTTTTGAGGGTAATCACCAAATTACCCTCAAAGTAAGAGGTGATTAATAAATTTGGCTTCAAAGTATTTTTTTAACAAATTCTCCATTAAAGTATGGTTTTGTTAACATATTAACTTCTGGTGGGAGATCGACCTTGAAGAACGGCTGACTTTAATTTTGTGCGTAGTTCCCCACATCTCTTTTGGACAGGGTGTCCGATCTCAAAGGCTGAAGACTTAGAGAATGCTATGCAGAGGATTGAAGATTTCAAATAGACGAAGATTTCAAATAGACGAAAAGTTGATGAGGACGTCAACAACTCAAATGAGAGATAATATTAGAGTCGGAGCTTGTCTAGAACATGTTGTCTATGGCCGTCCATGATATTAGGCCAGCCTTACTTTTATTTATGTAAATATGTTGTATTTGTTTTTCTTTCTATCTCATAAAAGAGTGATTTCTCGGCACAATAACATATATTGATTTTTTTTTTCTATTTTAGGAAATAGTAGCTCATTGCCACCATAGCATATATACTGCTACCATGATGAAGATGATCTAGATTACTCTTTAGGAGAGAGAGACATGATGACACGTAGATCTCCTACTTACTGATGTAATTTGCTGCTAATGAATGAAAAACTCATTACATACAAATTCTGTTTACGCTCACCATGTTTAGATGCACTTTTCGATTAATCTCGCTCGCACAATGTTCAATTGTTAGACACAAAGCCCGCTCTAACACAGTGGGCATCCGGTGCCGTTATCACACATTAGACTGACTAATTATATTCATAAGACAATGAGTGCCGCATAATGTCTTTCTAGTCCCTCAAAAGTAGAACCGTGACACCTAGCTCCTAAGAGAAAATATAATGGCAGTCCCCCTATTAAGATAAAGGACAATCCCAATCTATATCACAAGAGTTTCAAGCCCATATTACTTCAAAAAGTTGGAGATTAATGAATAATAAAGTTGGTGATTAATGAATAACAAGTAGAAATATCCTCCTAACCTACTATAATGCGTATTGAGGTAAAGTATAAAAATAAAATTCAGCAGTCTTCCATTCAAAACTAATAATATTTGTACCAGGAAGTTCCAGACTGGGCAAGCCAACTGTCACTGCCATGCGTATATAAATGTAATATATATTTATATACTACTTCAGAGTTGGTCTATCTTTTAAAATTTAAGATATGTATGATTAATATTTATATTATTGACTGAAATTATCACCACTAATGCGTATCTGCGTTAAATTGTTTGCAATTGGGTACCTGTATCCAGCCGGTTTAGTAGGGCAGTGAAAGTGGGGATGAACCATAATCTTCAGATAATCCCTCCAAAAAAAAACCTTGTCCACTGAAGCATTGAAGCTAGTGCCATATCTAATTGGGTCCAACACAGTTTTACCTTCAAACTCCGCCTTCTCTTCCTCCGGCAGATCGAAAAACTCTCTCACATAATCCACCATTTCCTTCGTCAAGCTCTCAGGTATTCCATGGTTGATCAACTGTCAGAGTTCACCAGATACAAAACCTCAAATTTATTACTCTGCTTTGGGCGAGAGTGAACTAACATAATAAAACAACATCCTTTTCTCTTTTTTGTTGAAAGAAGAAATTTATCGTTACCACGAAGAAGCCCCAGTCCTGACAGGCTCTACCCAGCTCTTCAATGACCTTGCGACGTTGGTCCGAGGATCTTGAAATAAGTAGAGAGAAATCAACCGTTGGGATTGTTTCACCATGTTCTTCCTGGTTTTCTGAAACTGGAACGTCATCAGGGTTTCTGGTAAAGATGTAAGAGGAAGGAACTGAGGTGAGATGAGCTGATTCAACTATAGTCTTGATTGACGCCATTTTCAGCTACATCAGAATTCTTCGAAGACTTAAATTTTGCTAAGATCGGCTGCGGAAATGGAGATTGGAGACAGAAAAATTATGGACCCGGTGTCCATCTGGCCGTTGTTTGGCAGTTTTCATAAAGAAAAGGTGCGAGAAAGTTTGAATCTCAATATGATATTTTGTGAGTGGGTTTGATAACGATTGGTTTGTCATTTCTTTATTTTGGATTTTGCAATTTGGAAATAAGTATCAGTACCACTTCAATATGAGTTATTTATTTGGGTTAGGTTAGATTATATATATTTCTCTATGGGTGCAGTATAATATAATAGTAAACGAAAAATTGCAACTCGAACAATTTGACGAATATTTTTGTATAAATTAGATATTTACATATATACTGTTAACTAGGGGTAGAATCGGTTCAATTTGGTTTTGGACAAAATTGGAACCAAACCAAGTTTGTTCAATTTTGAATAAAGAAAACCGAAACTGAAACTGAAACCAAGCTGGTTCTTGGTTTTTTCAGTTTTTTTTTAGGGTGGGCAAGTTTTGACCCGTTTAAGACTATAATTTGTAGTTTACAATATAAAAATTTAAAAAATTTTATAAATATTATAAATTCAATTAAGTTTTGATTGATTTTTTAACAGAAGGAACAGAGGACCAAACCGAAAACTCGGTTCAATTTGGTTCCAAAATCGATTTTTGGTTTCAATTAATCAAACCAAGCCAAGATTTTTAGTTCGGTTCGGTTCTGTTTTAACCACACCGATTCCCTCGTCTGCTGTGAACAATTTAACTTCTAATGTTAAATTTTTGTTAAATGCAAAGGCACAGGACACATGTTATTTTTTTTTCCCTAAATACCCCATTAATCCTCTTTCCAATCTATATTTACTAGGGGAAGGCAAAATTGGTCTGCTTTTGCCTGCCAAATGAACCGTTCAAGTTCCAAATTCTCATGACTTGCTGTTCATGATCCGGTCTATGGTTTCAAGAGTCAAAAACTGTGAAAATCGAACCGAACCGAACCGAACCATGGGTCAAAACTTCTATACTAAAATGGTTAAAACCCAACCAAAAATTGGTCAAAAACTTCCCATACACGAAACCGGCTGAAAACCCTACCCAAAACAATAAAAAATGTTTAATTTATTTAAAACAAATTGAAGCAGAACCAGAGCCGAACCGTGAAACTTGGTGAGTTCCGATCTCGGAATCCCATAGTTCTGGTTCCGATTTCTGGAACCATGGAAGCATGTGAGACAGTTCCGGTCGCGCCCATCCCTAATCTTCACAAAACATTCACAGAGAGATTGGAGATGGAGGACGATAGATTGAGCGAGTTGCAATAGTTCGCCAATTCCAAGTTCTAAGTACAAGGTCATCTTGAAAAAGGCAGAATTTTGAATAGTTTCTTACCTCAAAGTACGCTAATTTCTGAAGCAACTCCATTGAGTCGTAAGAGTGAGACTAGGAACATTTGAAGATTCCCCATCTTCTTCAACATTAATTCCTCAATCTCTCTAATTTCTTTTCCTAAATCCATCGTTCCAACTCGATGAAAGGCAGATTTCTTCGTTCTCTCCCATTCGCCAGAAACCCATTACACCTTTCACTCGAACTTTAGAGCTCAAACACTCATCTCCTTCCTCGCTAGCAAGTTTTGCGATGAACCCCCATTTGAAGCTAGAAATTTGGATAAACCTCTACGGACTTGCTCCTGAAACCAAGCAGAGAATCCTCTAAAGCAAGAACTCTCCATCTACCAAACCTACAACTCTCTCATCCTCACACAGACTCCTTGAACTGCTCAGATTCTTCCTTCAATGACAAAATAGCTGCAAGCCCATCATTAAAATCATCAAAAACAAACTTTTTCCAAGAACACGTCTTCCAAAATTCAATGGAGAAAGAGGAAAAGAATAACACATGTGCAAGTCATGAGAAAATATAAATAACTAGAATGTATTTATATTTTCTTATAGAATGTATTTATAACTAGAATGTATTTAATTAACAATGTGTATTGGTATAATTTGTAAATGTAAGGTGAAAATTTTGTAAAACTTGTGTGTCATCTACACAATCTCAATTCGTTGAACTCCTTCAACTTGTTTATCTCGCCCGTGTATCTTAGAATTTGTCAGATGACCCATTTAAGATTTTCTTACTTTAATTTGTTTAGGTCAAATGTAATGACTCAATGATAATGTTGCGTAGGCTCGGGTCTTTCTTATGCTTGTAGACAATATACCTTTTGTAATGAGAATTTGTTACTACGACAAAAACAATATACAAATAAGAGAGATGTTACGATTAGCCACTACTTTCACATTAACAATCTGATATCAACGGTGGATATGAAAATTTTTGAATTAGGTACTCTAATTATATATATTAAGAGTACCATTCATTTAATTTATAGTGGATCAATTTCTCTGAATTTTTTTATTTATTAATAGGTGTTATTTCTTTCACGAGAATATTAATCATTTTATACCATAATATTTGAAAGTCAAGGACAATAATACACGACCCACATGTATCAACATAATCAAATGACACATCAAATATGAATGTGTAGTAATGAAAATTATATGTAATACAATCATAATGTATCTATTTGTAGCTACTAAAACCTTATTCTTTAGTGACATCAAATTTAAACATAAATTTCACTATAAGTTTATCATGCAAAAAATCATACGTTATAAATACCTATCAATTTAAATCTCCCAAACAAAAATTCCCATGAAAGCAAAATATCATATAAAGGAATAACATTCATATGACCATTACGCTCATAAAACACCTTGGGTGGTATTTCCTCAGTTAATGGGTTGTATCGTAAAGTTTGTTCAAATGTGGACAATAAATATTTGATTATTTTGAATTCTTATTTAAACTAAGACCCCGACAAACATTGATTGTTATTAGAAAACATTATAGTTAATTTGTTGTTACATAAACCCTAGTGGTTTTTCTATTCCTTCCTCAATCTATAGTCATGTGGCAAGATTCTTTGGGCTTTATACCTCATTAGATGTCTTATAATATGCTTAAATTCTGTTGCGAAAGTAGAAGCTGTGAGTGATTTTTCAACACTTCTTAATGAAACAACTCCTATACTAACATATAGTTAGAACCCCAAATCAATTTTCAATCATCTTATAATTTTTAACTTAGATGATTTCATATATATCATGCCCCAAAAAGAACCGAAGACGGAACGAGGAATGATCCAACCTGAAAATCGAACCGAGTCGTCCAACCTTTAAACTTATTAATTTAATAGGCAACGGAAGACTTACATCATAATTAAAACTCAAGGCCCGAACAAAAAATGCTAAATTATAGGTTCATTTGTGACATTTAAGATAATGCAGTGATATATGCCAAAAAATAAGTGTGACGAATAAATTAAAAGTTTACAATTTCTCAATCAAATATAACATTTCGAATAAAAATAAATTGCTAAGGAAAATTAATAAAATAAGTAAAATTGCACGTCGAGTCTACTCCTAAGTCGGCAACTGAACGTCCTCTGATTTTTATTCTAAAAGGGTGGTGTCGTTGGGGTTAGTCAGCTACACTCAATAGGGGCATATCTTATTTCTAGTATTTATGTTCAATTTAATAAATTAATAACAAATTAAAATTTTAATGAAAAATAGAGCTACTCATGATCTCTGTGCATATCATGTCTTATGCAGATGAAATAAAAACGACGATACTCGATCATCGCAAAAGACAGGAAAAATACGTTATTGAGGTTTAGGGATACAATCAACTGTCTCATTACTCTAGTAAAAATAAGTTTTTCATGTAGAAGTATGAAACGTGCATAAAGAACATATGCATTAACATAAACAATTGTAAGAGATTTTTAACAATTATTTTATGAGATAAAATAATTAAAATATAACATGTGAAAACCGAATATAAAATAAATTCCTACCTCAAAGTGAGGCTACCACTGACCAAAGCTCAAATCCAAAGGTGCGAATTCCAAGAGTTCACAATTTAATTTAAAATTTGGCACCTAAAAATGGTTGAAGTTTCCTATCTAAAACTCCCTATTTTTCTTTTAAAAATAATCCATAATTAATTGGGTAATTTTATCTATTAAATTCTTAATTGTTTTCTTAAATTATCCCAATTTAATTAGATAAATTGAAATTAGGTCAAAAACAAGTTTACAATGGGACTCAAAAGTGCTGCAATTGAAAGTCCAAAAAGGCGGGTTTGCAACCCAACAATCCCCACGCCACAACACAAAGTAACAAAACCCATAGCCCAACTTTTGTGATGCGGATCAAGGTATTATGACCAAGACCCCTGTAACGCCCCGAGTTTTTAGTAAACCCGATTCGCTACTCACAACACTGAACAGAACTAAGACGTTCTGGGATTTTTTTTTTAAACTTCACCCAACGGTCAAAACTCGACATTATTTAAAAATATCAAAACTTGCAACGGAAAATCATTTGCATAAAACAGGGTTAAAACAAATCGCTAAAATAATACTTATATAACAATTAAATAATAGGAACAATCGGTAAAAAGAACCGAGGGCATAAAGGTGATAAATATTTAAATGTCTTAAATTCGAACACATCTTCCGTCAAATAGTACCAGCGGTAGAAGCAGAAACAGAATACATCACCCGCTAAATAGTCTCAGCGGTAAAAGCAGAAATAGAATACCTCTTCCGCTAAACAGTCTCAGCGGTAGAAGCAGAAACAGAATACCTCTTCCGCTAAACAGTATCAGCAGTAGAAGCAGAAACAGAATACTTCTTCCGCTAAACAGTCTCAGCGGTAGAAGCAGAAACAGAATACGTCACCCGCTAAATAGTCTCAGCGGTAGAAGCAGAAACAGAATACCTCTTCTGCTACCGAACATCTACCGATCAACAACATCTACCGAAACGACAACGTCTGCCGAACGACAACGTCTACCGAACGACAACAGAACAACACATTAACTATTACATTCTAAACAAAAGAACAACGCTGACTACTAAAAGAACTTGTAAATTTCACTGCAAACATTCAAAACAACTTGATTCCATGAAACACTTGAAATCTAGTAAGAACCACAGTTAAAATCAACAATGTATCACTACCAGCATAACTAGAGAAAACATAACAGAATTATTAAAACAACCACTGTCATAAAAATTCTCAGCACACTTCGACAAAACATCTATCCATTCAAACTTCTCATACTGACATTAGTTAAATCGCCTCATCAGTGTACCAAACTGCGACATAGAGGTGCTCCATCAACTTCACTTATCCTTCTGTAAACTCAGAGAAATCACCTGTTGAAACCTCAGCACCTACATCACAAAACTCATCTATTAGCCTAATACTAAATAAGTAGAGCAAATATGATATGAAATGCTAAATTCATAAATCCTAATCATGCAGTTTCTACTTTCACATCTCAGTTGCATTTGTGTTTGTTCTCTGATCTGATCCCTCTGTTTGATGGGAAGTGGATCAGTTTTTCCAAAGTCATACATCCTCTTACTCAATTAAGGGGTGGATTAGTTCCCTTAATAGCTGATCTGATCCCTCTGTTCGATGGGAGGTGGATCAATTTTTTCAAAGTCATACATCCTCTTACTCGATTAAGGGGCGGATTAGTTCCCTTAATAGTTGATCTGATACAAATTTTGTTTTTGCCTTACCATGCCCTTACATGTAAATTTATTTTCGTATTCTTTTAAAACATGATGCATGACATACTGAAACGTTCAAACATGCATAAACCTACTGTTTTGTGATGTAGACCCAAAGGCACACACATACTCCACTTACCTGGCTTCCTGGAAAAGCTTGGTTGCAAACTACTTCGGGGTTTTGCTCAAACCTAAAACCGTAGGCAAGGTATTAGTTAGATCTTTGCTAAACTTCATTCTAAACTATCCAGAAATCTAAGGAAACTAGTTGGAAGCTCTGTTCCTTGAGCATTTCCGAATAATCACAAAACCCGAACTCAGCTCTCACTCACAGTATTCCTAAAACACTCATTCTACCGTAAACCAATCATCAAATGTATATCCTATATTCACCCTAAATCATCAGCAAGAAGAAATCAAGGAAGAACTCACCTAAGTTGAAGAAGATTCGGAGAGAAAAATCGCCAGAGGAATCTGCTGAGCTGAGCTGAAAAAGAAAAGTGATGAAACAGTGGCGGCTATCCTTCATTAAACCCTCCATTTTTATCGCATGCTTCACAAATTACGCTTATTGTAACACCCGAAAAATTTCGATTACGTGCTTAGACCTAGGTTAGAAAAGTGTGAGAGTGTATTGTGAAGGGTTAGAAGTGATTTACATAGAAGAAAAGAGAAGTGATTTAAATAGAAGAAAAGAGATTGAAAATTCAAACCAATTAGGTTGAAAAGTCAAAGGTTCTAATAACCAATAGAAATTTAACAATTAATTGAATAAAAGTGGGAAGTAATGTTGTTTCACGTTGGGCTTTCATGTGAAGGGATGTGAGGGTTGGTTTTACAATTTTAAGAACTATGGTGGAGAGTTGACAAGTCAAACTTAATGGAGATTGGTGGAGAAGTTTGGTTTGAAAAGTCCAAGTGTGCAAGCCAATCAAATTGAAGGAAAAGAAAATGGAAAAGTGGTGATTTAAGGTGACTTTGGCGTTGGAAACATAAAGATGATGGATGGCTAAAAGTGTAATTTACAAAGGTTTATTAAATGATTAAATTAAGAAAGAAAAAGGTGGGTTTTCACTTGTTCTTCTTCTCCTCCATCGCCCTTTCTCCCTTTTCCTCCATAGCCGACGCCACATCTCCATTGTTCTTCATTTTCTCAAGCCAATCCAAGGTTGTCGAGCGTGTGACTTGGACGGTAAAAGTAAGCAAGTGGAAGCCGAGCATTCAGGTAAGTAGTGGGTGATGTTCTTTCGCCTTCGGGCCTACACCACAGGACGGTAGGGTTTATTTGTTATTGCTTTTAGTTCGTGTATGTTGAGTTATTGTTCTGCTTAGTGTTGTGTTGCATTGGTTGGTTGTCGTGTGGTGTTGCATTGGTTGGTTGACGTGTGGTGTTGCACTGGTTGGTTGTCGTGTGGTGTTGTATTGGTTGGTTGTCGTGTGGTGTTGCATTGGTTGGTTGACGTGTGGTGTTGCATTGGTTGGTTGTCGTGTGGTGTTGCATTGGTTGGTTGACGTGTGGTGTTGCACTGGTTGGTTGTCGTGTGGTGTTGTATTGGTTGGTTGTCGTGTGGTGTTGCATTGGTTGGTTGACGTGTGGTGTTGCACTGGTTGGTTGTCGTGTGGTGTTGTATTGGTTGGTTGTCGTGTGGTGTTGCATTAATTGGCATGGTAGTCGGTTAAAGTGTAAGGCACTTCGGTGCGGGCAATGTGTAAGGCCCTTTGGGGCGGGCAACTAAGGCACTTCGGTGCGGGTAACCAAGGCCCTTCGAGTCGGGCAACTAAGGCCCTTCGGGGCAGGCAACTAAGGCACTTCGGTGCGGGCAACTAAGGCCCTTCGGGGCGGGCAACTAAGGCCCTTTGGGGCGGGCAACTAAGGCCCTTCGGAGCGGGCAACTAAGGCACTTCGGTGCGGGCAACTAAGGCCCTTCGGGGCGGGCAACTAAGGCACTTCGGTGCGGGCAACTAAGGCCCTTCGGGGCAGGCAACTAAGGCACTTCGGTGCGGGCAAGCAAGGCCCTTCGGGGTGGGCAACTAAGGCACTTTGGTGCGGGCAACTAAGGCACCTTTCGGTGCGGGCAACTAAGGCATCCTTTTGGGTGCGGGCAACTAGAATTGTTTGGTCGTGTTGTCGTGTTATGTTGAGTCAGTTTGTTGAGTTGCATTGGGTGGTGTTGTGTCGTTGTGTTGTTGTGTTAGGGTAGGATGGTGCGTGCATTGTTCTTGTTATTATTTGTTACTCCCTACTTGCTAAGCGTAAGCTTACGTGTGTGTGTTCTGTGGTGTAGGTGACGACTGGAGTACAGGTTAGAGCTACGAGAAAAGCTGGGATTGGGACGCAGTCGTTGATGTACGCTGTATGCCGGTGCGGGCAGTTGTCGGGGCGCCTCGACCATGGTCTTCGGGAGTGTGGGCTTTGTATTTTAATAGTATTGTAAATGTCTGTTTGTGGAATTGTTGGAAATGCGTAATGTTTTTGGTTGACAGTTATGAGATAGCTATGTGTCGGGTGATGTTTTGCTAGTTAGGAAATGTTAGTATTTTATAGTCTCCTACTTACTGTTGTTGGAGGTTTTTATATGTAGGATTGTTGAGTGGATAGTTGAGGAAGAATATTCTGGTTGGGAATTGGTTTGTGTGCAGGTACCTAGCATTTTGGAGGCGCCATTTTCAGGCGTTACTTTGCTGAAATTTTCGGGAAGGACGCCGTGGTGCTAAAAGGTTAGGGGTAAGGGATTTGGTGAGTCTAGGCGGTTAGGTACGATTCAAGAGAGTTTCGGGAGTTTAGTTTTAAATTCAGATGTGTTCGTTTCCTTTTACATTTGGGAGTCAGTTTTAACGTGGGATTGATTAGCAATGTAGTGCTCCGAGCCAGGGTGGGTTCGGGGGCGTTACACTGATGTCTTTGACTAACAAACTTTAACCTATTTAAGCAACCAATCAAAATCACTTAATCCCTTAAAATAAAAACCACGTACTGGTTGCTACAATCTACCCTCCTTAAAAGAATTTTGTCCTCAAAATTCAGTGCTTAAACAACTCAGGATATCAGCTCATCATGTCTTGCTGCTTTCTCAAGTTGCCTCCTCTACATTCTGATTACTCTATAACACCTTCACTAGCTGAACTTCCTTGTTACATAGTACTTTTGTTGCATAGTCCAGAATTTCCACCGGTTTCTCTTCATAGGTAAGGGTAGGATGAACTTCAATGTTCTGCTGCTCCACAACCTGAGTTGGATTCCGCATACATTTCTTCAGCATAGAAACATGGAACACATTGTGAATTCCCTCCATAGAGGCTGGTAACTGTAATTGATAAGCTGTCTTCCCAATCCTCTTCAAGATTGAGAAAGGTCCTACGTATCTGGGATTCAGCTTACCTCTCTTCCCAAACCTTACAACTCCTTTGAACGGTGAAACTTTAAGAAACACTTCATCACCAACTTCAAACTCTAATTCTCTACGTCTTCTATCGGCATAGCTTTTCTGCCGGCTTTGAGCTGTCAAGATCCGCTGTCAAATAAGAGCAATCTTCTCCATTGTCTGTTGTACAATGTCAGGACCAATCAATCGTGCTTCTCCAATTTTATCCCAGTACAATGGAGATCTGCACCTTCGTCCATATAATGCCTCGTATGGTGTCATGCCTATTGTTGACTGAAAACTATTGTTATAAGAGAATTTGACCAATGATAAATACTTACTCCAAGAACCTTGAAATTCTAATACACATGCACGAAGCATATCCTCCAATGTTTGAATAGTCCTCTCGGATTGTCCATCTGTTTGAGGGTGGAAAGCTGTACTAAAGTTGAGCTGTTTACCCATAGCCTTATGTAAACTCTTCCAAAACTTAAATGTAAATCTAGAATCCCGGTTTGAAACTATAGTGATTGGAACTCCATGTAATCTAACAATCTCATGCACATACAATTCAGCGAGTTGATCTATCGAGTATGTCATCTTTATGGGTAGGAAATAGGCAGATTTGGTTAGACGATCAACTATCACCCAAATTGTATCATGTCCCCTTGCTGTTCTAGGCAATCCCATAACAAAGTCCATCGTTATTTGTCCACATTTCCATCCGGGAACTAGTAAGGTTGTAATGTTTCTGCAGGTCTCTGATGTTCAGCTTTAATCTGTTGGCAAATCAAACACGATCCAATGTACTCTGCCACACTTCTTTTCATATTTGGCCACCAAAAATGTTGTTCAAGGTCTCTGTACATTTTTGTACTTCCAGGATGAATAGATAATCTAGAAGAATGAGCTTTCGAAAGGATTTTATTTCGAAGTTCTTCATTTGTCGGAACAAACCATCTATTCCGAAACTTGAGAATTCCATTAATAGAATAGTTGAAATCTGATTTATCAGAAGAATCAATGCTTAACTTGTACTTACTGCATTCAACATCATTCACCTGAACTTCCTTTATTCTTTCCAAAATAGTAGGTCTCAAGGATATGGCAAAGAGCATGGCTGAAACGCTGGACACAGCTTCTAGGTTAAATCTTTGGAATTCTGTCTCTAAGGTAACAGTATGTCAAGAATCAATGTCGAGGCTGATGTTGTCACTCTACTAATGCGTCAGCCACTACATTCGCCTTGCCGGGGTGGTATTTGATCTTAAAATCATAATCCTTGACAAATTCCAACCATCGACTTTGCCTCATATTTAATTCTTTCTGTGTAAAAATATATTTCAGACATTTATGGTCCGAGAATATTTCACAAGATTGTCCATACAAGTAATGTCTCCAAATTTTTAATGCAAAAACTACTGCAGCTAATTCTAAGTCATGTGTAGGATAATTCTTCTCATGTGTTTTCAGCTGTCTAGAAGCATAAGCTATTACATTTCCATCTTGCATCAAGACACAGCCAAGTCCAACTTTGTAAGCATCATATTAAATGCTAAATTTTCCATTCTAAACAGGGAATGTTAGTATTGGGGCATTGGTCAGTCTCTGTTTCAAGGTTTGAAAACTAAACTCACATTCATCAGTCCACATGTACTTCATGTTTTTCCTTGTTAACCGAGTAAGGGGTGTGGCAATCTTCGAAAATCCTTCAATAAACTTCCTGTAATATCCTACTAATCCAAGGAAACTCCGAATATCTGTAGCATTCTTCGGTTGGGGCCACTCCTTAACTGCTTGAACCTTAGCTAGATCGACAGATATCCCATCTCCCGAGATAACGTGACCCAAAAAGTGAACTTGGTCCAACCAAAACTCACACTTGGAAAACTTGGCATAAAGTTGGTGCTGCTTAAGTACTCATAATACCAAGATCAAGTGTTTTGCATGCTCATCCTTAGTACGTAAATAGATTAAAATATCATCAATAAACACTATGACAAATTGATCTAGATACTCGTTAAATACTCTATTCATGAGATCCATGAAAGCTGCTGGTGCGTTTGTTAATCCAAAAGACATAACCAAAAACTCATAATGTCCATACCTTGTGTGAAAGACTGTCTTAGGGATATCTTCAGATTTGACTTTCAATTGGTAATAACCGGACCTAAGGTCAATCTTAGAGAAGACTCGCGCACCATTAAGTTGGTCGAATAGATCATCAATCCTTGGTAACAGATACTTGTTCTTAATAGTTAGTTTGTTCAATTCCCAATAATCAACACACATACGCAATGATCCATCATTCTTTTTAACAAAAAGAACAGGTGCACCCCACGGTGAATAACTCGGGCGTATGAATCCTTTTTCCAACAGTTTCTTCAACTCCCTAAGCTCGTGTAGTGCTAATCTGTAAGGATTCTTTGATACAAGCTCCGCGTCTGGGTAAACATCTACAACAAATTTGATTTCTCTATCTGGCGGCAAGCTAGGAAGGTCATCTAGGAATACTTCTGGGAAGTCTTGGACAACTAAGACATTTTGAGGATTCAATTTTTCTACAACCTGTGTGTCTATAGCACAGGCCAAAAAGCATAAATACTCATCACATGGAGAAGGTCTAGCATCGATAGGGGCAATAACAGACATTTCCTTACACTTCTTCGAAGCTTGGAAGGTATGTTTCAAACCACCAGGGGGTTGAAAACTAACAATTCCAGTCCTACAATCGATTGTGGCATAATGCTTAAACAACCAGTCCATTCCTAGGATTAATCAAATCCCATTATCCCCATGATAATGAGATCAGCAGGCAGATTCATGCTTCCCACTGACACCACACTATTAGGCATTACTCGGCTAGAGTGCATGCATTCACCAGAGGGTAACGTGACATTAAACATATGTTTAGTTGGCGTAGGCTGTACATCTAACTTAACAGCAAATGCAGATGCTATAAAAGAATGTGTTGCACCAGAATCTATTAAAGTGAAAGCAAGCATATAGTTGATCAATATAGTACCTGACACTACCGCGGGCTGATCATCATCACCCGACTCCATCATGGAGAATATCCTCGGCTTTATCTTAGCAGGGCCACTCTTAAAAGCTGGACAATCCCTTTTAATATGACCAACCTTATTACAGTTGTAGCATCGGATGACCCTGGGCTTCGGGCAATCCCTGAACTTGTGTCCAACTTCTTCACAGTTGAAACACTTTTCCGACCCAAATCTGCACTCTCCCAGGTGATTCTTTAAACATATCGGGCACTGAGGAAACCTCTTGGTGTCTTGTGCCTTCTTCTCCTTTCTCGGACTGCCTTGGCCTTCACTGGGTCTTTTCATCCCTCTCTGTTGGTGTGGCTGAATAAACTTTTGTGGGGCTTCTCTTGGTCCAATACACTTCATTTCTGCTTCTTCCACTTCTAATACGGTGGATACAACTTCACTTTAAGACAAACCTTTAATACCCGAAAACTTGACTCCTTTGTAAATCTCTGGCTTCAGTCCATGCATAAATTGGAATACCTTATCCTCATTCCTATGAACAAAATATCCAGCAAACCTGGACAGGGTCTCAAACTGTCTACTGTACTCAGACATGGACCCGTTTGCTCAAGTTCAGGAATTCCACCTTCTTCGCAGTCTGGACGGTGCTGTTAAAGTATTTCTCATAGAAGGTTTCCTTGAATTGTGACCAAGACATTGCCAGAACATCAGTGATGGTCTCCATGGTTTCCCACCAAAGTTGGGCATCCCCAGCCAAATGGAACGTTGCCAAAGTGACTTTGTCTCCTTCTCCAACGTTGGCACATCTGAACATACTTTCAATCTTCCTAAGCCATCCCTCAGCAACAACTGGATTGGATGACTGTCCATCAAACGTGGGCGGTTGTAATCTTCGGAATCTGTCTCCCGATTGCTCATTGTTGGAACACGAGTTGGCATTCCCTTGCACATATCAGTTCAAAAGCAGTCCCAATTGTTCAGACTGCTGACGTACTAAAGCTATCAGCTCCCTAATCACACTAGGATCCTCCTCACTTCTCAAATTTGGCATCTCTCTCGGTACTCTTGGTCTTCCTGGTCGTCTAGCCATTTTACTATATTCCTGGACAAGGTTAATTACTCTCATAAATATCTAGCAACTAGGATTAACATAAACACTTACAGTTGTTGGAGTACTCCCATGCGACGATCGGCACTGATGAGTAATCTTTTGAACGGTTTAACTAAATGTCTCAGATACCAAGCTGTAACGCCGCGAGTTTTTAGTAAATTCGGTTCGCTACTCACAACACTGAACAGAACTAAGACGTTCTGGGAATTTTTTTTTTAACTTCACTCAACGGTCAAAACTCGACATTATTTAAAAATATCAAAATTTGCAGCGGAAAATCATTTGCATAAAACAGGGTTAAAACAAATCGTTAAAACAATACTTATATAACAACTAAATAATAAGAACAATCGGCAAAAAGAACCCAAATGTCTTAAATTCGAACACATCTTCTGTCAAATAGTACTAGCGGTAGAAGTAGAAACAGAATACATCACCAGCTAAATAGTCTCAGCGGTAGAAGTAGAAACAGAATACCTCTTCCGCTGAACAGTCTCAGCGGTAGAAGCAGAAACAGAATACCTCTTCCGCTAAACAGTATCAGCGGTAGAAGCAAAAACAGAATACCTCTTCCGCTAAACAGTCTCAGTGGTAGAAGCAGAAACAGAATATATCACTCGCTAAATAGTCTCAGCGGTAGAAGCAGAAATAGAATACCTCTTCCGCTACCGAACATCTACCGATCGACAACATCTGCCAAAACGACAACGTCTGCCGAACGACAACATCTACCGATTGACAACAAAACAACACAATAACTATTACACTCTAAACAAAAGGACAACGCTGACTACTAAAAGAACTTGTAAATTTCACTGCAAACATTCAAAACAACTTGACTCCATGAAACGCTTGAAATCCAGTAAGAACCACGGTTAAAATCAACAATGTATCACTACCAGCATAACTAGAGAAAACATAACATAATTATTAAAACAACCACTGTCATAAAAATTCTCAGCACACTTCGACAAAACATCTATCTATTCAAACCTCTCATACTGACATTAGTTAAATCGCCTCATCAGTGCACCAAACCGCAGCATAGAGGTGCTCCATCAACTTCACTTATCCTTCTGTAAACTCAGAGAAATCATCTGTTGAAACCTCAGCACCTACATCACAAAACTCATCTATTAGCCTAATGCTAAATAAGTAGAGCAAATATGATATGAAATGCTAAATTCATAAATCATAATAATGCAGTTTCTACTTTCACATCTCAATTGCATTTGTGTTCGTTCTCTGATCTGATCCCTCTGTTCGATGGGAAGTGGATTAGTTTTCCCAAAGTCATACATCCTTTTACTCGATTAAGTGGATCAGTTCTCTTACCAATGATTTTGCTAAAAAAGAAAGATGAACCAATGGGAGAAATGCATGCAAAAAACAAAGAAAACAAGGCAACCAAAAAGGTATTTCTTGGAAGAAAAGGAAATAGCAAGCGCCCGCGCAACGTGCAGGCAGTGCGCAACGAGGTGTTGTGCACAAGATCACCGCACGCCCACCTACGCCCGACCCTGTCAGCATCACCAGCCGCGCATGACTCGTGCCTACTCAACTGCGCGCCCCACCCACACCTCTAACATGTTTGACCCTGCCTGCGCACCCTTATCGCTCGGCCTATTTGCGCGACCCATCCACGCACCCCATACGCTCAGCCTGTCAGCATGACCTTTCTGCGTGCGCAAAGCCCAATCACTAGGTGATGCCGCACCAGCCCACACCCTCGCCTGGCCCGCACGCGTATCCAGCTCGGCTTGTGCGCTCCAATGCTTTCTGCATGCCATCAGCAGCCCTCCATGCCTAAATCACATTTTTATGATTTTCTTCCTCATTTTTGAATTGTTAAAGTTTCCTATTTCATAATTAGGTTAAATTATTTATCCCTTGTTGCCTTGAGACTATTTAAACATAAATGATGCACTCCTTAAAGGACACACGTTTTTTGCTATTGAATATTTTGCTTTGAGAGTTCTTATTAAAATTTTCTATTTTGGTTCTTTTTGAAGAACTAGATTTTCTTGAAGTTAAAACTTGGGAGATCGCTTGATAGATTTAGTTTTTACAAACAAGTTTGGTCCGGATCAAGTTCTTTTTGCTTGATATCTTCAGTTTCAACGGCAATATTTGATCGGGGTCAAGTTCCTCGTATTTGATTCTAAGACGTTCTTGAGTTTTATTCTGTATTGTTGTAGGGTCTTGAGTTCAAAATACCCTTGATTCTCGTCATTTGGTATTAGAGCAAAGACTCATCGTTTCAAGTCTCTATCTTTAGTTTCTTGCAAATTTCTTGTTTTCTTGGATTCTTCTCTTTAAAGGAAAAAAAAGAGATGGATTTTTGACTCAAAAATTCCAAAAAGGATCAAAGAGCTCAACCTAATTCTATTAAAGAGTGAGCAAAAATTTTGTAAAAAAAAGAGTGTGCAAAAATTGCAAAAGGTTCAAAGAGCTCAACCTAATTCTATTACCAAAATCTTATTCTTGAGATATTCGACATACTCAACCCTTGTTCTCGAATTCTTATTATTGAGATATTCGACATATTCAATCATTCTGGAAATCTTATTCTTGAGATATTCGACGAAGTCAATTCTTGTTCTCGAATTCTTATTATTAATACATTCGACATATTAAATAATTCTCGAAATCTTATTCTTGAGATATTCGACATATTTCAAATTTTGAAGTTTCGAACTTTGAAATTTCAATTAATGTGTTTATAACTCTTGGAATATTTGATTCTTGCTTTGAATATTCAATTATTGTCCTTATATGTTCGAATTCTTATCAATTGAATATCCTTGATCTTAAAATATCTCATCGATTATACTTTGTTAATTCTTTAATATTAACGTAGTTACCTTCATTGTCTTCACATCCCTTTAAAAAAGAATTGCTTGATTATACTAATATTGAAGGTTGAAATTTTCTTAGCTTGAAAGTTTTATTTTGCTCGTTTTAACTTGTTGAGTATTTTATCATGATCAAGTTTTTATATAAAGAGCTAAAAGAGAAAATTGAGGGATAAAAGGCAAGAGGGTGAAATTATTAAAGCAAAACACGAGTAGAGTGATAATTATTCGAGTGTAAACACGTGAGGGAGTTATAGATGTTCGTTTATCTAGCATACTATTTTGTTTGATTATTTATTCTCTATACTTCTTGAAATTTTGAACCATACCATGAGTAGTGAAGGAGAACACCTAATTTTGACCAAAAAATATTCCTGAGAACTATACAAGGTCAATTTAAAAAACTAAACGTGCGATTGAATAGAATGAAATCTCTAACGACAAGCCACACACAAAAAGGTAAGGCCCCAATGACATATGAACACGTGGAATCTTTCAGTGATGATAATTACATAAGAGATAGAGGATTTGACACCAATTGAGAGGTTGAAAATTTAAATAACATCAAGTAGGTAATACCTTCTTTTCAAGGAAAAAGTGATCCTGATATATATTTAAAATGGGAAAGCAAAGTCGACCCAAATACCCAAAACAATTTTAAAACTAAATCGCAGTCCAAAAATGAAGTGTCGACTGCGACTCAATTGGCCAATGAACAGAGGCAGCCAGACAATGTTGCGAGCGACGTTGTCTAAGAATCCATTGCAGACTCGCGGGACTTTGGCCTTAAGTCCGACGATTTGAGAGCTTCCAAACCGAGGGTAAATAACGAGACAGAAACTGTGCAATATTCCAATATAATATTTTAACATTCATGCAGAGAAATCCATGGCCAAGATAGAGAAGAAAAGGCTAAATTTTTACCTTCGGCTGACTGCATCTTTGATCACAAGAGCTCTCCTCCAACGCTGCGAGAATCGTCGTTTTGTTCTTACTAATTCTTAGCTAATCGACCTAGCAACGCATAATTAAAACGCATACAAAGCCTAGGAGAAGAGGGAAAAATATCAGATTTTTAAACATACCAAAATTTCCAAATTTTTATCCTCTCGAACTTCCGATGGCAACCCCAAAAATTCAAAGTTTTCCTTTTCTAAAATCATACTTGAAAGTGACTCTATAATCACATTCCAACAGAGAAGAAATTTTTATCAATTTGGGTCATTAACCAATAACATTACAGAGGCAATGAGGAATTCACTTACCCACTTCGGTTTAGTGAGCTGACAATATGTCCACCCAAATATTTCCTTAATTCATAACTAGTGGTGTCTGCGAGAGATGGAACAGAGAGAGAGAGAGAGGCGAGAGGAGGAAATTGCAAATTGTTGGGAAAATAATAAAGAAATCTAGCTGGAACCCCACTTAAATAAGAGGTACGAGAAACGATAGCAGATGCATCCGAAAAATACCAGGAATATTTTTCCACTGCCGTAAAATTATAATTGCCAATAAGTAAGAGAAATAATAGCCAAAATGAACACCGAGAATTTTACGTGGAAATCTAAATCGGGAAAAAATCACGGGGACCGAGTCCAGAAAGATCTCACTATGAAAAATAGGATTTACAATATTTTTTTAGATATCGAATATCCTAGAAAATATTCACTAAGAGAAATCACCAATCTTAGAATTCTCACTGTGCACAAAAGCACCGCACCTATTTTTCTCTCGCACCTTTTTTTCTCTCCCTCTAAGAAATTCTCACCCTCTCATTTTTCTCAGAAAAGAGCTCTTCTTTGTTGGTTCTTCTTTTGCTTTCAGATGATCTAATGAAGCAAATGATACTCCTATTTATAGGTAAAGTTTGTCATAAAATGACAAACTGAAAAAGGAGCAAATGGTCCCTTTTTCAACAATAGTAGGCACCACTTGTAGACGTCGCTGAAGAGAAGCAAATTTCTTCTCTTCAGCTTTAAATGATTGGTCCCTCATCATAATGAGGGAACCCACAAATCTCCCCCTCCCGATTTATGATAAGGTATCTCTAATCCTGCTGAGCCTGTACAAAATTTGTGTTTATTTCTTTGCAACGACTTTGTCATCATGTGTGAGCCGTTGTCATCTGTGTGAATCTTCTCAAGATACACTTCCTTGTTGTTCAACACATCTCGTATCCAATGATACTTGATATCTATGTGCTTTGACTTCGAATGAAAGCTTGGGTTCTTGCTTAGATGAATAGCACTTTGACTGTCGTAATACAAGATATACTTATCTTGTTTATGACCTAATTCCGTCAGAAATTTTTGCATCCACAAAATTTCTTTGCAAGTTTTTGTAGCCACCATAAACTTAGCTTTTGTTGTAGACAATGCATCTAAACCTTGTCTCTTAGATTGCCATGACACAGCTCCCCCTCCAAAAGTAACCAAATACCCTGATATTGATTTTCTAGAATCAATGTCTCCAACCATGTCTGCATCAGTATAGCTTACCAACAAAGGCTTCTCACTTCCGAAACACAGACTGAATTCTGAAGTACCTTTAAGATACCTAAGAATCCACTTCACCGCATTCCAATGCTCACTGCCTGGATTTGTTAGAAATTGGCTGACTACTCCAACAGAATGTGAAATATCAGGTCTCGTACAAATCATGACATACATTAAGCTGCCAACTGCTGAGGCATATGGAATTCTCTGTATTTCTGCTTTTTTTTCTTCAGTGAAAGGACTTTGTTTGGAAGTAAGTTTGAACTGTTTAGCAAGAGGAGTGTTGATCGATTTTGCCTTGTCCATATTGAATCGGCTGAGAACTTTCTGGATATATTTCTCCTGTGATAGCCATAATTTTCTGTTCTTTCTATCACGAGTGATTCTCATCCCAAGCATTTGTTTTGCCGAACTTAAGTCTTTCATGGCAAAAGACTTGTTAAGTTCATTCTTTAACTTAACAATCTTTTCTCTGTCTGGGCCCACAATCAGCATGTCGTCGACATAAAGTAGGAGGATTATAAATGTATCATCCGTGAACTTTTTCATGAACACACAATGGTCTGAGGAAGTTTTCTTGTAGCCTTGATTTCCCATAAAGAAATCAAACTTCTTGTACCATTGTCTTGGGGCTTGCTTTAATCCATACATACTCTTCTTCAATTTACACACCAGATGTTCTTTTCCCTTGACAACGAACCCTTCTGGCTGTTCCATGTAAATCTCTTCTTCTAATTCACCATGCAAGAAGGCAGTCTTTACATCGAGTTGCTCGATCTCCAAATCAAGACTTGAGGCTAATCCAAGTACCACTCGTATGGATGACATTTTCACTACTGGTGAAAAAATATCTTCAAAGTCAACCCCCTTCTTCTGTCCAAAGCCTTTCATGACCAGTCGTGCCTTATACTTTAGTTGTACATTTTCGTCTTTGAGTCTGTATACCCATTTGTTCTTGAGTGCCTTTCTCCCCTTTGGAAGCTGAACCAACTCATAAGTATGGTTCTCATGCAATGATCTCATCTCATCTTGCATCGCATCCAACTAATTCTTCTTTTGTTGATGCTCCATAGCTTCCTTATAGCACTGAGGTTCATGCCGTCAGTTATCATCACATACTCGTTCACAGAGTATTTCCTTGATGGTCAACGATCTCTTGTTGATCTCCTTAACTCTGGTTCTGTAATTGATTCAGGAGAAGTCTCTGTTTCTCTATGGTCAACATCATCAGCTGCTTGATCACTAGATTCTCATGCATCTCCCGAGTCAAAAGTTGATTTCTCCACACCAACTCTTACTAGATGCTCTTCATTGTTCTCCAAATCTTTCTTCTTGTCTTCAATGGTCCGATCTTCAAAGAAGATAACATCTCGGCTTCCCACAATCTTCTTGTCAACCGGATCCAAAAGTCTATATCCGAATGCATCACTTCCGTATCTGAGGAATATGTATTCCTTAGCTTTGCTGTCTAGTTTGGACCTCTCATCTTTGGGAATATGGACGAACGCTCTGCATCCAAACACCTTTAGATGTTTATACAAGACATCATTCCCTGTCCATAGTCTGTTTGGCACTTCTCCACTCATAGGTGTTGACGGAGACAAGTTAATGACATTTATTGCGGTATTCGTCGCTTCTCCCCAGAATGTTTTGGGAAGCTTTGAATGTGATAGCATGCACCTTATCTTCTCCACGATAGTTTGGTTCATTCTTTCCGCAACGCCATTTTGTTGAGGAGTTTTTGGAACAGATCTTTCATGCCTGATCCCGTGCAATTTGTAGTAACCGTCAAATGATCCCATATATTCACCACCATTGTAAGTGTGAATGCAGTTTAGCTTCTTTCCAATTTCTCGCTCTGTGAAGGCATGAAACTGTTTGAAAATGTTGAACACCTCATCTTTGGATTTGGGTGCATAAGCCCACACTTTCATGGAGTGATCATCAATGAATGTCGCCATATATTGAGCACCGCCTAACGTTTTCGTGGACATGGGACTGCAGACATCTGAGTAAACAACTTCCAACATGTTTGGCTTTCTTGATGCAAAATTCTTCTGAAATGAAACTCTGTGTTATTTTCCCGCCAAACAATGAACACAACTTGACAGAGGTTCATTTCTGAGATGTGACAAACAACCTCTTTTTCCAAGCAATTGAAGTCCTTTTTCGCTTATGTGACCAAGTCGTTTGTGCCATAACTCAATGAATCAGTCATCTTGTGCCGCATTTACTGATGTTTCCTTCACAATCAATTGCGTCACATACAAGCTAGACTCTTTGATTCCTTTCACTATAATTAGCGAACCTTTGCTGAGCTCCCATTTTCCGCCAGCAAATTTGCTCTTGAAACCAGCCTTATCAAGAGCACCGATTGATATTAAATTCAGTCTAATATCTGGAACATGTCTGACATCTTTAAGCACCAACTCACATCCTGTGTTGGTCTGGATATAGATGTCTCATTTTTCAATTATTTTAGAAATGTGACTGTTCCCCATTTTGACAATGCCAAAATCATCACCGGTGTAAGATGAAAAATACTCCACTTTTTAAGTAATATGGTAAGATGCTCCAGAGTCACACACCCAACATGATTCATTCATCGTAAGGTTTACAACATCTTTGCATACAATCACATCTTCACCCTCAGAGACAGCTGTAGTTGTACTCTTCATTTCTTCTTTAGCACCTCCTGTGCCTTGTTCTTTCTTCGATTTCCAGCAATCCTTTTTCATGTGACCCGTCTTGCCACAATGATAGCATTTGATGCCCTTTTTACTTCTCGATTTAGATCTTCCTGACGTGTTAGCTCCAGAGGCCCCACGTTCTATTGATCTCCCTCTCTTTACTGATAAAGCCTCCACAGAGGATTACTCCTTGTTTTTCCGCCTACTTTCTTCGTCGAGAACGGCGGCTGCAATATCATTGATTATCAATGTAGTTTTTGTACTACCATTGAGTAGATTTAAGATGAGGTGATCGTATGAATCTAGCAAACTTTGAAGTAAAAGTTCATCTCTTTCATTTTCGTCGATTTTGTGCTCCATTGCTGTAAGTTGAGAAAATAATGTATTCAGAGTATTGACGTGGTCTATCACTGTTGTAGATTCTGACATCCAAAGGGTATATAATTTTCTTTTCAAGAAAATTTTATTATACCACGACTTCTTCTCGTACAATTTTGTCAGCGTATCTCAGATCTTTTTTGCCATTACCATTTCTGAGATACTTGACAAAATTCTATCTGCTAGAGTGAGATGCAAAATGGCCATTGCATCATCGTCAGCTTTGTTCCATTTCTCGTCTTCGACGTTTGTCGGCCTGTCGCCGATGGCTATAGCACAACCATCTCTCCGCAATAGTGCCTTCAATTTTAATTTCTATAGAGAGAAATTATTTCCATTGAATTTTTCGATTTCAATCTTTTCTGCCATAATAATTTCTAAAAAAACTTTTTAATGAGGAAGATCAGTTTAAAAATCGCAACCACAGAGCATACTAGATTTAAAGAAATTACCTAGACTCTGATACCACTTGTTGGGAAAATAATAAAGAAATCCGGCAGAAACCCCACTTAAATAAAAGGTACGAGAAACGATAGCAGATGCGATCCAAAAAATACCAGGAATATTTTTTCACGGCCGTAAAATTATAACGGCCAAGAAGTAAGAGAAATAATAGCCAAAATGAACACCGAAAATTTTACGTGGAAACCGAAATCGAGAAAAAATCACGGGGACCGAGTCCAGAAAGATCTCACTATGAAAAATAGAATTTACAATATTTTTCTATATATCTAATATCCTAGAAAATATTTACTAAGAGAAATCACCACTCTTAGAATTCTCACTGTGCACAAAAGCACCACACCTATTTTTCTCTCACACCTTTCTTTTCTCTCCCTCCAAGAAATTCTCACCCTCTCTCCCTTTTCTCAGAAAAGAACTCTTCTTCGTTGGTTCTTCTTTTGCTTTTGGATGATCTGCTGAAGCAAATGATACTCCTATTTATAGGTAAAGTTTGTCATAAAATGACAAACTGAAAAAGGAGCAAATGGTCCCTTTTTCAACAATAGTAGGCACCGCTCATAGGCGCCGCTAAAGATAAGCAAATTTCTTCTCTTCAGCTTTAAATGATAGGTCCCTTATCATAATTAGGGAACCCACACAGATGAGAGAGGAAGAATAGAGAGAGATTGAGGAAAGTGGAAGGAGCACTCAGTTTAATGGGGAAATATCTTGGGAAGAATTTTTCTTTTCAAGCACCCCACGCTCTCGTAACCTATGAGAAAAAGTAATTCCCTACAAAAATAGTTTCTTTTCATATAAGAACCTACGGTTATAACATTCTCCCACAGTTAAGAAATTGCTTTCTCGAAATTTAGACGATCTTCAAAGTTTCATCGAACAAATGATGAATGTCGTTGCTATCTTACTCAGGTTCTTCTTTATAAGACACATCTTTCTAAATAATTAGGTCCGTCCAAGAAATGACATGTGAAGAGCCAAAGCCATACCTTTTTAAATATAAAACATGGAAAATATTATGAACATAATTCAACGATGGTGGTAAGTCCAAACGATAACTCATTGAACCACACGATGATCTAAAAAGGTTCAATATACCAAATGATATTTTATTTTTTTCTCTAAAACGACTTATGTAATGACATTGTTAAATTTTCAGATATACCAAGTTGTTAGCCTCAAATTAAATTTCTACAGACACTGAATAGTTCTCAGTCCATCCTTAAAGTCTCGAACTTACCCAACAGATTCTCACACATATAATCATGTAAGTCCAAATATTGATACAAAAGAATGATCTAATCCTATAGACAAATTTAATTAACTAAAATTGATTACCCAACAATCACTAAAGTCCAAAGTGTAAGTCAAATCATGATCTTGAAAATTTAAATCATATATCAACGCCTAACACTAGGATGAGACCGCTTTATCGCAACTGATTTAACTTAAAGTCCAAACCTCTCATTAAGGATATCCAAAATTTAAATGTAACTTCAACTACCAAATATTATCATAAAGATTAAAACATAAGTAAACAGACGATGCTTTTAATTCTAAGCTTTCCAAGCTTAAATAAGATGACTCATCCCGGATAAATTAACAAGCACAATTGGTCAACCAAGTTAACACCAACTTAAGCAACATCATATCACTGCACAATTTCCAACAAACTATGTACGAGGTATACGTTATTCATATTACATTTATACACTTCGCCAAATACTTAAGTCATAATACCAGAACAATAATCTAAACTTGGGAAATTGAAATAGACTTCAAAATTTATCCTTACATTAACTTTATAATAATTCTATCACTAGAATTTACCGCCAACAATAGACTTCGAGTTAACCCTTAGCTGGCATACTGCCATGCTTTAACTAAATTT
Source organism: Begonia masoniana (assembly GCA_022432975.1). Classification (NCBI taxonomy): domain Eukaryota; kingdom Viridiplantae; phylum Streptophyta; class Magnoliopsida; order Cucurbitales; family Begoniaceae; genus Begonia; species Begonia masoniana. The sequence continues at coordinate 6,946,472 of CM039513.1, read as the reverse complement.
GACTGTAACCCTCCATTGCGCACCGTTTTTACTTTACTTTTTCTTTAAAATAGTTCACTTAAAATTTCAAAATCACTTCATTGAAAACGTACAATGGAAGTCTTAAAAAAATAAGTGTTCATTAAAATAAAACCAACAATCTCAAATAGTCATTTGAAAACAATACTTAATAAATTTATTCATAAATATAACGAAAAAATAAGTAATATAAAATCTCTTTTAACTCACATAGAAATAAAATGGAAGTTTTTCTCTTCATAGCTTCTGAATCGCTTTTTGCATTAACACTATGTAACCTTGCCATGAGAGCACATCTTTAACTGCATCTTTATTCATTTCTTTCATTGTGTACATCATAAAATTTCTCACATACGTCACAAAGTTAAAACTATGAGCCCAACGCTCAGTAAGAGATGCATAAACTATCATGAACATGTATGCAGATGTAATTTTTATAAAAAAAGTCTTTTCGCGTTTATTTATCACTATGTCTTTTATTCTTGCTTCAGTTTCGACATGCAGTTCATTTGTTGGAGGTAATTCAGCCTAAGGAATTGAGAAGGCACCTCATGATCCCGTCTTATGGGACAACCAACTGGTAATCCTGCCTCACAACAAAAGTTATGTTTATTCAGTTCTTCTCTCATCTTTCTGTCTGTCTGTCTTTATTTCTTTCTTTGTTTATTTGTTCTCTTTAAATCTTTCTCAACATAATTTTTTTTTCATAATGTATGAGTCATACATAAACATATGATGCAAAACATAGCATATACTTGATTCAATTCGTCTGTTATTTCTATTCTACCACAACTTACTACATATCATACAAGTATCAATATTTCTACATCTATCAAATAATCAAATAAAGTATATTCTCGAGCGACATCATCATCAATATAATCATATTATCTAACAAACGTCACAATTAAATATCTATACTATAAGACATCCTCGATCGACATCATCGTCAATATAATCATATTATGTAACAATACATCACAATCAAAAGTCTATACTATGTCAATTAAATATCTATACTATAAGACATCCTCGAGCGACATCATCGTCAATATAATCATATTATGTAACAATACATCACAATCAAAAGTCTATACTATAATACATTTTTTAGCATCATTATCATCAATATAACCATATAATGTAACAATACATCACAATCAAAAGTTTATATTATAACATATCCTTGAGTATCATTATCATCAATATAATCATAAAACACAACATCAATCGTAAACATCATTCTATCATAACAATTAAACAAATCCTCGAGTCATTAATGTCGTAACGTAATAAAAAAGCAAGTCCTTAAAGTCTTATCGTAACGAAATTACTTAATCTAGAACTTTGTAAAGCAGATCGATGAGTCAACACATAAAACATCACTTAAATCCATCAACGTATCATATTCAGGAGCCTATAATATAACATATTTTCTAGCAATATCATCATCATTATCAAATCATCGAATAACAATAAAAAGTTTCATAAAATATCCCAATTAACATCATCATAAAACATCTCAATCTCGCATCCTTGCGCGAGCCCGACGCCTTCTTACACGTCTTTTTGTGCCTCTATCGCTCCCAACGCTTTGGCTTATGTATTACTTCATAATTTTCATTTGGTTGGCTTACAAAGTGCACTTTAAACATCTGTTTGGCTTCTACTCGTATTATTTTCTCTAAATAGTCCATAATCATTATAATAGTAATATAAAATAGAAACTTGTTTTTGAATACGAGATTAACTGTTATTGAAAATTCTTGAGTGTTATATTGACTTTATTAACAAATAACCAAGTCTAACACTCATTCTTTTATATAATTGACATATGGTAGTCTAGCTTCAAATATGCCCAAAATCAATGGAATAGTTAATTTGGTTCACAAATTTTTGATAACTGACCCTACCAACCCAGATAAATTAACATTCTCGTAGTTCAAGTTCTAAGGACCAAGTAATAGAGGAAGAATTATTTACAAAGTGATGGAATAACCAAATTATTTACAAAATCAGAACCATCATAACGTTCCTTAAGCATTTAATCTAAATATCATCAATCCTAGTTGAAACCAATAAGATATTATCTCAAAAGTAAACATGTCTAAGACTTCACTTTTTTCATTCAAAGGATGTATCTCTCTATTTTAGCATACAACAGATTGCCTAATAATTTCAAACAAAGTCCTCACGTGCCTCCAAATTTTTACACAATGAGTTTTAGAATTAACAATATACCATCAATAAAAATGTCATTAAACTAATCTAGACAAGATGTGGAAGCCTAAATTTTCAATAAATAAAACAACTAACCATCAGTCAACTCAAATTGGGGAACCATAAAATCAAATGTCCACAACGTGTCCAAAAAGTTATTTTAGAAAAAAATATTACTCTCAAACTTCTTAACCAATGATAGCCAAGCCATAATTAACTTTCAATAAATCACCTTAATCCATTCGACAACAAATACTCTTCAATTCTTGAATCCATATGTTAATCATTGCTTGACATCGATTGAACGTCTGACAATCAAAACTCCGCTATGACAATGACCATGTCTCTTATTGAATAAAATATGCATCCAACAATAATACACTACTACAAACATAAATCACCACGCTAAATTTTGTATTAAGCCTTCTCCACTCTAACTGAAGTTAACATGCTCAAAGAATAAGGAATTTGAGCAACGGCAAAATTAAATTAATGTATCATAAAAATCTTATGGTCGGGTGGTAACCCAGACAGATTTTCAAGAATAAATGTCTCCACGCACGGTTATAACTGGCAAATCTAGACATTGTCTGATTGTCACATAGTCACCACTAACAATAGAGAACATAATACCAAAATTCTCCATTCACCTACACTCACTAAGTAAGCCAACAATATACGGTCGAAATAAGGCTAACATCACGCGGTTCACTTAACAATCAAATTCCCTTTCATGTTCACTTATCAAGCTCATACACATGCTCAAACCAATTTGATCTATATAATTCATTCAGTTTGCAAGCAACTTATGTGTAACGATCATAACACTGGTAGAATGTTTTATCGTGAATTAACTCACTATTTTCATCTAGTTGTCACCCGTTCATAAAGTAGTATCAAAGTTTTACTACACTATCTCCCAAGTAAAAGCAATAACATGACAATATTAATATGTCAAATTCTAATGTCTCATAAATTCATCTAATAAATAGGGAAGGAATTGTAGCACCATTGATGACCAAATGTCTAATTTAATCATAAGTATTAAAAAAAACTTCTCTCGTTAACTACTCCTACTCATCTCATTTTGGCTAGGTTCTTCTTCGTTAATCAATTATTATCCTCATCAAAACACTCTAAACAACCTCAAATAAAAATGGATTAAATTTCATATCCATGAATAACAAAATTTTAATGCAATCATACGCATTAAAACCACTATTTATACATCAAAAGACATTTTGTTCATCATTGTCGTCATCCATTGACTTCATTGCCATAGTTTTGTCTAGGTACTCAACACTCATAAAAAATGTTCTAAAAAAGATATTATAGGAAGTAACCAAACTTTCATAAGTAAAGCTAAACTCATATGGTTAAATATAATTTTTGAAGCTCTCAATACTTCTCAAATGCACCAAATCACTATAATATGTCAATTCCATAACTTAACATTATTTTTCTAAAAATTGGGGTTCTCTCAACCACATTTGCCATATATTTTTCTCACATTATACACGAATTTGCTTTAAATGTGTTCAATCTCACATTCTCATTCATAAATTAATTGGTAAATTTTCTCTATTATATTGCAAAATAAATTTGTAACGCCCCGAGTTATCTGAACCCTGTTTGTCACACAAACTCTGTACATGACTAAAATTTCTACCATATTATTTTTTTTTTAAAAAAAATAAACTTGCAGCGGAAATCATTTGAACAAACTGAAAGCTAAACAAAATCATAAAAAGTGTTTGGATAATCGGGCGAAAAGTTAGAAATAATCGACCAAGAGAAAAATAAGAGTTAATCACGAATTTCTTTAAAAGTGGCGAAGGTCAAACGCATCTGCCGCCGAACCAAGTCAACGGAAGAGGCTGAAAACAGAAAACAGAAGACATCATCCGGTCACAAAACGACAAAATATTCTCTACATCTACCGATGACGTCAGCCGGTTGATTTTCTTCATCCGATCGACTTTATTCTACATCCACCGACGACTAAACGACAAAAACTTATTCTACATCATCCGGTATGTTTAACAACGACATCCTCCGATAACTAAATGACAAAACGTAATACTCACTCTTACCGATAGAATTAAACCTATATCATCCGATGGCTTTTCTGAAGACATCTTCCGATAGAATTAAGCCTACATCATCCGATGGCTTTTCTGAAGACATCTTCCGATAGAATTAAGCCTACATCATCCGATGGCTTGTCTGAAGACATCTTCCGATGGACTTAAACCTGCATCATCCGATGGCTTTTCTGAAGACATCTTCCGATAGACAACATAACTCAACATCTACCGATAGACATCATCTACCGGTAGAAAACAGAGTACATCTCAACTACTCCTCACTATACATACACAACACTAATTACAGAAAGGAAATTTACTTACTTTTCCAAGACCATTCAGAAACAACTCAACCCATTGCATTAATCAAATCCAGTAAAAACAACATTTAAAACTCAACAGATTACCGTTATCAGAAAATCTCAAAACGTGTTCAAAGTATTGAAACCACTACTGTTGTGGGAACTTAACATTTCTAAATTTAAACACTGTCAACTAAACTTTCTCACCAACAGACATCAGTTAAACTGCCTCATCAGTATACCAGTTCGAGACAGAGAAATGCTCCTCCAACCCCATCTATTCGTCAGTAAACTCAGGGAATTCACCTGCAGTATCCTCAACACCTACATCACAAAACTCATCTATTAGCCTAATGCTAAGTAAGTAAAGCAGTAATAAAATGAATTGCTGAAACATAAATTCCTAAACATGCAATTTCTACTTTCTCATCTCAGTTGCATACACATACGTTCATAAACTGATCTGATCCCTTGGTTCCCTTGGGAGTGGGATCAATTCTCCCAATGTCATACATCCTCTACTCGATTAAGGGGCGGATGAATTCCCTTAATAGCTGATCTGATCCCATGGTTCCCTTGGGAGTGGGATCAATTCTCCCAATGTCATACATCCTCTACTCGATTAAGGGGCGGATTAGTTCCCTTAATAGTTGTCTGTCACATTCTTACATGGAAATTCATTTCGTAATCTTTCAAAAACATGATGCATGACATACAAAATCATTCTCAAGATGCATAACCCTACTGTTTTGTGATGTAGGCCCGAAGGCACATGCATACTTTACTTACCTGGTCTCCTGGAAAAACTTGGTGGCAAGCTACTTCGGGTATTACTCGAAACCTAAAAAAAATCATAGGCAGAGCATACATTAACTTTCTCTAAACTTCATTCTAAACCACTAGAAATCTAAGGGAAACTGGTTCGGAAACTCAAGTCGTTGTGCATTCCCGATTTCAACTTAAAATCGAAACTAACACTCGCTTACTGTATTCTCCAAAACCTCAATATTATCCCTCCCACCAACGATAGATACAATGTAGCTAGAAATAGAAGCAAAACTCACCAAGTTCGGAGGAAATCGCTGGAGGAAGTCGAAGGGGGGTCTCCTAACGCGCTCTGCTAAGCTGAGGAGCTGAGAATGGAGAGGAAATGGAATAAAATAGTGGCGGCTACTTCATTAATAGTTTCCTTAAATATGTTATCCACCTTTAAATTTCTAATTACTCTTATGCCCTTGCCTAGTCATCCACTAACCTTACATTTAATATTGCCATATAAATTGTGCCATTAGTTTAAAAGGGATAGAGGAACAGTTTAACAGAACCGGGTATTACAATCTACCCTCCTTAAAAGAATTTTGTCCTCAAAATTCAGTACCTGAATAATTCTGGATGTTGGTCCATCATGTCTTGCTGGCGCTCCCAAGTTGTCTCCTCTATGTTCTGATTGTGCCATAAGACCTTTACCAGGGGAACTTCTTTGTTGCGTAATACCTTCACTGCATAATCTAAGATTCTTACTGGTTTCTCCTCAAATGCAAGAGTAGGAAGGACTTCGATACTCTGCTGTTCTATAATCTGTGAAGGATCTCTAACACATTTCTTTAGCATGGAAACATGAAACACATTATGAATTCCCTCCAGAGAGGCTGGTAACTGAAGTTGATATGCTGACTTTCCAATTCTCTTCACGATTTTAAAAGGCCCAATATATCTGGGGTTTAACTTGCCTCTTTTCCCAAATCTCACAACTCCTTTGAAAGGTGACACCTTAAGAAAAACTTCATTACCAACATCAAATTCTAATTCTCTTCATCTTTTGTCTGCATAACTTTTCTGCCGGCTTTGAGCTGTTAAGATCCTTTGTCGGATATGAGCAATCTTCTCCACTGTCTGCTGCACAATGTCAGGACCAATCAACTGTGCCTCTCCAACTTCATCCCAATACAATGGAGATCTGCACTTCCGTCCATACAATGCCTCGTATGGTGCCATGCCTATTGTTGCCTGAAAACTGTTATTATAAGAGAACTCAACCAAGGGTAAATACTTACTCCAAGAACCTTGAAATTCCAGCACATAAGCCCGAAGCATATCCTCCAACGTTTGGATAGTTCTCTCGGATTGTCCATCGGTTTGAGGATGAAAGGCTGTGCTAAAACTAAGCTGTGTCCCCATAGCCTTGTGCAAACTTTTCCAAAACTTAGATGTAAATCTGGAGTCTCGATCTGAAACTATGGTGTTTGGAACACCATGCAGTCTAACAACTTCGTGCACATACAACTCAGCCAATTGATCCATCGAGTATGTTATCTTCATTGGCAGAAAGTGAGCTGATTTGGTTAAACTATCAACTACTACCCAGATTGCATCGTGACCTTTTACTGTTTTAGGTAATCCTATAACAAAATCCATAGTTATTTGTTCCCATTTCCATTCGGGAACTGGTAAGGGTTGTAATGTTCCTGAGGGTCTCTGATGTTCAGCTTTGACTTGCTGGCAGACCAGACATGACTCCACATACTCCGCCACACTTCTCTTCATACCTGGCCACCAATAATGCTGCTTGAGATCCTTGTACAATTTCGTACTTCCAGGATGAACAGAAAGTCTGGAGGAATGAGCCTCAGATAGGATCTCCTTCCTAAGCTCAGTATCAGCCGGAACAAACCATCTATTTCGAAACTTGAGAATTCCATCAGCTGAGCAGTTGAAATCCGACTTGTCAGTAGAATCTATGCACAACTTATATGTGATGACCCGAATGGAATCTGTACGTATGTGTACGACTGCGGGGCAAACCTCGGGTTGCGGGGTGGATGGATCCCGGACTCGAGTATAGGCGAATCCCGGGTCGTAAAAGAGGGGGTCGTCACAATCCCACATCGCTTGGGGAAGTATATGAAAATGAAACATATGTAAAGGGACCCTCCCAACATAGCAAGACGCGTTTTGGAGCACAATTGACAACGGATCCCATAAGAACTCCGAAGTTAAAAGTGCTTCGGCGAGAGCAATTCCAGGTTGGGTGACCTTCTGGGAAATTCTCGCCAAACAAAGCCGTGAGGGGAGGATATTGGGCTACGGCCCAATCCCCAGAGCGGACAATATCTTGCTGGGAAACGGGGTCGTTACAAATGGTATCAGAGCCTGTACCCAACCGGAAATGTGGCCAACGAGGACGTTGGGCCCTCGAGGGGGGGTGATTGTGATGACCCGAATGGAATCTGTACGTATGTGTACAACTGCGGGGCAAACCTCGGGTTGCGGGGTGGATGGATCCCGGACTCGAGTATAGGCGAATCCCGGGTCGTAAAAGAGGGGGTCGTCACAATCCCACATCGCTTGGGGAAGTATATGAAAATGAAACATATGTAAAGGGACCCTCCCAACATAGCAAGACGCGTTTTGGAGCACAATTGACAACGGATCCCATAAGAACTCCGAAGTTAAAAGTGCTTCGGCGAGAGCAATTCCAGGTTGGGTGACCTTCTGGGAAATTCTCGCCAAACAAAGCCGTGAGGGGAGGATATTGGGCTACGGCCCAATCCCCAGAGCGGACAATATCTTGCTGGGAAACGGGGTCGTTACATTATACTTATTACACTCAGTGTCATTCATTTGAACTTCCTTTATTTTCTCCAAAATAGTTGGCCTCAAAGATATGGCTGAAAGCATGGCTGACACACTAGACACAGCTTCCAGGTTAAATCTTTGGAATTCTGTCTCTAAAACTATCGGTATGTCTAGAGTCAAAGCAGAAACTAAAGGGGTCACTCTACTCAAAGCATCAGCTACTACAGTCGCCTTGCCAGGGTGGTACTTAATCTCAAAATCATAGTCTTTGACAAACTCTAACCACCTACGTTGCCTCATATTCAGTTCCTTTTGCGTGAAAATATATTTCAGACTTTTATGATCCGAAAATATCTCACAAACTTGTCCATACAGGTAGTGCCTCCAAATCTTTAATGCAAAAACCACAGCAGCTAATTCTAAGTCATGTGTGGGGTAATTCTTTTCGTGTACTTTTAACTGCCTAGAGGCATAAGCTATAACCTTTCCATCTTGCATCAAAACACTACCAAGTCCAACCTTGGAAGCATCACAATAAATACTTAATTTACCATTTTCGACAGGAAGAGTTAAAATTGGGGCATTGGTCAGTTTTTGCTTTAAGGTCTGGAAACTGGATTCACATTTATCGGTCCAATTATACTTCACATTTTTCCTTGTTAACATAGTAAGGGGTGTGGCAATCTTTGAAAATCCCTCGATGAATTTCCTATAATATCCTGCTAACCCAAGAAAACTCCTGATATCAGAAGCATTCTTCGGTTGGGGCCATTCCTTAACAGCTTGAACCTTAGCTGGGTCAACAGATATCCCATCTCCAGAGATGACATGTCCTAAAAAGTAAACTCTGTCCAACCAAAACTCACACTTAGAAAATTTGGCATAAAGTTAGTGCTGCCTCAGCAATCCTAACACCAAGCTTAGGTGTCCTGCATGCTCATCCTTAGTTCTAGAACAGATTAAAATGTCATCTATGAATACAATAACAAACTTGTCCAAGTACTCGCGAAACACCCTATTCATAAGATCCATGAAGGCTGCTGACGCATTTGTCAAACCAAAAGACATAACCAAAAACTCATAATGTCCATACCTTGTGCGAAAGGCAGTCTTTGGGATATCTTTAGATTTAACCTTCAACTGGTAATAACCGGACCTAAGGTCAATCTTAGAGAAAACTCTTGCACCCCTAAGTTGGTCAAATAAGTCATCAATTCTCGGCAAAGGGTATTTGTTCTTGACAGTTAGCTTATTCAATTCTCTATATTCTATGCACATACGCATTGACCCATCCTTCTTTTTGACAAAAAGGACAGGTGCACCCCATGGTGAAAAGCTAGGGCGTATAAACCCCTTTTCCAACAAATCCTCTAACTGTTTCTTCAACTCTTTAAGTTCTGTGGGTGCTAGCCTATATGGATTCTTAGATACTGGCTCAGCGCCAGGGTAAACATCTACCACAAATTCAATTTCTCTATCTGGTGGCAGACCAGAAAGGTCATCTAGAAATACTTCTGGAAAATCTTGGACAACTAAAACATTTTTGGGGCTTGATTTTTCTACTGTTTGTGTGTCTAAAACACTGGCTAAAAAGCACAAATACTCTCTGCTAGGGGAGGGTCTACAACTAACAGAGGTCATTACAGTCATCTTCTTACTCTTCTTCAAGGCTTGAAAAGTATGGTTTAAACCACTAGGGGGTTGGAAACTAACAATTCCAGTCCTACAATCTATAGTGGCATAATGCTTAAACAACCAATCCATTCCTAGGATCACATCAAATCTCATTATGTCCATAACAATAAGATCAACAGGCAAATTCATGTTCCCTACCAACACCACACTATCAGGCATCATTTGACTGGAGTGCATGTGCTCACCAGAAGGTAATGCTATGTTATACACATGGTCAGAAGGAGTAAACCGTACATCTAACTTATCAGCAAATGCAGAGGCTATAAAAGAATGAGTTGCACCCGAATCTATCAAAGTAAAAGCAGGTACAGAGTTAATCAATACAGTACCTGTCACTACAGCAGGCTGGTCCTCATCACCTGACTCCATCATGGAGAATATTCTTGGCTTAATCTTGGCTGGTCCACCCTTCAAAGCTGGGCAGTCTCTGTTGACATGGCCAACCTTGTTGCAATGGAAACATCGAACGATCCGGGGCTTTGGGCAATCCTTGTACAAGTGCCCAACCTCTTCGCAGTTGAAGCACTTACCCGATCCAAACCTACACTCGCCCGAGTGATTTTTCAAACACTTAGAGCACTGAGAAAATGTCTTGGTATCCGGAACCTTCTTTCCTATCCCTTGGCTGTGCTGGCCTTCATTGGACCTCTTCACTCCTCTCTGCGGCGGTGGTTGAACAAACTTTCTCGAAGTTTCCTTTAGTCCAGCACATTTCAATTCAGCTTCTTCCATCTCCAATGTTGTGGACACAACATCACTGAAGGGCAATCCTTTATAACCAGAAAACTTGACCCTTCTGTACATTTCTGGTTTTAGTCAATTCATGAATTGAAACACCTTATCTTCATTTCGGTGAATAAAGTGTCCAGCGAATCTGGAAAAGGACTCGAATTGTCTAACATACTCAGCCACAGACCCTGTCTGCTTCAAGTTCAAAAACTCTACCTTCTTTGCTGCCTGGACTGTGCTATTAAAATATTTCTCATAGAAGATGTCCTTAAACTGTGACCAAATCATAGTTAGAATGTCAGTGGTGGTCTCAATTGTCTCCCACCAAAGCTGGGCGTCTCCAGCAAAATGAAAGATTGCCAGGGTGACCTTGTCTCCTTCTCCGACGTTGGCGCATCGGAGCATGCTTTCAATCTTCCTCAACCACTCTTAGGCAACAATCGGGTTAGATGATTTTCCATCAAACGTGGGCGGCTGAAGCTTTCAAAATCGGTCTCCTGAATGCTCATTGCCAGAACCTGAGTTGGCACTCCCCTGTACCTCTCGGTTCAGTAACACCCCCAACTGATCGGACTGCTGACGCACTAAGTCTGTTTGCTGACGTACCAAGTCTGTTAATTGCCTAATAACACTAGGTTCCTCCTCACTCCTCAAGTTTGGCATTTCCCTCGGTATCCTAGGTCTTCCTGGGCGTCTGGCCATTAAACTGTCTTCCTGTACAAGGTTAACTATGTTCATAAATATCTAATTACTGAGGTTAACATAAACACTTACAGTTGTTGGAGTACTTCCATGCGACGATTGGCACTGATGAGTAATCTTTTGAACGGTTTAACTGAATGTCTCTGATACCATACTGTAACGCCCCGAGTTATCTGAACCCGGTTTGTCACACAAACTCTGTACATGACTAAAATTTCTACCATATTATTTTTTTTTTAAAAAAATAAACTTGCAGCGGAAATCATTTGAACAAACTGAAAGCTAAACAAAATCATAAAAAGTGTTTGGATAATCGGGCGAAAAGTTAGAAATAATCGACCAAGAGAAAAATAAGAGTTAATCACGAATTTCTTTAAAAGTGGCGAAGGTCAAACGCATCTGCCGCCGAACCAAGTCAACGGAAGAGGCTGAAAACAGAAAACAGAAGACATCATCCGGTCACAAAACGACAAAATATTCTCTACATCTACCGATGACGTCAGCCGGTTGATTTTCTTCATCCGATCGACTTTATTCTACATCCACCGACGACCTAAACGACAAAAGTTATTCTACATCATCCGGTATGTTTAACAACGACATCCTCGATAACTAAATGACAAAACTTAATACTCACTCTTACCGATAGAATTAAACCTATATCATCCGATGGCTTTTCTGAAGACATCTTCCGATAGAATTAAGCCTACATCATCCGATGGCTTTTCTGAAGACATCTTCCGATAGAATTAAGCCTACATCATCCGATGGCTTGTCTGAAGACATCTTCCGATGGACTTAAACCTGCATCATCAGATGGCTTTTCTGAAGACATCTTCCGATAGACAACATAACTCAACATCTACCGATAGACATCATCTACCGGTAGAAAACAGAGTACATCTCAACTACTCCTCACTATACATACACAACACTAATTACAGAAAGGAAATTTACTTACTTTTCCAAGACCATTCAGAAACAACTCAACCCATTGCATTAATCAAATCCAGTAAAAACAACATTTAAAACTCAACAGATTACCGTTATCAGAAAATCTCAAAACGTGTTCAAAGTATTGAAACCACTACTGTTGTGGGAACTTAACATTTCTAAATTTAAACACTGTCAACTAAACCTTCTCACCAACAGACATCAGTTAAACCGCCTCATCAGTATACCAGTTCGAGACAGAGAAATGCTCCTCCAACCCCATCTATTCATCAGTAAACTTAGGGAATTCACCTGCAGTATCCTCAACACTTACATCACAAAACTCATCTATTAGCCTAATGCTAAGTAAGTAAAGCAGTAATAAAATGAATTGCTGAAACATAAATTCCTAAACATGCAATTTCTACTTTCTCATCTCAGTTGCATACACATACGTTCATAAACTGATCTGATCCCTTGGTTCCCTTAGGAGTGGGATCAATTCTCCCAATGTCATACATCCTCTACTCGATTAAGGGGCGGATGAATTCCCTTAATAGCTGATCTGATCCCATGGTTCCCTTGGGAGTGGGATCAATTCTCCCAATGTCATACATCCTCTACTCGATTAAGGGGCGGATTAGTTCCCTTAATAGTTGTCTGTCACATTCTTACATGGAAATTCATTTTCGTAATCTTTCAAAAACATGATGCATGACATACAAAATCATTCTCAAGATGCATAACCCTACTGTTTTGTGATGTAGGCCCGAAGGCACATGCATACTTTACTTACCTGGTCTCCTGGAAAAACTTGGTGGCAAGCTACTTCAGGTATTACTCGAAACCTAAAAAAATTCATAGGCAGAGCATACATTAACTTTCTCTAAACTTCATTCTAAACCACTAGAAATCTAAGGGAAACTGGTTCGGAAACTCAAGTCGTTGTGCATTCCCGATTTCAACTTAAAACCGAAACTAACACTCGCTTACTGTATTCTCCAAAATCTCAATATTATCCCTCCCACCAACGATAGATACAATGTAGCTAGAAATAGAAGCAAAACTCACCAAGTTCGGAGGAAATCGCTGGAGGAAGTCGAAGGGGGGTCTCCTAACGTGCTCTGCTAAGCTGAGGAGCTGAGAATGGAGAGGAAATGGAATAAAACAGTGGCGGCTACTTCATTAATAGTTTCCTTAAATATGTTATCCATCTTTAAATTTCTAATTACTCTTATGCCCTTGCCTAGTCATCCACTAACCCTACATTTAATATTGCCATATAAATTGTGCCATTAGTTTAAAAGGGATAGAGGAACGGTTTAACAGAACCGGGTATTACAAAATTATGGCACGGTCAATTTCGTGCTTTGCAACCATTACAATAATTTTTAAAATTCTTCACAATCTCCTTCTAAGTGGTTTAGCAATAAGCTTCGATCATGAGTATTTACTACAATCATCTCTCCATCTGAATTACTCTAAACTTTGATCCAAATATCCTTAACCACTTGTGCAGAAACCTATCTTAGAGCCAAAACACATAAAAACACGACCTATTCAAAATGTTTATCAATACTTTCTCAAACCAATGGTACTGGTACAATTCATCATTGAATCAAAATGTATGAAAGGTCCTAAGAATTCAAAATAAACAAAATAATTCTTGAATTTTTTTGAAGGAGGCTAATACTTACATCATAAGATGGATTTCTTATATTCAAATCACACAGGCCCATGCACGAACTCATAAGAGTTATCAAACTCATATTCCACCTCTTCTATCGATTTATGAAGCAAACATCTACTGATTCTCGCCAAATTTCCAATCACTCTAAAGAACATGTGTACGAATAAGGAAATATCTTCATTCTATAGCGAACTGCCTCAAAAGGCCTTTCAAACAACACATTGACCCAATCGATCTTTGTATTATGTTCTTAGGCACGATAATTTTGCATTTATTGTATATCACTGCAATATCTATCTTATTTATGTCATTTTTAAAGATGTCAACATGGCTTTGATATAAAAAATTCTGTCGCATCCCAAAGAGGACCCGAGACAGAACGAGGAATGATCCGACCAGAAAATCATACCGAGTTGTCAAGCCCTTAAACTTAGCTTATTTATTTAATAGGCAATAGAAGACTTCCATGACAATTAAAAGTGAGAGCCCGAATAAAAAAGACAAAATTATAAATCCATTGGTGATATGTAGTGATATATGTCCGAAAATTAATGCGTCAGAATAAAAATTAAATAAATTAAAAGTTACAGTTTCTCAATAAAATCTAACATTTCGAATAAAAATAAGTTTTAAAGGAAATTAATATTACAAGTAAAACTGCATGCCGAGTTTACTCCTGAGTCAGCAGCTGAATGTCCTCTGATTTTTATCCTGAAAGAGGGGTGTCGTTGAAGTGAGTCAACTAAACTTAATAGGAACATATCTTATTTTTAGTATTTATGTTCAATTAAATAAATTAATAAAAAAATAAAAATTTGAATAAAAATAGAACCACTCACGATCTCCATATATATCATGTCTTATGTAGATGAAATAACAATGGCAATACTTAGCGATTGCAAAAGCCACGAGAAAAATCCTGATCAAGTTTAGGATTTTCTGTCTAGGGGCACGACACAATCAGCTATCTCATTACTCTAGTTAAAACAAATTTTTCATGTCCAAGTATGAAACGTGCGTAAGGAACATATGCATTAACAAAAACAATTGTAAGAGATTTTTAATAATTATTTTATGGGATAAAAAAATTAAAACATAACATGAAAACCAAATATAAAATAAATTTCTACCTCAGAGTGGCGCTACCACTGACTGGCCCAAACAAAAGGAGCAAATTCTAAGAGCACACGATTTAATTTGAAATTCGGCAACTAATAATAAAGTTGTAAACTTTTGGGTGGAAGTTTCATATCTAAAACTGCCAATTTTTCCTTTAAAAATAATCCATAAGTAATTGGGTAATTTTATCCATTAAATTCCCAATTTTCTTTTTAACTAGGTAAATTGAAATTGGGCAAAAAAACAAGTTTAAAATCAGGCCAAAAAGAGCTGGAATTGAAAGTCCAAAAAGGCTGGTTTGCAGCCCAAACAGGCATAGTCTACAACCCAACAAGGCCCACGCCACAACACAAGGGGACAAAACTCATAGTCCAACTTCTGTCTTGCCCAAAGATGCTGGACAGCGGCCCAAGAGAAATTGGAACGCAGCCTAAATACCCAAAACAATTTTAAAACTGAACCCCGGTTTAAAAATAGAGTCTCGATCGCGGCTGAGGAGAGGCAGCGAAACAACCTACGTTGTCTGAGAATCCATTGAAGCCTCGTCGGACTTTGGCCTTAAGTCTGGCGATTTCATAGCACAAAATCGAGGGTCGATAACGAGATAAAAAAAAATCCATGGCAGCGAAAGAGTAGAAAAGGATGAATTTTTACCTTCGGCTGACTGCATCTTCGATCACCGGAACTCTCCTCTGACGCTGTGAAAATTGTCGTTCCGTTGTTACTAATTAGCAGTTGATCGACCTAGCAACGTATAATTAAAACGCCATATATAGAGTCTAGGAGAGAATTCTTCCTAATGATTTTATCTCCTAATTCAACTTTTCTCAAAATATGTGAGTTTATTTGGTTGAACAAAACAAATTATTGCCTTACATAATCCCTGTGGTCTATTCATTAATTGCCCATTATCACAGTTAAAAATTGATAATTAATAAATCAACTAAAGAATGAGATAAATTCCTTAATTTTCTTACGATTTAATTTTGGATTTGACATTTATAATCCGTTGAAAAATTTTAAAGCCTTTTCCCTTCCATCTATCTCAAATTTAGACAACACTTTGACAAAAGAAAGGACAATAACTAGCATTTGGTGCATATTTCTTGTCTATTAGAATGAACTGTTTGATGTAACGTAAGTGGAAAGGGCATTAAACGCAAAATAGTTTGTCCAATGATATATTAAAGATGTCATTGACTATTTCAAGAAGAAATTAGTGAACAAGATTTCTTAAATGGACAAGGAACGATGATGAATTTAGGTAATGGCTCGATAGATAGTGATGTTGATGTTAATATTGTTTTATATCATTGTTTGATGAGTTTTCATTTTGTGTTATTTTTCAGTTAACAATGCTCCTGTAAAGTTTGGTGACTCGAAATTTTAAGCATGTGCAAATCACATGCTCAAGTTAACTAGGGAACTACTATGTTAATTAAGCAATCAAGGCAAGAACAGACCGAGATTAACCATAAGGGCAGCCATAAAAGCTGGGAAAAAAGCCATACCCAACTTTTGCTTCGTCGTTTTTCCTGGTTTTCGCCTCCTTAAGAATACTTTTACTCCATTCTGAAAAATGGGTATCGTTCTGTCCGATTCTACCATTTTTATAGATGGCCATGCAACGGCGGTCGTCTTCTGGGTAAGGGCAACTTTCGCCATCTGGGTCTCTCCAAGCTCCTCGGTGCCTCATTCCAGACCAGCTAGCAATCCAGTGATAGACATACTGCCCTATTCCTGCAAGTTTGAGCCACCCTTTTGGGAAAAACTCCATAACGCTACTGTTTCTATCCATTAAGAACATGTTTGTTAGCTGGGCTCCATGTGGGGATACTAAAACATCCGTTATGCTCATCAACTTCACCTGTAGTTTAGATAATCCGTAGTAAGAAAAGCCCGGCATTACAATTTGATTGTTCCGGACAATGCTCTATATTTTCAAAACTTCCTCTTATCATAACTTTTGTAACTTCATTTGTTTGTGCAGAGTCTCCCGGTGTTCTCAGTACAATATTGTCCGCTTTGAGTCGGAGCCCACATAAATTTGTTCTTTGGGTGAGTTTAAAAAACATTGTACTAGATAGCAAGGAAAACTCTAATTATAAATTATTCAATTGCCACTTTTTCAAGTGATATGGAATTGTAAACTCCTACTAAAATGAGATAGGGCCTCACAATCAACAAAATCTTGAGTCTCATTGATTTCACATGGCAGACTGACATAATTTGGCCTTGAATATAAACATAGAGTCCTTCTAGTGGAATGATGATTATCATTCCATGAGTTAATTATATATCTAATTCTTCTATCTTGACTCCACTTTATTTTGCTCTAAATGTTCCAAAATATATTGTATCTATTATTACCAATAAATCAGTTGGATTACTTGACATAACATGTGTTTTTCTAAGGAGTGTCATCCTAATCATAATGAAAACTATGTTGCAAACCTTAGATTGACAAAAAAAAAAGGAAATATACGGACCTGTTCACAAAAACTGAGATTATTTGAGTAAGCCACTGTCAATGAGCAACCATCAACCTTCCTGCACTCTCTCCGAAAGATCTTAATCACTTCACTGTCGTTCTTGAAAGATCTCGGGCCTGTCCTCATAAACAAAGTCATCCCTATTAAGGGATCTTCAACTCCACGCTGCAAACTAACATTACAATACAACCTAGCTTTGCACCTCATCAAATCATAAACCTCCATTCTTCTCTCTCTGGACATCCCTCCTTCGTTATGCCTCATTACCACAGCCTTTTCGAAGCAAACCGGTTCATCCTCACCGACTTCCTCGAAAGTTTCGATTAATGGAGCTTTATCAAAAGTTGCCTCCATTAATAAACCCAACCATGCTCCCATTTTAATCCTAATTTCCCCCCAATGGTATAGAATCCATCTTTCTGGTTTTTCACAGCCGTTTTTCTTGTGCCAGGCTACAAATGGCATTACGGCTGATAAACCATGCCATATATTGCCGTAGTCATAGTGATTGTATGAGATGAATGTTAGCCCTTTCATGAGAGTGGCATTGATGGGAAGTGATTCCGGCCATGCAAGGGCATACGAGTTCCATGAACCGTCGTGCTTGTCTTTTCCTTTCAGGCAAAGCAGGCGATTTTTTGAAGAATTCGAAGGGAATTGTTGGTATTGTACTTCACCTTCTTGGTGTGATTCATACATGGAGCTCATAAACCACGTGTGGCCTTGGAGGGCAGTTTGGGCGTAACGGAGGTCTTTGAGTGGTAGAAACGTGACGGACTGGCGGAGCTTCTCGGCCATTTCGTCGGGAAAAGACTGGTTTGGGTATGGGAGTAAGGGTGAAGGAGGAGGGGGTTGGATATGGAGGGAGAGGATATGGAAGAGGAGGAAGACAACAACAAAGGTGGCGATAAGGTAGATGGAGAGTTTTGGGTGGTGGTGTGGTTTCACATACGGTGGTTTGTGAGGAGGAGAATTTGTCATGTTGGGAGAGAGAGAGAGAGAACGTAAAGCAAGGCTTTCTATTAGAACCTAGAAATATTGCATCCAAATTTCAAAACTTCAAAACTCTACGTTGAAGTGGTACTTTGAAAACACCTACACAATTGAGCCGAAAGAAATAAGAGTCGAGATTAATAAGCTCGGGATACCCTTAATTTAACCTAAAAAAAGTCATAGATGAGCAAAGTTGAGATTCAGTTCACAGTAACGTATGAATTGGGAAGACTGTGCAATGATCCATAATAGAAGGACAAAAAGCTAAAAGGAAACAAAACTCCAATAAAAAGCTACCTCCTAACATAAGCAAGATAGGCATTTCACAAATAACCTAACTTCTTCATTATTTGTTTTCCTAAATCAAATTAATATTTTTTTATAATAATAATAACTTTTCTTCTTTTAATAATAATTGATAAGTTGATGGATTGAAAATGAATTAATAATTTATATATTTCTCAATAATAATTCTACAAAATAATCTTCACACCGACAAAGACATGAGTTGGAAAGTTTGTTCTTTTGATAATCATAATGGGAATCAAGTGAATATTTGAGATTCAAATGTCAAAAGGGTAAACTGCAAATAAACATTCAAAATATTTAAAATTAGCTATATTAATTAAATAAAATATTTTATATAGAAATTTATTAATTAAAAAAAATTCCCAAAAAGTCTCATAGTTGATATTAGTGGGACGTTAAAGGTGAGAATTCCTCTTCGTATTTAGTAAAGCCATATGGTCTTCGTAGGTAAGGAAGCACAAATCAATAAGAAAATTGAAGCAGTGTCTTTATCCAATTTGGACCTTCCCAATTGACCAGTTTTCAGCATCTTAATCTTAATGACAGCTGTTGGACTTTCAAGTTATTCTTCAAATGGTATGTTAGATGAATTCAAGAAAAACCACATTAGAATAGCAACGTTCAAATTCAAGTTCCAAAAAGGCCTCAAATTCTCTCTAACAAAACCAAATTCTGTAAATTCGAAGCCAGAGAGTATTGATAAATTTGCTAGAAAACAAGACTTCATTTCTGGGAATTTGAGAATCGAGTTCTCCAAATATGAAAGAGGGGATGTTGTTTCTTTGAAGTCTTTCAAAGGCTTGAATATGACGTCATTTTGTCCAAATAACCGATTAAATGGTAAAAAAATCCGAATTCACGGCTTTAGTACATTATTTCAAATTATCATAGAGAGTTAGAGCAAGTCTAAGAGAGAAGTTATGATAACCCGAATGGACACGTATGAGGAGGAACCACCTAGTGCTCCGCGAATCCCGAGTGGGACTTGGGTCGGAGGGTGACGTGCTTGGTTAAAACTCCGCGGATTCTGGGTTGGACTTGGGCCAGAGGGTTCGGTCGTAGAAAAGGGGGTCGTCACAATCCCACATCGCTTGGGGAAGTATGTGGAAATGAAACATATGTAAAGAGACCCTCCCAAGATAGCAAGACGCGTTTTGGAGTACAATTGACAACGGATCCCATAAGAACTTCGAAGTTAAAAGTGCTTCGGCGAGAGTAATTCCAGGTTGGGTGACCTTCTGGGAAGTTCTCGCCAAACAAAGCCGTGAGGGGAGGATATTGGGCTGCGACCCAATCCCTAGAGCGGAAAATATCTTGCTGGGAATAAGGGGTCGTTACAAATGGTATCAAAGCCTGTACCCAACCAGAAATGTGGCCAACGAGGACGTTGGGCCCCCGAGCGGGGGTGATTGTGATGACCCGAATGGACACGTATGAGGAGGAACCACCCAGTGCTCCGCGAATCCCGAGTGGGACTTGGGCCAGAGGGTGACGTGCTGGGTTAAAACTCCGCGGATCTCGGGTTGGACTTGGGCCAGAGGGTTCAGTCGTAAAAAAGGGAGGTCGTCACAATCCCACATCACTTGGGGAAGTATGTGGAAATGAAACATATGTAAAGAGACCATCCCAAGATAGCAAAACGCGTTTTGGAGCACAATTGACAACGGATCCCATAAGAACTCCGAAGTTAAAAGTGCTTCAGCGAGAGCAATTCCAGGTTGGGTGACCTTCTGGGAAGTTCTCGCCAAATAAAACCGTGAGGGGAGGATATTGGGCTGCGACCCAATCTCCAGAGTGGACAATATCTTGTTGGGAATAAAGGGTCGTTACAGAAGTAAGAAGTAAGAAGTAAGAAATAAGAAGTAAGATAAAAGAGGGTGAACACCTAGATCTAATTCTTAAGATGCAATGACTTTGAGATTCTTTTTGTTGGCTGATTGTAGCACCCGGTTTAATCACAATCTAATTATTTAATCAAATCGTGAGACATTATTTTTATGGAGGATTAATGACTAGGTTAATGTATGACTAAGGGAGGGCAGTATGGTAATCTGATAGTAATAAAGGTTAACGCATTTAAGGGAAATGTTATTGAAGTAGCTGTCACTGTTTTATTTCATTTCCTCTCCATTCTCAGCTCCTCAGCTTAGCAGAACGCGATAGGAGACCCCCTTCGACTTTCTCCAGCGATTTCCTCCGAACTTGGTGAGTTTTGCTTCTATTTCTTGCTACATTGTATCTATCGTTGGTAGGAGGGATGATAAATGAGGTTTTGAGAAGACGGTAAGCGAGTGATGGTTTCGGTTTAAGTTGAAATCGGGAATGCACAATGACTAGAGTTTCCAAAACAGTTTCTCTTAGATTTCTAGTGGTTTAGAATGAAGATTAGAGGAAATTTAATGTATGCTCTGTCTATGGTTTTAGGTTCGAGTAATACCCGAAGTAGGTTGCAACCAAGTTTTTCCAGGAGACCAGGTAAGTAGAGTTTGCATGTGCCTTCGGGCCTATATCACAAAACAGTAGGATTTGTGTATGCATGAATGTATGTTTCTTTTCAGTCGCCATGTATCATATTTTGAAGGAAAACGAAAATGAATTTACATGAAGTAGCATGGTGAGACGTAAACATATGGATACATACCTTGGGAAAATTGATCAAATTGATCCATCTCCCATTGTATCAGGGATCAAATCAACTGTTAAGGGAACTAATCCGCCCCTTAATTGAATATATGGATACATACCTTGGGAAAACTGATCCATCTCCCATTGTATCAGGGATCATCAGACCAGTGAACGAATGCAACATAACTGAGGAATGAAAGTAGAAACTGCATATTTAGGATTTACATTTCAGTACATATTTCATTCCTTGCTTTGCTTACTTAGCATTAGGCTAATAGATGAGTTTTGTGATGTAGGTGAAGAGGTTACTGCAGGTGAATTTCCAGTGTGCACAGATGAGTAGATGTGGTTGGAGGGGTACATTCATGCTCCGGTCTGGTAAACTGATGAGGCGGGTTAACTGATGTCAGCAGTTGTGAAGGTCTAGTTGATAATGATTCAATCTGAGTACATTGAGTTTTCATGACAGTAGTGGTTGCAACCTTTTGAATTAGTTTTGAGAATTCCTGACATTAGTGTTTTGTTGGATTTTAAAATGCTGTTTTTACTGAATTTGAGTAATTTAATGATTTAAATTGTCTCTGAATGGTTTTTGGTAAAATGCTTAAGTAAGTCCTTCTGATAGTCGGAACTTTCTCGGTTTACAGTAAAGTTTACTGCCATGTTGTTTAGTCCATCGGCAGGAGTCGAGTAATTTACCTATCGGATAATGTAGAGCTCTTAAGCTACCGGTAGATATTCTCTATCGGTAGATGTTTTAAGGAGTCGTGTGAGGTGCACGTGTCCACCGGTAGATATTCTCTATCGGTAGATGTTTTAAGGAGTCATGTGAGGTGCACGTGTCCACCGGTAGACATTCTCTATCGGTAGATGTTTTAAGGAGTCATGTGAGGTGCACGTGTTCACCGGTAGATATTCTCTATCGGTAGATGTTTTAAATGACCACGTGAGAAGCACGTATCGGTAGATCCGAGGCGCAAGACTTGTCGTTTTGTGAACGGTAGATGTTGGATAACTGAATTATCCAGCTGACGTCATCGGTAGAAGCCTCCTACTTTCTGTTTCTGCTTCTTCCGTTGACTTTGTCCATCGGCAGATGCATTTGACTTCTGCGACCCCTCAAGTATTCCACGGTTTAAATTTTTATCTCCCATTTGCCTACTGTTTCTTAACATTCCCAACGATTATTTCAACAATGTTTATTTCACAGTTTTGTTTAACTCCATTGTTGTTCAAATGATTTCCGCTGCAAATTTTTAAATGTTTTGAGTTTTTAGAAAAATGTCAAATTTTGACTGTCGAGTGAAGATTTAAATTAATCAAAAAATTTCTTAGTCATGTTCGAGCATTGAGTAGCGAACCGGGTTCAGAAAACTCGGGGCGTTACAGTATGGTATCAGAGACATTCAGTTAAACCGTTCAAAAGATTACTCATCAGTGCCAATCGTTGCATGGAAGTGCTCCAACAACTGTAAGTGTTTACGTTAACCTTAGCTATTAGGTATTTATGAACATATTTAACTTTATTCAGGAAGTTAGCAAAATGGCTAGACGACCAGGAAGACCGAGGATACCAAGAGAGATACCAAGTCCGAGACGTGAGGAGGACTCTAGTGTAATCAGACAGCTGACAGAATTGATGCGCCAACAGACTGATATAGTGCGTCAACAGTCTGATCAGTTAGGTGTGTTGTTGAACCGAGAAGCACAAGGAAGTGCCAACTCGGGTTCTAGTGGTGATCATTCTGGAGATAGGTTCAGGAGGCTAAGACCACCCACATTTGATGGACAGTCAACTGATCCAGTTATTGCTGAAGGATGGCTTAGAAAGATTGAAAGTATGTTTAGGTGTGCCAACATTGGAGAAGGAGAAAAAGTCACGTTGGCAACCTTTCATTTAGCTGGTGAAGCTCAACTCTGGTGGGAAACAATAGAGACCACCACAGATGTTTTGACGATGCCTTGGTCACAATTCAAGGACATTTTCTATGGGAAGTATTTTAACAGTACTGTCCAGACCACGAAGAAGTTGGAGTTCCTGAACTTGAAGCAGACAGGGTCCGTGGCCGAGTATAGTAGGCAGTTTGAGTCCCTGTCCAGATTTGCTGGACACTTTGCTCACAAGGACGAGGATATGGTGTTCAAATTTGTGCATGGACTGAAGCCAGAAATTTACCGAGGAGTTAAATTTTGCGGAATTAAAGGTTTGACATTAAGTGAGGTGCTGTCCACTGCTCTGGAAGTGGAAGAGGCTGAAAGGAAATGTGCTGGACCAAAGGAGGCCCCGCAAAGGTTTAACCAGCCACACCAACAAAGGGGAACGAAGAGGCCAAGTGAAGGCCAAAATAGCCAGGGAGCAGGAAGGAAAGTGCAGAATGTCAAGAAATTTCCCCAATGTCCAACATGTTTGAAGAATCACCCGGGGGAATGTAGGTGGACTTCTGGAAGGTGTTTCAACTGTGAGGAGGTTGGACACTCATTCAAAGACTGCACTAAGCCCAGAGTCCTTCGATGCTTCAACTGTAACAGGCCGGGACACATTATTAGAGACTGCCCAACGTCGAAGAGTGGCCCTACTAGGATAAAGCCGAGAATATTTTCCATGGTAGAGTCAGGAGAAGAGGACCAGCCTGCTGTGGTATCAGGTACTATATTGATCAACTCTGTACCTGCTTTTACTTTGATAGATTCGGGTGCAACACATTCTTTTATAGCCTCTGCTTTTGCTGATAAGCTAGATGTACGGTTTGCTTCTTCTGAACATATGTTTAATGTAGCATTACCTTCTGGTGAGCGCATGCACTATAACCAGGTGATGCTTGACAGTAATGTGTTAGTAGGGAATGTAAGTCTACCTGCTGATCTTATAATCATGAATATAATAGGATTTGATGTAATCCTAGGAATGAACTGGTTGTTTAAACACCACGCCACAATTGATTGTAGAACTGGAGTAGTTAGCTTTCAACCCCCTGGTAAGTTGAAACATACCTTTCAAGCTTCAAAGAAGAGTAAGGAAATGTCTGTGATGACTACTATTAGCACTAGACCTTCCCTGTGTGGAGAGTATTTGTGCTTCTTAGCTAGCGTTCTAGACACACAGCTTGTGGAAAAAGCAAATCCTCAGAATGTCTTAATCGTCCAAGACTTCCCCGAAGTATTTTTAGATGACCTTCCCGGTTTACCGCCAGATAGGAAAATTGAATTTGTTGTAGATATTTACCCCGGGGACGAGCCTGTGTCTAAAAATCCATATAGATTAGCTCCAACTGAACTTAAGGAATTAAAGAAACAATTGGAGGATCTATTGGAGAAAGGGTTCATACGCTGATAGGCTACAGGCCTGCAAATGGGGGTTAGAAAATGCATGCGGAAGACAAACAAAATGAAACAGAGATCGGTGCTCAAAACACCCCAAAACAGACACTAAAAACATGCTGGAAAACAGAGATGAAAAGAGGAGGGGAGGCGAGGGACGTGAGTCGATTATCGAGAGGTGGGTGTTGCTCAGAATGATGCGGAATTGGTGGAGGAGGGAAATGAAAGGCCCCAAGCCGACCCAGAAACGACTCGGCGTTCTGGGTGACAGAAATCCTTCGTTGCCAGCGAAGGAGCTCTCGGCAGAAGGAGCAATGGATTTCGCCACCTTCTGCTACCCTCAAGTTCTAGCAAGAACGAGTAGTGGCAGAGACGACTAAGAGTACCGCCAAGCAATCCAGGGCTCGCGGGACACTCTGGTGAAGCCATCAGGAGCGAAGCTCCAGCTGAACACCGACGACAGAATCGTTAAATGGAAGAGAACTCTTCTCTGATGAGCTCCGACCTGCAAATAGGACTCAAGAACTCGAAGAAGACCGTTAGCTCCGGGTGACATAAATCCGAGTAAATCCGAGAATGAAAAATATAAAAGTAATATCGAACGTGCTCAAAACCTAATGAAATTTTAGGTGAATCTTGTGAAGTGAGTGAGGTGTGTGCTGGTGAAAATCGTGGTCCAGATTCGTTAAGATGAAGTATTTATGGACTGTTTTTCTGAGAATCGGCCGGTGAGTGCTTCAATGGAGCTTCCGGCAAGAGTTTCTTCCAAGGAAGAAAACTCGATTCAAGGAATCGGTTAAAGCCACTCCTTGCCGTTTTCCGCTCTCAAAAGAGTGGAGAAGGAGGTGGCAAAATCCACTCCAACTAGCTACCAAGCTAGAAAAATGGTTTGGGGGCGCAACCCCTCGATTGTTGTCAACCGAGCTTACCTTGGAAGCTCCTTGCTCCAAGCTTCTTCTTCTATTGAGAGAGAAATCCGTGGGTGCTCATAAATCATCCAAAAAAGATACAAACACCAATGCCATGAATATATAGACCTAATGGTGGGCTTGGGCTTGGGTTTGGGCTTGGGCTTGGGCTTGGGCTTGGGCTTGGGAAGGGAATTGATGGATCATCATGTGGGCTTCCATGTCTTCAACTTTAATGGGATCATGTGGGCTTCCATGTCTTCAACTTCAATGGGCCAAACCAAGCCACCAACTAATCCTATCATTCATCTAATCCTAACATCCATCTAATCCTAACATGCATCTAATAAAGTTTAAACAAGAAGGCCAACGTTTGCTAATAAGTTCGAAATTTCAAAAAAAGCAACAAATATCAAAGCTCGGGAAGACAAATTCCCATGTGAGCATTAAGGTGCCTCTTTAGTCTTTCCACATGAGTAGATGCTTTGGTTGGTCAACGTCTCCAGCTTTAATCTCCCACTTCAAGTCGTCCACGGTGTCCTCCAAGTCTTCACACGAACCATGACCTGCAAAAGAGACAAGTGTGTTAGGAAAATTGTGGACTCGGGTCTGGGATCGTGTAATGGACCTACGGGGCACATCATCCTCCCCAACGTTGGTGTCATAGATGTCATCCGAAGTTTTTTGAGCTCTGAAAGAGCTTCGATTTGCCAGGTGGCTCGTCGAAAACTGACACTTGTAGCCAAAGTTATGGCCGTTTTAGTGGGGAAAGGTCAAATTCACTAACAAACAAGTTTTAAATCCACTAAACAGAGATAATCGATTCGTACGTGCTCTTTAACATCTTAGTGAACTTAATACATATATTCCCAAACATGCAATTACAAACAATTATCTTACCAACAGAACCTTATTAATTTAAATCTCATCCAAATACAAAGTGAAAGCGACATAAAGCAAACACCAAAATTAGAGACTAGTTTAGGTTATGCACTTTTACTTAACTTTCACTCCTTTTAGCAACGTTTTACTTTACCAATGTAATTCAAATGAAAAGGGAAATATTCTCAGCAGATTAATGTACTAAGACTGCATCAACAGAACATTATAACATGAAGGTCAGATTTAAATATGCAACAGCATTAAACTATAACACTAAACAGCAACTTAAACCACCAAACAGCAACACGAAATGATGTTAATCAAACATATTTCTTAATGATCAGATCTGTGATTATAACAACATGTTCTTAAGTGCTGGAAAAGTAAGATACACAACAGCCAAGTCAGCAAACCAAAAGAGAAAGAAAAACAGCAAGTACTAAGTTTGTTAGGGTTTGTTCTACCAAAAAGGGAAGGAAAATAAGCAACACAAAAATGCTAGAATATTTTTCAAAAACTCAAGCTCAAAGTTGCAGACAACTAATAAAAATGTTTTGGAAATGATCTTTGAAAGAAACTAAAAGAGAAGGTAAAAAAAAAACAGCAAGAACACCAAACCGAAAATGAAGAACAGCAAGCACCCGGTTTTGGTGCCTCGGTTTTGGGCAACCAAATGGGTTTGGAAAACCAAACCGATCTGGTTTCCCTCACCCTAAGGGAGCTATCCAAGCTCTGATACCACCTGATGAGCTCCGACCTGCAAATAGGACTCAAGAACTCGAAGAAGACCGTTAGCTCCGAGTGACACAAATCCGAGTAAATCCGAGAATGAAAAATATAAAAGTAATATCGAACGTGCTCGAAACCTAATGAAATTTTAGGTGAATCTTGTGAAGTGAGTGAGGTGTGTGCTGGTGAAAATCGTGGTCCAGATTCGTTAAGATGAAGTATTTATGGACTGTTTTTCCGAGAATCGGCCGATGAGTGCTTCAATGGAGCTTCCGGCAAGAGTTTCTTCCAAGGAAGAAAACTCGATTCAAGGAATCGGTTAAAGCCACTCCTTGCTGTTTTCCGCTCTCAAAAGAGTGGAGAAGGAGGTGGCAAAATCCACTCCAACTAGCTACCAAGCTAGAAGAATGGTTCGGGGGCGCAACCCCTCGATTGTTGTCAACCGAGCTTACCTTGGAAGCTCCTTGCTCCAAGCTTCTTCTTCTATTGAGAGAGAAATCCGTGGGTGCTCATAAATCATCCAAAAAAGATACAAACACCAATGCCATGAATATATAGACCTAATGGTGGGCTTGGGCTTGGGCTTGGGCTTGGGCTTGGGAAGGGAATTGATGGATCATCATGTGGGCTTCCATGTCTTCAACTTTAATGGGATCATGTGGGCTTCCATGTCTTCAACTTCAATGGGCCAAACCAAGCCACCAACTAATCTTATCATTCATCTAATCCTAACATCCATCTAATCCTAACATGCATCTAATAAAGTTTAAACAAGAAGGCCAACGTTTGCCAATAAGTTCGAAATTTCAAAAAAAGCAACAAATATCAAAGCTCGGGAAGACAAATTCCCATGTGAGCATTAAGGTGCCTCTTTAGTCTTTCCACATGAGTAGATGCTTTGGTTGGTCAACGTCTCCAGCTTTAATCTCCCACTTCAAGTCGTCCACGGTGTCCTCCAAGTCTTCACACGAACCATGACCTGCAAAAGAGACAAGTGTGTTAGGAAAATTGTGGACTCGGGTCTGGGATCGTGTAATGGGCCTACGGGGCACATCATACGCCCAAGCTTTTCACCGTGGGGTGCACCTGTCCTTTTTGTCAAGAAGAAAGATGGATCAATGCGTATGTGCATTGATTATAGAGAATTGAATAAGTTAACTGTCAAAAACAAATACCCTTTGCCGAGAATTGATGGCTTATTTGACCAGCTTCGGGGTGCAAGAGTTTTCTCTAAGATTGACCTTAGGTCCGGTTATTACCAGCTGAAGGTAAAATCTGAAGATATCCCAAAGACTGTCTTTCGCACAAGGTATGGACATTATGAGTTTTTGGTTATGTCTTTTGGTTTGACAAATGCACCAGCAGCCTTCATGGATCTCATGAATAGGGTGTTTTACGAGTATTTTGACAAGTTTGTCATAGTATTCATAGACGACATTCTGATCTATTCTAGAACTAAGGATGAGCATGCAAGGCATTTGAGTTTGGTGTTAGGAGTACTTAGACAGCACCAGCTTTATGCTAAGTTTTCCAAGTGTGAGTTTTGGTTGGACAGAGTTCACTTTCTTGGTCACGTGATCTCTGGAGATGGAATATCTGTCGATCCAGCCAAAGTTCGAGCGGTTAAGGAATGGCCTCAACCGAAGAATGCTACAGATATCAGGAGTTTTCTTGGTCTAGCAGGATATTATAGAAAGTTCATCGAAGGATTTTCAAAGATCGCTACACCCTTTACTAAATTAACCAGGAAAAATGTGAAGTATATATGGACTGATGAATGTGAACATAGTTTTATGACCTTGAAACAGAAACTAACCAATGCTCCAATTTTAACCCTTCCAGCTGAAAATGGTAAATTTAGTATTTATTGTGATGCTTCCAAAATTGGTCTTGGTTGTGTGTTAATGCAGAAGGGTAAAGTAATAGCTTATGCCTCTAGACAGTTGAAAACACATGAGAAGAACTACCCTACCCATGACTTAGAATTAGCTACAATTGTATTTGCACTTAAGATTTGGAGGCATTACTTGTATGGACAATCTTGTGAGATATTTTCAGATCATAAGAGCCTGAAGTATATCTTCACACAGAAGGAACTAAACATGAGGCAACGTTGATGGTTGGAATTTGTAAAAGACTATGATTTTGAGATTAAATACCATCCCGGTAAAGCAAATGTTGTGGCTGATGCTTTGAGTAGAGTAACAACATCAACCCCATCTATGATTTTCAGTATGCCATTAGCTTTAGAGTCAGAATTCCAAAAATTTAACCTAGAAGCAGTAACCAGTGTATCAGCTATACTATCAGCCATAACCTTAAAGCCTACCATTCTAGAGAAAATAAAAGAAGCTCAGACGAATGATGATGAGTGTAACAAGTACAAGTCAAGCATGAATTCTACGGACCAATCAGATTTTAACTATTCTGCTAATGGGATCCTCAAGTTTAGAAATAGGTGGTTTGTTCCAGCCATTAAGGAACTCCGTGATGAGATTCTTTCTGATGCACACTCTTCCAGGTTCTCTGTTCACCCTGGAAGTACAAAGATGTACAGAGACCTTAAGCAACACTACTGGTGGCCTAGTATGAAACGAAGCGTGGCAGAATATGTAGGATCATGTTTGTGTTGTCAACAGATTAAAGCCGAGCATCAGAGACCCTCAGGAACATTGCAACCCTTACCAGTTCCTGAATGGAAATGGGAACAAATAACTATGGATTTTGTTATAGGATTACCTAGAACAGCAAAGGGACATGATGCAATCTGGGTAATAGTTGATCGTTTAACCAAATCTGCTCACTTTCTGCCAATGAAGATAACATATTCGATGGATCAACTGGCCGAGTTGTATGTGCACGAAGTTGTTAGACTGCATGGAGTTCTAAGCACCATAGTTTCAGACCGAGACTCCAGATTTACATCTAAGTTTTGGAAAAGTTTGCACAAGGCTATGGGAACACAACTTAATTTCAGCACAGCTTTCCACCCTCAAACAGATGGACAATCCGAGAGAACCATTCAGACCTTAGAAGATATGCTCCGAGCATGCATATTGGATTTTCAAGGATCTTGGAGTAAATATTTACCATTGGTTGAGTTCTCTTACAATAACAGTTTTCAAGCAACAATAGGCATGGCTCCATACGAAGCATTATATGGACGAAAATGCAGATCTCCTTTGTACTGGGATGAAGTTGGTGAAGTACAGTTGCTTGGTCCTGACATTGTGCAGCAGACTGTGGAGAAGGTTTCCCTCATCCGACAGAGAATTCTGACAGCTCAAAGCCGCTAGAAGAGTTATGCTGATAAAAGACGAAGAGAATTAGAGTTTGAAGTAAGTGATGAAGTTTTTCTTAAGGTGTCACCATTCAAAGGAGTTGTGAGATTCGGGAAGAGAGGAAAGTTGAACCCCAGGTTTATTGGACCATTCTTAATTTTGAAAAGGGTTGGGAGTGCAGCCTATCTGTTGCAGTTACCGGTTTCTATGGAAGGAATCCACAACGTGTTCCATGTTTCTATGTTAAAGAAGTGTGTAAGAGATCCATATCAGATTGTGGAACAGCAGGACATTGAGGTTCTTCCTACTCTTGCATATGAGGAGAAACCAGTAAGGATCTTGGACTATGCAGTGAAGGTACTGCGCAACAAAGAAGTTCCACTAGTGAAAGTCTTATGGCACAACCAGAACATAGAGGAGACAACTTAGGAGCGCCAGCAAGACATGATGGACCAACATCCTGAGTTGTTCAGGTACTGAATTTTGAGGACAAAATTCTTTTAAGGAGGGTAGATTGTAGCACCCGGTTTAATCACAATCTAATTATTTAATCAAATCGTGAGACATTATTTTTATGGAGGATTAATGACTAGGTTAATGTATGACTAAGGGAGGGCAGTATGGTAATCTGATAGTAATAAAGGTTAACGCATTTAAGGGAAATGTTATTGAAGTAGCCGCCACTGTTTTATTTCATTTCCTCTCCATTCTCAGCTCCTCAGCTTAGCAGAACGCGATAGGAGACCCCCTTCGACTTTCTCCAGCGATTTCCTCCAAACTTGGTGAGTTTTGCTTCTATTTCTTGCTACATTGTATCTATCGTTGGTAGGGGGATGATAAATGAGGTTTTGAGAAGGCGGTAAGCGAGTGGTGGTTTCGGTTTAAGTTGAAATCGGGAATGCACAATGACTAGAGTTTCCAAAACAGTTTCTCTTAGATTTCTAGTGGTTTAGAATGAAGATTAGAGGAAATTTAATGTATGTTCTGTCTATGGTTTTAGGTTCGAGTAATACCCGAAGTAGGTTGCAACCAAGTTTTTCCAGGAGACCAGGTAAGTAGAGTTTGCATGTGCCTTCGGGCCTACATCACAAAACAGTAGGATTTGTGTATGCATGAATGTATGTTTCTTTTCAGTCGCCATGCATCATATTTTGAAGGAAAACGAAAATGAATTTACATAAAGTAGCATGGTGAGACGTGAACAGATTGAAACAGTATACTTTTAAGGGAATTAATCCGCCCCTTAATCGAACATATGGATACATACCTTGGGAAAATTGATCCATCTCCCATTGTATCAGGGATCAAATCAGCTGTTAAGGGAACTAATCCGCCCCTTAATTGAATATATGGATACATACCTTGGGAAAACTGATCCATCTCCCATTGTATCAGGGATCATCAGACCAGTGAACGAATGCAACATAACTGAGGAATGAAAGTAGAAACTGCATATTTAGGATTTACATTTCAGTACATATTTCATTCCTTGCTTTGCTTACTTAGCATTAGGCTAATAGATGAGTTTTGTGATGTAGGTGAAGAGGTTACTGCAGGTGAATTTCCTGTGTGCACAGATGAGTAGATGTGGTTGGAGGGGTACATTCATGCTCCGGTCTGGTAAACTGATGAGGCGGGTTAACTGATGTCAGCAGTTGTGAAGGTCTAGTTGATAATGATTCAATCTGAGTACATTGAGTTTCATGACAGTAGTGGTTGCAACCTTTTGAATTAGTTTTGAGAATTCCTGACATTAGTGTTTTGTTGGATTTTAAAATGCTGTTTTTACTGAATTTGAGTAATGTAATGATTTAAATTGTCTCTGAATGGTTTTTGGTAAAATGCTTAAGTCCTTCTGATAGTCGGAACTTTCTCGGTTTACAGTAAAGTTTACTGCCATGTTGTTTAGTCCATCGGCAGGAGTCGAGTAATTTACCTATCGGATAATGTAGAGCTCTTAAGCTACCGGTAGATATTCTCTATCGGTAGATGTTTTAAGGAGTCGTGTGAGGTGCACGTGTCCACCGGTAGATATTCTCTATCGGTAGATGTTTTAAGGAGTCGTGTAAGGTGCACGTGTCCACCGGTAGATATTCTCTATCGGTAGATGTTTTAAGGAGTCGTGTAAGGTGCACGTGTCCACCGGTAGATATTCTCTATCGGTAGATGTTTTAAGGAGTCATGTGAGGTGCACGTGTCCACCGGTAGACATTCTCTATCGGTAGATGTTTTAAGGAGTCATGTGAAGTGCACGTGTCCACCGGTAGATATTCTCTATCGGTAGATGTTTTAAATGACCACGTGAGAAGCACGTATCGGTAGATCCGAGGCGCAAGACTTGTCGTTTTGTGAACGGTAGATGTTGGATAACTGAATTATCCAGCTGACGTCATCGGTAGAAGCTTCCTACTTTCTGTTTCTGCTTCTTCCGTTGACTTTGTCCATCGGCAGATGCGTTTGACTTCTGCGACCCCTCAAGTATTCCACGGTTTAAATTTTTATCTCCCATTTGCCTACTGTTTCTTAACATTCCCAACGATTATTTCAACAATGTTTATTTCACAGTTTTGTTTAACTCCATTGTTGTTCAAATGATTTCCGCTGCAAATTTCTAAATGTTTTGAGTTTTTAGAAAAATGTCAAATTTTGACTGTCGAGTGAAGATTTAAATTAATCAAAAAATTTCTTAGTCATATTCGAGCATTGAGTAGCGAACCGGGTTCAGAAAACTCGGGGCGTTACACTGATCAAAGTGCAATATAAAAAGAAGTTCAAAATTTAAAATGCATGGATCTCAAATTTGTTTTTTAAAAAATTAGGGTTTTAAGTTGAACTAACTCTAAAAATTTATGGTTCACTTTTTGTACTTTACCTTAGATTTTTTACACAGTAATTATTTGCTCAATTTTTAATCAAGATTATCGATAATAATGTAATTTTGAAGGACATTAACCTTGTTAGATATAAAATAAAAAAGCATTAACAACTATAACTTGAGAGAACGTTAATTTGGTGAATAAAATAACATTCATATTAAATTTAAAATGATAGAAAAAAAAAAAGACAAAGCAATAAATATTTGTTATTAAATAAAACAAATGAATAAGGGTAAAAATGTAAATTACTTAATCAAAATAAATAATCAAATGTTAAAAAGAAACTAAATTCAGAGACACGATGAGAAGGTTATAATTGTTATGATTTTAATATTTTGAATTAATATAATTTTACCTATACAGACATAAATGAAAGACCCGTAAATATAGTAATAAATTAACAAAATAAATATTAATATTTGATGATATATAAATAGACGGTTGAGATGACTTGAATTTAATTTATTATTGGAAGAATCTAAACCATTGATTAGATTCGAATCAATGGGTGAGAAAATTGAAACAAAATTGAAAATCTTTGTTGATGAATCTAGAGCACTGATTAAATTTAAATCAATAAATGAAAATAATACGAATTAAATAAATAGTTAAAAGAAAATAAAAAAATTCAACCTTTAGAAACAAAATTAATAAATTTTTTTGGTCTAATAATAAAATTCTAAATAACTTAGCATTATAAGGTTAACAAATTTCAAAAGCGACCATACTTTACTTATTCATAGTATTACTCGTACGATACGTGTGCATGCTGCAGATAAGTTTGACTTGGACATTCATAGATGATTCTGTGATAGATTTCATAATAGTCCATAACAAAATTATCATAAAAGAACACACAAAACATAAATAAAAACATTGTAGTTCCAGTATAATTTTGATATGGAAAGGCCCACGAGTTACATACTTAGAAAAGAGAATAACCTAGACAATAATACTATTTTTGTTGTGAATATTTGATGTCTTTCTCGTCCCACATCCTTTGTATTTATTTATAATTTCTTTTTCTCCTTCTTCACACACAACACCTTCCTTAACAAACTGGCTTCTATCTCCTCCACCACTCATCAATACTACCTTCTTCAAAAGCAACTTTGTCCTCCAGGTCCAGAGTAGGTAGTCTATCTTCAAGTCTTAACGGGCATATTGATTTTCCTCGTTCCCAAAAAACATATAATAAATTGTAGAACGTCAGTGTCCAACCCCAAGCAACCAACTCTTTCATCTTTTCTACATTTTGATTTCTTGAAACTATTTTTTTTTTCTTTTCTCATTTATCTTCTCATAATTAGTGATATGACCATGAATCACAAAATAATCACTATCCTTAACACCATTCTGCTAAACACTATCCTCTTCAATTTCCAATCGAGATGCAAAGGGGCTATTAATTGTGAAGCATATTAGACTAGTAACTTCAAAAATAGAAAAAACTAACTGCGTATTGATTTGTACCACATATTCTCGCCTTTCGAAATCGGGTCTTCAGCATAACCTCAAGTGTAACTTCAGGATTAATTCTTTTATTTTGGACCCAAGCTTCCTCCACCATAGACTCTTCTTCTAGAATCCCTTCAACATAGTTCTAGGTAGATATGACAAACGAGCCGTGCGAACCAAGCCGAGCCTAAAAAAATCTGAATCACCGAGTCTAACGAGTTAACCGAGCTGAGCCTAACGAGCCTTAGCGAATCAAACATACATAAATGCTTTCAATTTATATAATATTTTTAAAAAAATTATTTATTAAAAATATAATGATTATTTATCATTATAATATCAAAATATAATAGTCAAGTCATTTAGTTAATAAAATTGTCTTATTAATAATAACATGACATGTGTTTAGAAAAAAATTATTTGACATAATCTAATAAAAAAAATATTACATGAATTTCATTACAAACATTTGATAGTTACATTATTACAAATTAGACACATACTAATTAGGTTAATATTTATCTAATTGTCTATCATTTGTAATTAGAAGTGACAAACGAGTCAACTCAATCCTGAAAGAGCTCGACTCACTGAGTCTAGCGAGTTAAACGATCCTGGCGAGCCCAACGAGCCGGCTCTAATTAACTGGATAAAAAAAAAAAATTAACCCTTGTCGGATCGCGAACTAAAATTAAACGAGTCGAGCCGAGACGAATTTGCTACAATGTCAAGCTAGCCGAGCCGGCTGACAAGTCAACCCGGTCACATGACACCTCTAGCACCATGCACCTCCTACCATGTGATCTTGACCCGCTTGGAAGTAAATTTCCTCTTCCTCTTCCCAAGAACCATCGCTAATCAATTTGCCTACAACTTTTGTCAATTTTTTAAACCCGATTCCCCTATTTGTCCTCTTCTAGATGGAATAGTCAAAAACAACAATTCTGCTTCATTTAGTGTAGCATTTACAATTGGATGTGATGCAGTTTTCCCCCTGCAGCAGCAATTTGAATGATCTTCAATTCTCCCAAGGTAAATGACCCACCTTTTGAATATGCCAGCTTTTGAATTGGTGTTTGTTGAAGCTGAGCTATCTTAACTTGGTAATGGTCTCCCCTCTTAGTATTAGAATTGACTATAGGTTGGATTTTCAGCACTAGTTCAACTTCCTAGCGTATGAAGGAACAATTTGCGTGGAGGAATGACGACCTCTCTAATTCTCTCTCCCCCTCCGCCCGCCGATCCTCTTTGATCGATCTTCTAGGGCCTTCCGCCTCTATCATTTTGAAGCCGCCTTTGCTAAGGTGGGTGATCTGAATCTTGTCACTCCCGCAAAAATACTGGCTCGCCCCGAGCCACTTTGTAGGTGTTTTCGCTAAACGTTGAATCCTGGGATCTTTCTTTATCTGAAGAAATGTTTTTAGAACAGCTTGTGGCAGGGCTTGGTTACCTTGGACTTCACAATAAGCTGCCCATTTTAGTGCATATTGAGCCTTGAATTTATTTTCATACATTAAGCCCAACCTTAAAGCATCATTCATACTTATGGATTGTTTTCAAAAGTCCAGCCAGGGTAGGATCCAATAAAAGTATCTGAGTTGACTTAAATTGCTCAAACCCAAATCCTTTACCCACAACTTTTTTAATGTGTTTTTGGGCTCCTCCAAGTTAGCAGCCTAGCCTAGAAAATAAGAGTGATGTGTGAGATATAGAACCCCAGTTGAAATGGAGCACTCAGCCATCCAACTCTAGCACCAGCGGCAATGGTGGTGTCTGTCATTGACGGCTGCCCCCAACCTGATCTCCGACGAACATCAACTCGTCTATTATTTATTTCAAAAAAACAGTTTCTATTCCCTTCCTAAGCCGGAACTGTTTCAGGATCGTCCAACCACCTATGGTAAACTTTTTCTCCCTTGCAAAATTGTCGTGTGTGAATAGTGACAGATCCTCCCCTGCGTGATGTCATTTCTCATTCTTCCGATGGGCAAAGCTTCGACAAGTAGAAACCTAAAAACTTGTCTATGATCTTCAGAATAGGATCGGAGATGGATGGCAGAATGCTCTTCTATTGAACAATGACCTTTTCTCTATTAACACATGTGAAAGAATAGAACTCATTTCTAAAAACTAGCTCAAGGGGAGAGGGAATCTCCCTCACATATATACAAAGCATAGACTCATCCAATTGACGATGTGAGACAAACACAATTATAAATACCCACCCTCACGCATAGCGTGCCTGGACCGGGTCCAATTCCCACCATCGTCCCCGATACCAAGCTTTGATACCATATTGAAATAGAAAGAAAATAGAGATTGTTCATTAACACTGAAGTGCAAAAGATACACATAAAGAAGTTTATATAGCTAGAGTTAGGGGTGAGCAAAAACCGGACTGGACCGAAGAACCGGATTGGAACCAAAAATTTGGTCCGATTCTGGGTGGTTTTGAACTTAAAAAAATCCAAATTTGGTTTTTTTTGCAGGTGAACCAAAAAATTTGGTTCGATTTTTGGGTTTAGTGAGACAAACCCGAAA
The DNA here is from genome assembly GCA_022432975.1 of Begonia masoniana. Taxonomy (NCBI): domain Eukaryota; kingdom Viridiplantae; phylum Streptophyta; class Magnoliopsida; order Cucurbitales; family Begoniaceae; genus Begonia; species Begonia masoniana. The sequence continues at coordinate 6,908,989 of CM039513.1, read as the reverse complement.
AAACCAAACCGAATTAAGTGAAAACCTGGCTCACTTCGCTGGCTCGCTCTCTTCAGTCTTCGCTTCAGTCTTCAAAAATCAGAATCGCGCTCGCTAGATAGACGAACGGCGAAATGGAAACCCTACGCCCGTCGCCCAGCGCCCAGCCCAGCGGGCAGCCACTGTCTGTCTCTCGCTGCTCGCGCAGTCGTAGTTCGCAGTCGCCGACTCCCAACCACTCTCAGTCTGTCTCTCTCTACTTGCACTCGTAGTTCGCACTCACAGTCGCCCGACGCCAAACTACTCTCTGCTCGCACTTCACAGTTCGCAGTCGCCGACTTCCGACTTCTGACTTCGACAAAGCTTCCGACTTCCGACTTTGACGAAGTCATCGAATTCTAACGAAGGTAAGCAGCTTACCGTAAGCTGTTGGCCGTTGGGGCTAAATTTTACAATCTTTTTAGCTAAATTTTCCATTTATGATCCTCATTCACAGGTAATTAAAGATAACATCAAAATACAAATTGGATTCAGAGGGGGAATTGAGTACTTCGGCCTTTCACGAAGGTTTTTTTCTTGCTTTACTTTCTTAAAACTGTCGTAGTTGATGTTGTGTGCAGTGCGCAGTGTGCGTTAGTTGATTTTTGAGTGCAGTGTATTGTTTCGGTTTTTGCACACTGCCAGTGTGCATTAGTTGATTTTTGTGTGTAGTGTATTTTTTTGATTTTTGTACACTATCAGTATGCATTGTTGATGTGTGTGTTTGATGTTAATTAGTCATTTATTGATGTTAATGTGTGGTATTTTTCATTTTTGCAGGGTTGTAGAACAATTGTGAGGCTGTTCACTTAAATTTGAATTTTAGCTTCTCTTTGTCATTTGTGATGCCTTTCACCTTTCAGAGTTCATTTTCTTGTTTTTAGATTTTGTTATGATTATGCAGGCAGTTAGGAATTCGAATATTTATGAAGCTGATTTGAAGCTTTTTCATATTTTCAAGATTCATTGTTTTCTTTTTCAGTATAATATATACTTTGTTGTTGGTTTTTTTGCATCGACCTTTCTTTACTATGTATTGTTGAATCATTTTGGGTTTTATATATTTATTGTCGTGCCATTAAATTTTTATACATTTTTTATATCGAATTAAACTATTATATTATTTATTATTTTAGTTTGGAATTAAAAAAAAAAGTGGGAAAACCGAAATCAAAATTCGGGTCCGGTCCTTAAAAAAATAAAAACAGTCCCGGTTCTTAAAATTAAAAACTAAATTTTATTATTTCGGTTCCAATCTTCCTTAAAACAGGACCAGACCAGACCGGTTGTTGCTCACCCATAGCTAGGGTAAACAAAGAGAATAATCAAAGGCTAAAATACTCTTTGGATACTAATTATAATAATAATATATGCTAACATCCCCCTGAAAACTCACGATGCGACAGCTATAAGCATTGACAGTTTATCAGACAAAAAACAAAATCGCGAAGCGGAGTGTGTCTTGGTAAACAAATCAGCAATCTACAAAGAATAATGGACAAAAGGCAAGATGATGGTATCAAGCTGAAGATGATGGCGGGTGACATGCCAATCAATCTCAATATGCTTGGTTCGCTCATGAAAAACTAAATTACACGCAATCTGAATAACACTCTAATTGTCACAATGTAACAAAGTAGGATGACGAAGATAAACATCCATATCCACAACAAACCAACATAACCAAACTCACAAGTAGTCGAGGCCATGACACGATACTCAACTTTTGTAGAAGACCGAGAAATAATATCTTGTTTCTTACTCTTTTATGAAATAAGTGAATCACCTAGGAAAATACAGAATCCAGCTATGGACTTGCAATCAATAAGATCACCAGCCCAATTAGCATCGGAGTATGCATGTAGCTCGAGAGATGACATAGAAGGGAACAAGAGACTCTGAAACTGAGTGCCTCGAAGGTAACTGAGAATACGAAGAACAGTAGCCCAATGAACAGTATTAGGAGCAGTAACAAACTGACTATCCACATGAACAACATTTGCAATATCTGGATGAGTCACAGTTGTAGGATCGTTTTTATCTAAGCGGGGGTGAATTAGGTTTTGCTTCTTATAATATTTAATAATTGTGATCACTATCAAATTAATTATTTGCTCTTAAGTGTATAAACTGAATGATTACGAATTTAGTTTTTCAGATGAATTTAATCATTCACAAGTAAAGAGTTAAGAGAAAAGAGAAATAACACTGAAATTGTTTACGCAATTTAGCCAACCTTGCTTACGTCCGCGCTCCAAGGGCTCCCCTTGTAGATTCTTTACTTCTCTTCCAAGAGAATCTTTGATTGAACTTCACGGGCGTCAATCAACTGCCTTTACACTTCTCTCTTAGGGATACACTCTTTCTCAATTTTTCAATACAAAGTTTTGAGTCAAAACTCAAATAACACTCTCTCAATAATGTAATCTTAAGTTTATAGTTTGAGAGGAGTAAAAAGGATTGATAAATGAAAGCCCTTTGAAGTTGAAAGAATTTTGATTCGTTGGTTCCCTTCATTCTAATTTGCAGAGTCTTCATTCTTCAATTTATAGTCCTTTTGAATTCTGTCTACTAGTGGTCAACCTATCTTGAAACCAGTTGACACTGTGTTACCGTTGTGCATAGATAGAACACCGTTGTAAGCAGTACCCGTCGACACCTTTGAGCATTGGTCGACACTCTATTACCGTTGGTGTTAGATGATAGCTGTTGAAATATGTTCCGGTCGATTTCTTCTATAGCGTAGTCGACACTTTGATCTTCTCTGAATTCATTGGTCGACAATTGTAAATTCTGGTCGACACTTGAATTGCTTCTGTTTGCACAGATCGACACCTCCATGTTCCGGTCGACACTTGAATTGGCTCTGTTTACATCGGTCGATCCTTGGGGTCGACACTTTCCAAGTTCGGTTGACACTTGACATTTCAGGTCGACATTTCAGGTCGACACTTGTTTCTTCTCTGTTTCCATAGGTCGACACCTGTGTATCTCGATCGACACTTGTTTCTTCTCTGTTTCCATCGGTCGAACCTTGTGGTCGACACTTCCATCTTCTCTGCATTCAACAGTCGACACCTATGCATTCCGGTCGACAATTGAAGCACTCCGAAATGATTTTTCTTTCTTTTGACTATCACACACTTAATAAACATCATTAGTACTAAATACCATTCTTCAAGGGCATTCTCAATTAAGGTACTTGCAAAATCATTCATTTCTTAAGTTAATCAATTTCTCAAACATCATCATTAAAACCATATTACCATTAAACACATTTTAATTAAATATCATCAAAAACACATTAATCTTAAACACATTTTAAGTTAACAATCTTCCTCTTTTTTATGATGACAAATTATAAATTGATTTCACATTCCCCGTACTTATCTCAAATAAATCTCCCTCACAATATATGCACTAAATAGATAATCTCCCCCACAATTTATGCACTAAATAGATTTGATCAAATCTTATACTTTTCAATTTTGTCTCCCCCTTTGACATTATCAAAAAAAAAAAAAATTCACAGTCATTCAATACAAATAAGATTTTATTTCAAACATTGCAAAAGTTAGTCCAAACAAAAATATAGATAAGTACCAAAAAAAAGTAACATATACCAATATCCAATGATTACAGACAAACTAGGACACTCGTAAACTAAGAGAATCACAAAAAAAAAAATATATATCACTCGGATGGAGGGACACTGTGATCGGTTGAAGGATCGGTTGGAGAAACTTCTACCTCATCCTAATAATCTTAAAGATAGTCAAGATGCTAATGAACCTCGATGAACTTTTGACGTAGGTTAGCTTCCATCTGATCAAAACGATTGCAAACTAAGTCCTTAAGGGATTCAAAGGTTGTGCCTATGCTGACTACACTCGCCTCTTGACCCTTTCCTAAAGGTTAGAGAGACTCCCTCTAGTTGTATTGAAGTGAGGTTCAGGAATTTGTCTTTACTCGTGACCACCCTTATCCATTTCCATAGGAGATGGTTCAGCCCCAGGTGCTCCAACTTGGTCTCCCTTAAAGACCTAATCACCTTCATCATTGAGCACAAACTTCATCCGAGCTAGAGTGGATGTGGTGTAGGTGTTAGTTTTCTTTAGAGGTAATGGAGTTTCGGACCTTGGAATTTGGACCTCATTCTTCTAAAAAATCTTCAATAAAAGAAGATTAAAGGATAGGGACTTTGCTGCATTGTTGAAGACTTGCAGCATCCGTTTCAAAATTATGTATCCCACATTGAATGGTTCTCCTCGATAGATTTTATATAGAACATAGAGATCTATCCCACTAATATGATCTTTGTGTCCATCTCTTGGTAAAAGATTGTACGTGATCATGAGGTGGATGAGTCGTGCACGCACGTTCAAGTCCTTAGCCTTCGGCTTCATTGGAAGAGATCGATTTGGATCCTTAACAATCATCCTTAAAAAATCAATCCCTTCACTGGTGCCCATAAATTCAGGATCCTCAGCTGCTTCATAATATCTTTCGGCCTCATTGTTAAATGCACATTCTAGAATAGTATTTATTGAACATGAGGTTATCTCTATGTGTTTTTCATACACATAACTAACAATTTTAAGAGGCCTCAGTGATTGTTCTAAATATGCATAAAACATTCTAACTAAAGTTTCATAGTAAGGGCCATCACAGTCGAACAAATCATATAATCCCAAAGCCTTCAATGGCTGTACCAAATTTAAACTATATAATTCCTGGAATTTCACTCTTCTACTTAAGATAAGAGGCTTGAACTGAAAATCATCTTCTTACCTCTTCAAAGAGTCAGAATTTTTGAAGAAAGGAGAAGGCCACGTAGGTTGATATTCTATTTCAGTTGCTGGAGTAGCATTCTTTGATCTCCTCTTGTGAACGATGAGTTTGCTGCGAGAGGATGATGCCATTGGAGATTTAGAAGGAAGAGATGAGACGATTATTGGAAGAGAATAGGAGAAGATTTGGAATGAAGTGAAAATTTCCAAAGAGAATAGAGAGATAGGTCGTGGTTAAGGTTTCAGACGACACTTTCTTTATTAAAATAAATAAATCAGATTGTTGAGGTGTCAAACGCTCTCAGTGGCGGTCGACACTTCTATCGTATAAAGAATGAAACTAAGGTTAGGTGTCGACCGATTCTGGTATCGAAACTTCTTGAATTAAATTCAAGTTTCATGATTTCTCAATCTTAATTAGACCTAACCATACTCGGATATCATTAAAGGTCTTCTCATCTAAGGGTTTTGTGAAGATATCAGCTAATTGATCGAAAGAATTGATGAAATCTAAAGTGATATCTCCTTTTTATACATGATCCCTTATATAATGATATCGGATTTCAATGTGTTTGGTTCTTGAATGTTGGATAAGATTCTTGAAAATGTTAATGGCACTAGAATTATCACATCTAATAAGAATCCTATCATAGAATAGATTGTAGTCCTTTAAAGTTTGCTTCATCTAAAGCATTTGAGCACAACAACTTCCAACGGCGATATATTCACTTTCGGCTGTTGAGAGTGCTATGGAATTTTGTTTCTTTGAGTACCAAGACACAAGAGATTCACTTAGAAATTGACATGTTCCATTAATGCTCTTTCTATCTACAAGGCTTCCAGCATGATCGGAGTCGGAATATCCTATTAGATCAAAAGATGTACCCTTTGGATACTATAATCCTAAATCATAGGTGCCACTTATATTTTTGAATATCCTCTTAACCGCATTTAAGTGAGAATCCTTAGGGGATGCTTGAAATCTAATACATAAGCACACAGTAAATAGGACATCCGGCTTACTAGCCGTTAAGTATAATAGAGATCCAATCATGCCTCTATATTTCTTGATATCTACACTTATCCCAATTTCATCTTTATCCAATTTCGTAGTTGTGCTCATGAGAGTTCTAGATGGTTTGGAAGAATTCAATCCAAATTTCTTTAAGAGATTTTTGATATATTTATCTTGATTTAAAAATATACCATCGGGAGTTTACTTTCTTTGCAATCTTAAGAAAAATTTTAACTCCTCCATTATACTCATTTCAAATTTATTTTACATTTAATATGCAAATTCATCACAAAGTGAGACATTTGTTGAGCCAAATATGAAGTCATCCACGTATACTTGCACAATAAGCAAATCATCCCGTTTTTGCATGATAAATAAAGTTGAATCAGTATTACCCTTTTTAAAGTTCTTTTCCATAAGAAAATTCTTCAACCTATCGTACCAAGCTCTAGGGGCTTGTTTAGGTCCATATAAAGCTTTCTTAATTTTGTATACATGGTCAAGTTTTTCATAGACTTCAAACCCCAAATGTTGCTCTACATAAACTTCTTCCAAGATATAACTATTTAAAAAGTCACTTTTAACATCCATTTGGAAGAGAGTGAAGTTTTTGTGGCAAGCAAATGCTAAGAGTATCTTAATAGATTCTAGTCTAGCTATGAGGACAAAGGTTTCTTTAAAGTCTATTCCCTCTTCTTGGTTGTACCCCTTGGCAACCAATCTAGCTATATTCCTTACAATAATTCTATTTTCATCCATCTTGATACCCATTTTGTTCCTATAATGAGATTGTCTTTGGGTCTTGGAACAAGTTCTCACACATTGCTCTGTTCGAATTGGTTTAGTTCTTCTTGTATGGCTACAATCTAATTTTCATCCAATTTGATTTCCTCAAATTTATTTGGTTCAATTTGAGAGATAAATGTCACATTTTCACACAAATTTATAAGAGAAGTTCTAGTTTTGATACCTATGGAAGGATAACCTAGAAGTTCATCTAAGGGATGACTTTTGACAAATTTTCAATCACTAGGAGGAACATCGTTTGCATCCTTAATTGGAACAATTTCAAGAGATTTTGATGGGGATCTATGGAGGTTTCTCTTTAAATGGTTTCAACTTGATCATCTAGAGAGAGAGAATCCATTTGCAATTTTAAAACATCATCCCTTTCCACATTTATTGTAGATTGAGGGGTCTCATCAAAATTGACATTCATGGATTCTTCTACAACTAGTGTCGTTTTGTTAAACAATATATATGCGTTACTAGTTAATGAATATTCAAGGAATATTCCAAGATCCATCTTTGAATCGAATTTTCCCAAATTGTCATTGGTGTTGAGAATGAAACATTTACAACCAAATTCTCTAAAATACTTGACACTAGAAATTTTATCATTCTAAAGTTCATAAGGGGTTTTCTCAAGGATAGGTCTTATGGAGATACGATTTAGCACATAGCAAGCCGTAGCCACGGCTTCTGCCCAAAAATTTTTTAGAAGTGAGTTTTCATTGAGCATGGTCCTAGCAAGCTCTTGGAGAGACCTATTTTTTCTCTCAACAACTCCATTTTGTTGAGAGGTTCTAGGGAGGAAAAATTATACTCAATTCCATGTTTGAGACTTAAAAGTTCAAATTTCTCATTTTCAAATTCTCCACCATGATCACTACAAATAGCAATAATGACAAGTTCCTTTTCATTTTGAACTTTCTTCCTAAAGCTAGAAAAGATATTAAAAGTTTCATCCTTTGTCTTTAGAAAGAATACCTAAGTGAACCTAGAAGAATCATCTATAATGACAAAGGCATAATGTTTACCTCCTAGACTAGTAATGTTTAAAGGACCAAAAATGTCCATGTGAAGTAATTGTTGAGGCTTGGAAGTTGTGACAATATTCTTCAAAGCAAAAGAGTTTTTGGTTTGCTTGCTCATTTGACAAGCATCACAAACTCTATCCTTCTCAAAGGATATTTTTAGAAGTCCTCTAACTAGATTATTCTTAGAAATCTTAGCGAAGGTATCCATACCTATATGTCCTAATCTTCTATGCCAAGACCAATTATCATTCAAAGAATTCACAGCAAAATATTTTTTATCAAAACATTCAATATTTATCTAAACCAATCGTGTACACATTTTTTCTCTATAGCCAACAAACAAATTTTTACTACTTGAGCTATCTTTAAGTACACATAATTTTGATTTAAAAATAACTTTATATCCTTTATCACACAATTGACTAATGCTTAGCAAATTATGTTTTAAGCCTTCAACTAATAAAACATTCTCAATTATAGGGATAGTATCGATACCTATGTTACCAATGCCAACTATTTTTCCTTTTTGATTTTTGACAAAAGTGACATTTTTTTTTTTTTTTTTGTTGACATAGGCAAACTTGGAGGAGTCCTCCGTCATATGTCTTGATCATCCTCTATCAAGATAGCATAGGTTCTTAAAGGGAGAACTCACAACCTACAAGAAAGATAATTGTGTAACTTTCTTTGGTACCTAAATATTTTGGGTCCTAGTGTTAGGTTTGGTTCCCTTAGAAACCCATTGTAACTTATCAAATGATTTAAAATTGTTATATTTTAATGGACATACAAAAGATTTATGGTTTACTTCATTACATGTATGACATGTTGATGGTTTGACGAAAAAGTTCTTGTATACTTTCTTTTTATTAAACTTTTCGTAACCAATTCCAGCCTTATCAAATGTTACTCTTTGATTTCCTAAGATCATATTCAAGTTCTTGCTTCCATTAGTGAATTTTAAAATTATATCATTCATACTATCAATTTTAGTCTTAAGTTCACTAATTTCTATTTCATGTAAGTTAATCTCCTTAGCATGCTTTTCAATCAAGTTTGCATTTTTCTTATTTAACAAGTTGTATTTAGACTTAAGCATGCCATATTGTTTAACTAAATCATTAAATAAATCAATTAAATCGCCATAATCATTATCACTATCACTAGAAGAATCGCTAACCTCATTTTTCTTGGCCATGAAGCACAAGTTGGCCACCTCCTCGTCTTCGGAGGAGGTGTCGCTCTCGCTATCATTCCACGTTGCTTTCATGGCCCTCTTCTTGAACCTCTTGGGAGCCTTCTTAGCTTGAAGACATTTAGCCTTGATGTGTCCCGGCTTCCCGCACTCAAAGTAAGTGATCTTCTTTTCCTTTTGAAGTTTGTCTCCCTTTGAGAACCTCCTACCTTGCATCATTTTCCGTTGGAGAAATTTGCTGAATTTTCTTGTGATGGATGCAATCTCCTCGTCATCCTCTTCTTGTTCGGACTCTTCGTCATTCTCTAATCAGTTCCATAAACCGTGAACGATTCAACAAACCAAAAAATAGAAAATAATAATCAAGAAACACAGAGATTTTAACGTGGTTAAGACATTTTACCTAGACTTCTCATACTCAAAACAGAACCTTACCTCACCATTACCTTACCGACCGGAGTTACCTTGCACGGAAAACCTTCGTCGCCAGTTGCCGGTCGCCGATGAAAGCTTAAAGTCCCCACACTTAGTCGCCGATCTCACTCTCTCTATTCTTCCTTTGCCCTAGCTCGAAGACTCTATACCCTTTCTAATTTACAGACTCCTCTTTTAACTAAAGAGAACCAACGATTATAAAACTTAAATCGAACCAAGTTCAACTGAACCGACCCGTAACAAAGGATAAAACTAGAACCAACTCTAACAATTATCCATCTTGGTTTTGAGTTTTCAAAACCAATAACAAAATAAATGCATTGCATCAAGATGCTCACTTAAGAGTCGGAGATCTTACTTACCCTTCACTAAGCTTAAGAAAAAAAATAAATTTGGTGACTAACAACTCCTTGGTTATTGCATCAACATGATTCCCTTAGGTGAGAATCTTTTCAACGATGATGCTTCGTTCCACATGGAATGCTAGATTTCTCATACAATGAATGATGCTTTGACTGTCACAATAAACAACCCAGTTAGTACAATTAATACCTAGTTCAGAAGCTAACCTTTTCTAAGTGACGGCTCCACCACAAATTGTTAAAATTGTATTCGTGAGTTGATCTTCTAATATCAAAGCACCCTATATAATCCGCATCAACAAATCCAATAATCATATCTGTACTTGCATTCACTAAACCAAGATGTAAGCATGAATATAAAGAGTTAGAAACATACCTCATAAGCCATTTTGGCTCATGACAGTGACTTTTTTCCGGTTCTGACATAAACCTTCTCACTATGTGTTTCCACATTTATTTTCTTTTCCATAATTATTATTGTTCGATTCTTAACAATTAGTATTAGAATGATGTTGAAGTTCCAAAAATCAGGTTTTTATTTGTTATGTCATATAGATATAACAAATAGCTATTTTGGTGACATCGACAACAATTTGATTGGTAGGTGGCGAGTCATTTTCCTTGGCTAAGAATACATTTGAGTCTTTGATTGGCTCTCTTGTGTTTCTAATAAGTTGTTTAATAGTTGACTGTTGAATCATATACATGGTTTTCATGTGATTATAGGTACTCTTTTCTTGATCATATGTGGTATTCGTCAATATCTTGATCATTTGACCAAGGAGCATCACGTTGAGTAATTCATCATGCTCAAACATAAGCCAATCGTTCGTTAGGGATAGTTTATAGATCATAAAATGACCACAAATGAAATGACAAAAGTGGGTCTGATTCACCTAACATACAGTGAAAAAAACCTCATTGTGGGATGAAGAGGCGAGTCCATCCTAATAGCTGAGAAAATGACAGCCAAGTCTTTTTGTCACTTTCTTCTTTTATAAACTTCTTTACTAAACTCAATTAAAAAAAAAGACTTTCATGGTGTTTATTATTTTTTTTTTGAAAAATTACCATTTGTGGAAAAAGTAAAAAAAAGGGAAACTTATTTCCTCTGGTTGCGTCGTTGGTCTTCTTCATCGAAGTAGAAAGTGGGGCTTCATGAGAAGCCAACCTCTGGAACGATAAGGAAGAGGCTGCCACGCCGTCTGTGTGAGACCCACCATCTTAAATGGGGAGCATTTTGTCAAAGGAGTAAACGTTTTGGGAAATTTTCTTCCCTCATTAAACACTCACCTCCCTCTCTGTTTCCCTGTCTCCCTCTCTCTCTTCATAAACTCTCTTTTGCCAAGCTCCCTCTGTAGAAGCTTTTGTTTGTTTTCATTTTTTTTCTCTCTTGCGTCTGAACCTTTTTCCTCTCTATCTTTTGTCTCTGTCTCTCTCTCCCCATTAAATCCTCTTTCTACTAAGTTTCCACCCAACCATAGTTTTATCTTTCTCTTTTGTTTTTTGAGATTCATCGATTAGTAACTCAAAGAGCCAAACCCACAAGCTTGATCCGCCAGCTTATCTCTTTGGTGCAGCAACTTTTCTCCATTTCTGTAGCGTCTTCGGTTTTTTTCTTGTTTTAGAGAAGTGGGTATTGTAGTTTGAATCTTGCTGGTCTTGCTAAGAGATGATTTGGAAACTTCTGTTTCTAAATCTAGTTGATTATTGGTATTGTCTACATGAATATTGGAAGAGAGATACCTCAAAATCTTGAAGTGGTAGAGCCGATCGGACTGTTTGTATTGGTCATCAGAGGTATAAATCTAACACTCTTAAACCACTCAATTACTTGTAGATCATTGGTTTTTATAATTTATTTCTGGCTTGGGTTGTTAATTGTAAAGATCTTAATATTATGAAGGTAATTATTATTGTCAACCCCAACCTATTAAGGACCGAGACCCATCCTAATATGCATCGATTTTGAATATATTGTTTGGTAGATCGAAATTATTTCACCCAATGAATATTAGATTAAATTGAGAGAAGAATTGAGAATTTAAATGTATCGATTTTAATCTAATATTAAATGATTTTACTATTGCTTAGGTACCAATTTATCGAATTAAGTGTGGATTCATTGACCTTGGACTTTTGAACCACTTAGTATTGAGACTTGGAATTATCGGGTTTGACTTATTGTAAGATCACTCGAGGTAGGGGTTTATTTTATTTTCGGTTAAGTATATTTAAAGCATAAAATATCTATCTACTTTTATGTCATTGTTTTACTCACATTCATTTTTATCAATTGCATACTTTTATCAATTGATGCAAACTGTGGTTTTAACTATAAGTAATAGGACAGCTGAATGAGCCGTGTCCTTGGGCGAAAAATCCTAAACCTGATCAGGGTATTTTGACTACGATCGCAGATAGTCGATGTTTTAAAATCATGGCTACGACCGCCGAGCGTTGATGTTTTTAAATCATGGCTACGACAGCCGAGCGTCGATATTTTTAATCTCTTTCATAAAAAGTTATAAACTGTTAAGCATAATCATACATATTTTATTGCTGCTAGGAATAAATTCTACTCCTATTGAGTTTAGTCGGCTCACCCCAAACGATTATTATTTTTTTCAGGATTCAGTAAACGAGAATTCTAATTATTGGCATGGGAACAATCACTTTGTAGAAATTCCTTATTTTAATAAATTTTTCTTGGGGACGTATCTTATATTTTTAAGGTGAGACATTACTGTGAATATGTAAGCTTTATTGTATTTAATTCCCATGTGTTATATTATTTGGACATATATCATCACATTATTTTGTATTACTTGTTGGACCTGTTTATTTATCTGTTTGGGCCCTATCTTATCTTAATTGGTTAATATTCCGCTGTGATTGATGAAATTTGGTGCTAAGGGTCGGATGATCTAGTCTTTTTCGAGCTGGGTCGTTCCCCGTTCTGTCGCGGGTCCCCTTTGGGGCGTGATAGAAAATTTGGTATCAGAGCCTAGTTTACCCATCTTGAAAAGTGACACTTATAAGATAGATGATGTGATGATATACAGGGAATTATTATTATGCAAAAGAGCGTAACACAAGAACTGATTTAGTCAAAATTTGAAAAGCATCTTGAGGTTGTTCGCTAGAGAATGAATATTCCCTATATGTACATGGTGTTTAGAATAGTTGGAAGTTAACAAATAAGTACTAGGTGTTTGCTTCGTAAATTGATAGAAAATATGAATTATGAGTTTGATAACTCTTCTTGGTTCGTGTGAGGGGCTCCGTATTTCTAAAAATAAGAAATTCATCTTATGATGCAAGTATTGTCTTTTTCGAAAAAATTCAAGACGTATGTTGTTCTGATTAGAATGAATTTAGACTTTTTGTTCCTAGATTTTGATTCAATGATCAATTATATTGTATACTTAGTTTGAGAAAGTATTGGTGAGTATTCTGAATATGTCTAATTTAGTGTGATTCGGTTTGAGAGTCAATTTCTGCATAAGTAGTTAAAGATAGTTGGATCAAAGATTGGAGTCGTTCAGGTGGAGGGGTGATTGCAGTAAAGATCTCCTTGATCAAAGCTTATTTCTAAGACACTTAGTAAAAGATTGTGTGAAATTTAAAAGTTATTATTATGGTTGCCAACCACGGGATTGACTTTGCCATAAATTATTTTGAAGTATAGTAGAGAAATATTACAGATTAATTAATGGTTAAGGAGATGTGAAGCAAATTCGGGTGCCATGAGGGACAAGAATATACTAGAGAACTTATATTTTTTTGAAAAAATGATGTTAAGTTTTGAAATTGATATATTATAGTCATTGACTGCATTTGAGAAGTATTTAGGGAGCTTCAAAATCATATTTAGCTCTATAGTTTCAACTGTACCTTTGAAAGTTTGGTGACTTCTTTTAATTTTTTTAAATTCAGTTTTAATGATTGTGGAATGTGTCGTAGAATGTGTCGGGAAATCTTTTGGCAAAGAGAATATATTCAATGATGATGAAAATGATCAATATAATGTTTGTTTAATATGATAAAGTGGTTTTAATATCTATGATTGGATTGAAATTTCATTAGACTCATTAATATGAAGTTTAATTTACTTAGCATGATACAACTTTTGTAGATTGTTTTGATGAAATAATGGTCGAATGACAAGAAGAACTTAGTTAGAATGAATTGAGCAAGAATATATAGCAGAGAAATTCTTTTAAGTAGTTATGGATTGATCAGACATTTAGTCACAAATCGTATGACAATTATTTTCCAATTTATTGGATAAATTTATGGGATTTTATAATTTGACATATTGATATTGTCACCTTATTGTCTTTATTTGGGAAGCAAGACTTGGATATTCTTTTATGAACGGGTGACAACAATGGTGAGTTAATTCATGTCTTCGAATGTTATGATCATTAGACCCGTATCGTATGCTAAAATGAATAGTTTATATAGATTAAATTGATTCAACCATATGAAGGAACTAGTTAAGAGTTTTAATGTTTAATAGCTTAAAGAAACCTATTGAGATCAAATTATGGGTTGGCTATCATCAAACTTGAGAGTCAAATTGTTAAGACAACCATTCTATTATTTTTGGGCATGTTTGGTGTTGGTCTGCCATATGTCACTTATATAGAAAGCTTGAGTGTTAGAACTGATTATGTGTTAATAAAGTCAATTTGAGTAAAATCATTATGGTGTGATGGTTAAGGTTACCTCTGAAATGGTTCATTAATGTCGGTGCTAAATGATTTCTTCTACTAATCTATAATGGTATTTGTACTTTAGTGTAACAAACAATTTTGGCCAAAGATTATAAGTTGAAGTTTCAGATCTTATCGAGTGATGTTAAAGTGTATGGTAGATTGAAACTTCAATAATTGAACCGATTTTGACCTATGTGCGTTGCAACAATAATTGGAGCCGATATTATTCGAGAGACAACTAAGAAGGTTTGAATAGTTAAAGAAAGATATTAATGTTTATTGCTAGGAAGCATGTGGTTAGATTTAGTGATAATCCAATTTAACATTTGGTTCGATCGATGTCTTGGTTTGGAACTCTATTGTGAATATTGTAAAACCTTCGGTTATATGCTCAATGAAAGAAATGTTGTTTTTGGATCACAAAAATTAAATAATTAAAAGACAATGTTACTAAAGATGACCTTTCATTGGATCTAGCTTAGTTTGTGGTAGTGTCGGATTGGGAACAACCAAAGAATATTATTGAGGATTATATTTTTTAGAACTAACTGGTTGCTATTGTGATGGCAATGATATTTGTCTTCTATGGTCAATATTTAGACTCTTTTCTACAATAAAGAATGTTGAGAATGTTTGAAATTAATGAATCTGTCAGCCTTAAAAGTTAGAACACAGATTGATAGTGACACCTAAGTTGACAATGATCGATAGTGATTGATAAAAGAGATTTATATAGGTGCACGAGTTGAACATTTTGAACATGTGATAATACATCCTTGTAGAGTTAATGCATAAGTATTGTGAAGATTGAGGTATTGAAAGTGAACCTACCCCACTTATGGATTACTATTGATCTTAATAATCTTTTGTCGCCATGTGACAAATTTTTCGTGAGATGTGAAATTAAGTTGATTCATATGTCATTTCATTATGAATATTACTTTATTCAACGTGATTAGAATCTCAAATCAAGAGGAAAGTTTGATTATATAAATTTGGTTGTAATTTTACCTTAAAAAAATCATATTGGTAAGTCAATGATATGAGAGTGTTTTGGTTGACATCCTAATGATTTTATTTTATATTCAGTGTTAAAGGATTGAGAGTGTCTTTTGACAAAGAAAACAAAAGACCTAGAAGTGAGAGGTTGAGTCATTGATCAGGTGATTTCTGTATGTAATTTAATGAAACTCCTACTCTTCTGCGACATATCAAGGAGAGTCTTAATAATGAATTTAACGAAATGTTTGGTCAGTTGAGTAATGTAATATGAGAAAGTTGGATTGGTGCATTATATTTTTCAAGGACAAATTATGAGGTCAAATGACATTGTTAATGTAGTCAATTTGGGATGGATTGTCATGAAACTGAATATAGTGGTATGATATGTGGTTGGACTCAGACTTATCTATCGTATGAAACGTTAGAAACGTGCTAAATTATTGAAGATTACAGATTTTGGAGTGGACATCAGGAGACATTACGATGGCTTTTGTTACCTTTAATGGGGAATGTGCACGGGCATTTTAATGTCAAAATTTTTATGAATTGTTTGCCAACCAACATTTCGTCTGAATATGGGAAAAATTTCTCTGTTTAATTGAAAAGGTTTTGTGAAGAACACCACTTAGTGCTATATTTTATAGTAACTCAAAATTTATGTCTAAGTTTTTGAGCCCATGCTGAGGATTTGGGACAATGAAATAGCTTGGATTTGACTTATCACCTTACGACAAATGGATAGTCTAAGAGACACTTCACTTTTAACAATATGTTGAGGACATGAGATTTGGGTATTAGTTATAGTTTGTGAATCATTATTCATTTTGCTTGGGATTTTGCTATGAGATGTTTCTAAGGTGTAATTTAGATATCTCACAGGTAATCATGGATCGGGATATATGTTAAGTAGAATACTTCTTATGAAGAGTAACCTCAAACACTAATAGGGTGTGAGATTAGAATTTTACGTCACTGTGAATAATTTTAGTTTGGATTTAGTGGAATAATCACAGTGAAAGAGAAGCCACTTGGAAAATTGAATCGAAGAGGAAAATAAAGTATCTCCAACCGCTTAATGATGTTTCGATAGTTGATCCAAATTTCGAGGACGAAATTTCATTAAATGGGGGAGAATGTAAGACCCACCATCTTAAATGGGGAGCATTTTGTCAAAGGAGTAAACGTTTTGGGAAATTTTCTTCCTTCATTAAACACTCACCTCCCTCTCTGTTTCCCTGTCTTCCTCTCTCTCTCTCTCAATAAACTCTCCTTTGCGAAGCTCCCTCTGCAGAAGCTTTTGTTTGTTTTCATTTTTTTTTCTCTTGTGTCTAAACCCTCTTCCTCTCTATCTTTTGTCTCTGTCTCTCTCTCCCCATTAAATCCTCCTTCTGCTAAGTTTCCTCCCCACCATAGTTTTATCTCTCTTTTGTTTTTTTGAGATTCATCGATTAGTAACTCAAAGAGCCAAACCCACAAGCTTGATCCGCCAGATTATCTCTTTGGTGCAGCAACTTTTCTCCATTTCTGTGTGTAACACCCGGTTCTATCGAACCAGTTCTTTATTCTTTTTAAATTAATGGCACACTTTAAATGACAATAATAAAAGTAGGGTTAATGGATGATTAGGCAAGGGCATAAGGGTAATTAGAAATTTAAAAGTGGATAACATATTTAAGGAGAGAGGTTTGGGTTTAATGCACTGTAGCCACCACTATTCTGTTTATCATTTCTCTTTCGGCCTTCAGCCCTCCAATAGAACCCTTTTGGTGATTCTCTTGCTCGATTCTCTTTCAACCTAGGTAAGTTTTCCTCGTTTTTCTTGTATTTTAGCAGTTAGGTAACTGAGGGAGTACAATGTGAGAAATTTCGAGGATGCTGTGATTGAGAGTAGATTCGGGTTTTGGTGATAAATGGGAATGCACGGGTAGCAGGGTTTCAAACTGGTTTCCTCAAACTTCTGATTGATTCTTGGTGAAGTTTAATGAAGGTTTGATTAATGTACTGTTATGACTTTAGGTGACAAGCTTCTAAAGTAGCTTACAGCCGAGCGGTTTCCAGGAGACCAGGTAAGTAAAGTATGCTTGTGCCTTCGGGCCTACATCACAAAACAGTAGGATTGTGTTTGCTTGAATGTGTTTGTATGTCATGCATCATATTTTGAAAACTATGCGAAAATGAATTTACATGAAATGACATGGTAAGGAATGAACAAACTGTAACAGTTGTTAAGGGAACTAATCTGCCCCTTAATCAAGAAAGAGGATGTATGACTTTGGGAGAAGTGATCCACAATTTCACAGGGGGATCTGAACAGTTTGTTAAGGGAACTAATCCGCCTCTTAATCGAGAGAAAGGATGTATGACTTTGGGAGAAGTGATCCAACTCTCAATTTCATAGGGGGATCAGATCAGAAACGAATGCATATGCAACTGAGATTAGAAAGTAGAAACTGCATGTTTAGGAATTTATGTTTCAGCATTTCATTTCATTATTGCTTTACTTACTTAGCATTAGGCTAATAGATGAGTTTTGTGATGTAAGTGAAGAAGTGACTGCAGGTGTGTTTTTTGAGTATGCTGAGGAATAGGCTGGTTGGGGGAGCACATTCATGCCTCGACTTTGGCGAACTGATGGGGCGGTTTAACTGGTGTCAGTAGATGAGAAGGTTTAGTAAACTATGAGTCAATTTAAATGTGTTGAGAGTTTTAGTGACAGTAGTAGGTTTGATGTTTTGAATACAATTTGAGACTCTTTCTGATAGTGATTACTCTGTTAGTTTAATAGTTGGTTTTTACCAAATCTTGGAGTAGTAGACGGATTTAAGTAGTTTTTGAACGGTTTGTAGTAAAATGCTCAGTTCTTTGGTAGTCAGAGTTTCTTTGTTTAGTAGAGAAAATGTTGCTAGTTGTTTCGTTGTGATCTATGGTATTTGATCTATCGGTAGATGATGTCTATCGGCAGATGTTGAGTATTTTTGATCTATCGGTAGATGATGTTTATCGGCAGATGTCGAGTATTTTTGATCTATCGGTAGATGATGTCTATCGGCAGATGTCGAGTATTTTTGATCTATTGGTAGATGATGTCTATCGGCAGAAGTCGAGAGTTTTGTCTATCGATGGATTTAGTCCATCGGTGGATGTGAGTATTAGAATTTATCGTTTTGGTAATCGGATGATGTAGGAAGAAATTTGTCGTTTTGCGATCGGTAGATGTGAATTGAGGATTTTTTTGTCGTCTAGCAATCGGAAGACGTAGTTGTTCTATCGGCAGATATGAGCTAAGAATGTTTTGCCGTTTAGTGACCGGTCAATGTGTTCTGTTTGTTTGAGAGTAAAAGACTTTTGTCGTTTAGTGATCGGTCGACAGGTTCTGTTTTCTTTTTCTCTTTCAACCAACTGCTTTGAATATTTTAACTATTTAATAGATATTGTTTTTACGATGATTTTTCCGCTGCAAGTTTTAATGTTTTAAGAGTCAATTCCTGATCATTGAATGAAATTTTAAAATTTCCCAAAAAGTCATAGTTCGGTTCAGTATTTTGTGTAGCGAACCGAGTTCAGATAACTTAGGGTGCTACACTGTAGCATCTTCAGTTCTTTTCTTGTTTTACAGAAGTGGTTATTGTAGTTTGAATCTTGCTGGTCTTGCTAAGAGACGATTTGGAAACTTCTTTTATAAATCTAGTTGATCATTGGTATTGTCTACGTGAATATTGAAAGAGAGATACCTCAAAATCTTGAAGTGGTAGAGCTGATCAGACTATTTGTATTGGTCTTCAGAGGTTTAAATCTAACACTCTTAAACCACTCAATTACTCGCAGAACATTGGTTTTTATAATTGATTTCTGGCTTGGGTTGTTAATTGTAAAGATCTAAATATTATGAAGGTACTTATTATTGTCAATCCCAACCTATTAAGGATCGAGACCCATCATAATATGCATCGATTTTGAATATATTGTCTGGCAGATCGAAACTATTTCACCCAATGAATATTAGATTAAATTGAGGGAAGAATTAAGAATTTAAATGTATCGATTTTAATCTAATATTAAATGATTTTACTATTGCTTAGGTACCAATTTATCAAATTAAGTGTGGATTCATTGACCTTGGACTTTTGAACCACTTAGTATTGAGGCTTGGAATTATCGGATTTGACTTATTGTAAGATCACTCGAGGTAGGGGTTTATTTATTTTCGGTTAAGTATATTTAAAGCATAAAATATCTATCTACTTTTATGCCATTGTTTTACTCACATTCATTTTTAGCAATTGCATACTTTTATCAATTGATGCAAACTGTGGTTTTAACTATAAGTAATAGGACAGCTGAATGAGCCATGTCCTTGGGCGAAAAACCCTAAATCTGATCAGGGTATTTTGGCGTGCGACCGCAGCTAGTCGATGTTTGAAAATCATTGCTACAACCGCCGAGCATCGATATTTTTAAATCATGGCTACGACCGTCGAGCATCGATGTTTTTAATCTCTTTCATAAAATGTTATAAATTATTGAGCATAATCATACATATTTTATTGCTGCTGAGAATAAACTCTACCCATATTGAGTTTAGTCGACTCACCCCAAACGATTATTTTCAGAATTCAGTAAAGGAGAATTCTAATTATTGGCATGGGAACAATCACTTTACAGAAATTCCTTATTTTAATAAATTTTTATTGAGGACATATCTTATATTTTTAAGATGAGACACTACTGTGGATATGTAAGCTTTATCGTATTTAATTCTCATGTGTTATATTATTTGGACGTATATTATCACATTATCTTGTATCACTTGTTGGACCTATTTATTTATCTGTCCGGGCCCTGGCTTATCTTAATTGGTTAATATTCCGCTGTGATTGGTAAAATTTGGTGCTAAGGGTCGGACAATCTTGTCCTTTTTGGGCCGGGTCTTTCCCCGTTCTGTCGCGGGTCCCCTTTGGGGCGTGATAGTTTGTCGCCCAGGGAGAAGAAGCTCAAGGGGCTTCCGCCGCTGCCAGTGCCGAACAGAGAAGCTCTTCACCGCCTACCAGCTCGTGTCGCCGTTGAACAGAGGTCGCTGACCACGTTCGCCTCCGCGCAGAGAACACCTCACGCATCGCTCCAATATCCGAGCTCGATTCTATGTTCGGATCGGAATCTGACTCTTCTGTCATCGATTTGCCTTGCCGGAGTCTTGTTCAGAAAGCTCCGATTTTTCTGAAATTTTAGAATTGTTTGCCGGACAAGAAAAAGTTACCCCTACTGATCAACTGCCCAACCTCAGCATCTGTTTATTCGATCTGGAGTAGAAGCAGTCCAAGCTTCTATCAGTATTCGAATCTGGCACAGATTCGTGGGATTGAACCTGGTTGGAATTGTGATTTTAAATTGAGTTTTGGAAAATTCAATCTTTCGATATTTGTTGATCAAGTGGAGTTTTATTCGATCTTTGCTTTGTGCATTAATTATTCGTGGTGACTTGTTATAGAAGAGAATATTTTGTGAATTAGTTTGGAAAATTTTGAGAAATTTATTCTGATATTTCTAGGAACAGTTTTATTTGGGATATTGATGTGGCTTCAAATATTTGAAATTGGATATTTTGTTGAAGTCAGTATTTTTGAGTGACGAGTTACTTCAGGTTTGATATCCATTTACTAGATTGTTAGGGGTGGATAAAATGCTCTTGTCTTTAAGCAAAGAGGAAAAAATTTGAAAGGATCAAAAAGCTCTATCTATGATACGTCTGTATTTGTCAAATCAAATTTTGCAGGACGTTCTAAATGAGAAAACTGCCGCCGAATTATGGATAAGATTGGAACAGTTGTGTATGAAGAAAACCCTGACGAGTAAGTAACTTTTGAAGCAACAGTTATATTCTTATCAATTAATGGAAGATAGTTCAGTTGAAGAACACTTGACAGCATTCAAAGAATTAGTTTCGGATTTGGAGACTATGGGATGTAAGTACGATGAGGAGAATCTAGAGTTGATTTTACTGTGTTCATTGCTTGCTTCATATAGTACTTTCAGTGATACGATTTTATACAGTAGGGAAAGTCTATCTTTGAAAGAGGTTTAAGATACCTTGTTATCGAAGGAGAAAATGAAACAGATTATTGTTGGATCCGAGTTTCACGGAGAGTGACTTGTCATTCAAGGTGGAACAAGAGAGTCAAACAACAAGGACAGCAATGGTGTTTAGGGTTTGATGGACAGATCCAAGTCAAGGAAGCAGGATAGAACATGTTACTTCTATAAGAAGAAGGGGCACATTAAATTTGAGTGCGGAGAATTACAGAATGTTAAGAGAGCCGCTAAGAAGGGAAAACAACCAATGACGTCTGGTGAAGCTGTAGTCGTAGAAGAAGAAGACTATAGTTATGGAGATCTTCTAGTTGTGTCAAAGGGAAACTCAACGCCAAACAAGACAAACTAGGATTTGATTCTTGATACAACTTGTTCGTTTCATATGAGTTACAATAGAAATTAGTTTTCGACATATGAGACAATGTCAGAAGGTGTTGTGTTAATGACAAATAACACACCTCATAAGGTAGTTAAGATTGGTACCATCAGAATCAAGATGTTTGATGGAGTTATGAGGACACTAGGTAATGTGCGACATGTTCCCAAGCTGAAGAAAAATTAGATCTTGTTGAGTACTCTATATGCGAAAGGATACGAGTATAGCAGTGTAGGTGGAGTTATGAAGATCATTAAAGGTGCTCTCGTCATGTTAAATGGACATAGGAGGTCTGCAAATTTATACATATTACAATAACGGGTAATAATGCTGCGAAGTTTGTTAATTAACCTTTTAAGAGATTGGTTCAGAAGACTCGAAAGAAATCAAGTTCTAAGGTGAAGTTTAGATAGAGATCTGAGTGTACATCAAAGTTGGTGAGTCAACCTATTATAAATATTCACTCACCATTTTCAGTTTCACATTCAAGTAGAATCGTCAAAGGCAGAACCAATTGGAAGGTTAAAGCTCCAGGGTGATACGGTGAAACTGTGAGTTATACATTGAACGCGTTTGAGGGTAGCAATTCTCATGGGGAGTCTTCAACATGTTCAAATGCAATTCGTTGCAACAACTTTGATAGTTTAGCGATATCATGGAGGATGAGATATGATTTATTCTTAAGTCTCTAATTTAAGCAGGACTTAAACTTGATCGGTATCAGTTGCTGAGTTAGCTTATCGGGGACTTTTGTGAAAGAAGAAGTTATTTTTAAGAGGGTTTTGCAAATTCGTTTCTTTGCACCGAAATTTCTTTGAACATGGAGATTGTTAGAGTTTAGTATTATGGATTCGCTTTAGATTGGCCGAGTAGCCTGTGGTGGATCTTTCATGTGGAATTCGTGTCAAGGTGGAGATTGTTAGAGTTTAGTGAAAGAAGAAGTTATTTTTAAGAGGGTCTTGCAAATTCGTTTCTTTGCACCGAAATTTCTTTGAACATGGAGCTTGTTAGAGTTTAGTATTATGGATTCGCTTTAGATTGGCCGAGTAGCCTGTGGTGGATCTTTCATGTGGAATTCGTGTCAAGGTAGAGATTGTTAGAGTTCGGTGTGACCCGAATTCTAGTTAGGTCGAGTCGCTCGTATATCAATATTAGAGTTGTACGTTTTCTCTATATATTGATACTTGAGTCGCAAAAATCAATTGTATATTGATTTCTTATAGTGAATTTCTCCTCTGCTCGTAGTTTTTTTCCGTTTAGAGTTTTTTACGTAAATCTTGGAGTCTCTGTGTTTTCGTGTTTATTTTCTTTTTTCTGATTATTATTGTTTGATTATCTAACACACATGATTGCAAACCATTGTCGGCTCGTATGATGTGCAGGCCAATCTTGTCGATTACTTCACGTATTCCTCTCTCGAATAGTATTCTTTATCGCAGCATTGTAGGCAGATTACAATATTGTTCTTTCATTCCCCGGATATTGCATTCGCGGTTAATCGTTAATTTATAGTGCAACTCCATGGCGTTTGTCTAACATTTCCAGACAAGGGGAACTGTCGCTGTGTTGGGCTGACAACAGAATGGCTCCAAATGATTAGCATGAATGTAATGCCACACCTTTGGACAGCGCTCCAAAGCACCACCAACTCCATGTTCCTGAATGGATCGATGACTTCTTTTTCTAGCTCAAACTTGCTTTGAGCCTCAACCACGACGAATTTGGTGGACTGGCAGTGAGAAACTTTGTCACGGTTGCATTTGGGAGCCATTACCTTAAAAGCAACTATGTGCACGTTAGAATTGGATTGACTCACGAGCATAATCAAACACAGCCCAACATATGCATTTTATGAACGATATCTCGCCATTACATTAATATTGTGACGAGTAAATCAAACTCATCCAACATGCTACTTTGAATGTATGACAGTATGGTACAAAACCAATTCACAACATGATCTATTCGTAAAATTGAAAGCATCACATCAGATTAAGTAAACGGATCTAGAATACAGTACAAAGAGCATGAAATGAGCATCACATCAGAATTAACAAAATCATAATTTAAAATGGCCCAACTCCAGTGAAAAAATAACGAAAAGATCTCACTCTTATGCAATCTCAAGTGTAGTCTACTCTTACAATAGAGTAATCTCAAATGTAACTTCTATACACACTCACGTGGAGTCTTCCGTTTAATGTGAAAATTATTAAATTTTGGTATGATTTGAATTCTAATTTGGATGATTTTTTAAAATAATTTGATTATTATACAAAACAATTTTGCTAAATTGTCATTTGAAATATATAATGTTTGCCTTTTAAAAAAATGATCTTTTAACTGCATTCATTGATATACTTTTTTTTAATCTATTTTATGATATTCGTCTTTTCAAAATTAAAAAAAAAAAAAAAACTGTTTAATAAATATATCTGTAATAAATAAACAATGCATAAATAATTTTAAATTAAATATATGAACGACAAAAAAAAAAGAAAAAAGAAATATAATGGAATGAATCATCAGCTTCGATCGTCCAATCGGACAACTGAGAAGTAGCACATGACTGGAATTCTATAAAGCCAAAAACACGGCGGAGATCACGACGGCAAAAAACCCGGCGAGGGAGATTGAAATAGAAGCGGCTCCTGCAGGAGCCGGAGCGTCGGCCGGAGGCGTGGAGATCAATGACGGAGTTGGTGACGGAGTCGGTGACGGAGAAGGCGAAGATGGTGGAGGAGATGGAGGCGACGTCAAAGTTGCCGGAGATGGCGATACTTTTGGTGATTTTACTGAAGGAGATGGAGATGGAGCTTGAGATTTTGTCGAAGGCGATTTACTTGGGGAGGGGGACGGCGACGGCGAAAGCGCCGCGGTGGACCCGATCACCAACAATGCGAAGAGCGTCAGAATAACTACTCTTTCCATTGCCATTTCTGATCAAAATCTCTAAGCGAGAAAGAAATGGTATACAGTAGTAGCAGTAGATACTAAATGGAAGAATGGAAATTTAGGGAGAAGATTGAGAGTATATATAGCCCTAGGAGTCATGCAGGGAAGACGACGAGTCAAACTTCCAGTCTCAAAAAGAAAAATTAGCCGTTAGATTAATTTACTATTCCACTGCAATCCCGGGGAGATCGAACGGCGGGTATCGTGTACTTCACAAAGAGAAGTAGGTCAGTGTAGCACAAAAATAGTTGCCTGCATGGTCGTACACGTGTACCCTTTAGAACCGTTGGATTAAACTAATGAACTCGTAACGGTCGAAATTAGAAGGTTTATCGATAACGGCTACATTGGAGTGGGCGATAGGCTGGAAAGTTTTTTGGTGGGGACCACATATCTTAATATGGACTTTTCCAGAATTAATTTAATATATTTAATATTGCAGTATTCTAATTATTATCGAAAATTTAATTTTGGAAAATGATAGTTTGATTTAAAAATAATTCAGGTGAGAAGATTGTTAATTTGGGTTGCTGTTCTATGTATCATCAGTTTTACAAATAATATTACTCATAGTGTCACATTTTATTTATTTGTAAATAATCTTACTTATAATATATTATAAGTATTTTGCAGTTGTAAATGTTGGGGGGAAAACATATAAAATTGAATTACTCAACAGATAAATTTATTTTTCTTTCTTTGTGTGATTAAAATAGAGTATCATACAAATTGATAATACGGTACAAAATAAAGTATAAAATAACGAAATACCAAATTTAACGTAGTTCATCAATGTGCTTATGTCTACGGGACTAAAATATGATGTTCCACTATCAAATAATAAATACACTATAATTTTTTTTAGAATAAACTAGAAGAAACAACGTCAAAAATGATTAATACTGTAAGACTTGGCAAAAAAAAAAAAAAAGAATAATCTCTCCAACTGACTAGCAACATAACTTGAGTGATTTTGCTCTTCAATAATCGAAACTGATAGAATTGTAAAGAAAAAAATCCATTTTTACTTGAGTGATTTTGCTTTTCAATAATCGAAACTGATAGAATTGTAAAAAAAAAAAATTCATTTTTTCTTCTCTTTCTCAAGCAAAATCTTGCTCTTCAATTATTTTTATTTCTCTTTAATATCTCTTGGTTTTCTTCAATTATTTTTATTTCTCTTTAATATCTCTTTTTAAAACCACTCTTTTATTTTTTTTCATTGTAGGCTCACCTCAAAGCGTAACCCAACAGTATGAATAGCACATTTGAGTATAATATTATAATATATAACTAATATTACTCTTTTTCAGGTCATTTATAAATATGGTAGAATATACACTTTTACATTATGCATGTTAGGATTAGACGCCCTAATCCACCTGTAACGAACGATTCAGAAAACCGAAAAAGAAATAACGAGAAAATAATGGACACCGAATTTTACGTGGAAACCCTAGAAAGGGAAAAAACCACGGGCAGAGGAGAGAATCACTAATAACAATTCGGTACAATGAGTTTTGCGACTCAAGCATCAATATATAGAGAAAACCTAAAACCCTAATATTGATATACGGGCCAAACCCGGCCCACTAGAATTCGGGTCACACCAAATTCTAACAAACTCCACCTTGACACGAATTCCACATGAGAGATCCATCGGGCTACTCGGCTCAATCCAAAGCGAATCCAGAACACTGAACTCTGACAATCTCCACCTTCAACGAAATTCCGGTGTAAGGAAACAAATCTGCAAAACCCCATTAAAAAAGCTCCTCTACCACAAAGGCCCCAGATGGGCCAACTCAGCATCCGATACCGATCAAGTTTAAGCCCCGCTTAAACTTGAGAGATCTACTTGAGAAGAAATCGCATCTCCTCCTCCATGGTATCACTGAACTATCAGAGTTGCTGCAACGAACTCTATCTGAACATGTCGAAGACTCCACACAGGAATCGATACCCTCGAACACATTCAATGCATAACTCACAGTTTCATCATATCGTCCCGGAGTATTAGCCTTCCGCATTGTTCTGCCTTTGACGATACCACTCTGACGTGAAACTGAACCTGATGACTGAACATCTGTAATAAGCTGACTCACCGGCTCTGATGTACCCTCAGATCCCAACTTGAACTTCACCCGAGAACCTGACTTCTTCCGAGTCTTCTCAACCTTTCTCTTGGAAGGTGAATTCACAAATTTTGCAGCCTTATTACCCATCACATTGACTGTGGAACCTGCGATCTTCGCATGCATCACATATAATGAGGAGCATTTTTCTCCTCTCGCCACAATCAATGAACCTCTGGTAAGCTTCCATTTTCCATCACGAAAGGTGTTGCCAAAACCTTCGTCGTCGAGCTTCCCAGTCGAGACCAAATTCTTGCGGATATCCGGGATGTGCTTCACACCTCTCAAAAACAAGGTGCTGCCGATGTTGGTCTCCAAACGCACATCTCCCATACCAATGGCTTTTGCCATGCTACCATTTCTCATCCTCACACTTCCAAAATCACCCGAAGTGTATGACGTAAAGAAATCTCTCCGCGAAGTGGCATGCATTGAAGCGCCACTATCGATCACCCAACTCGTATCTTGGCAATCAGAATTTACAACATCCTCGTTGTACACACTGAAGGACTCCTCGGTGGCTGTACCTGCCTCCTCGTCTATGTCACCATCTTCGAACATCTTTTCCTTTCCTTTGGCAACCAGATTCTCCCGAAGAAACTTGTGACAAAATCTCTTTATGTGTCCTTTCTTGCCACAATGATAACACTCAAAGTTGGCGTGTTTTCCTGACTTCCTCTGACTTCGATTTCTATTGCCCGGACCTTTACTTTGACTTCTGCCCCTATTTTCAACACTCAGAGCTGAACCTGTCGATGTTACACCAGAATCAATCTTACGAACCTCCTCGGCAAGAATACGATCCCTCACATCGGTGAATACCAGCTTAGCACTTCCAACTGAGTTACTAACTGCAGCTCTCATAGGCTCCCAACTATTCGGTAGAGACGCCAACAAAATTAGGGCACGAACCTCATCTTCAAAATCAATTTCCACAGATAGCAGTTGATTCACAATCGTATTGAACTCATTCAGATGCGCTGCGACAGAAGTACCATCAATCATCTTCAGATTAAAAAGCTTCTTCATAATAAATACCTTATTATTCGCAGACGGTTTCTCGTACATATCAGACAGAGCCTTTATCAGACTCGCGGTGGTCTTCTCCTTTGCCACGTTGTGAGCAACGCTCTTGGCTAGCGTCAATCGGACGACTCCCAAAACTTTTTTATCAAGGAGATTCCATTCACCGTCTTCCATCTTCTCTGGCTTCGCACTCAGAGGAAGATCAAGATCTTTCCCGTACAAGTAATCCTCGATTTGCATTCTCCAGAACGCAAAATCTGTCCCATCGAATTTTTCAATACTGGGTCCTGTGCTATCTTCACCTGTCATCAATACCCGAAACTGATATTTCTAGATCAATTATTCAACCCCAATAATCAATCTCAAATATTCAGAATAAATCATTCCAAATATTCTGAACCAAAAAATGCCCAACAAACCGATACTTTCCCGATTAATTATTAAACTCAATAATCAATCCAAGTATGCCCAAAACCGGATAATTTTATTCCCAAAAAATATCCCAAAAATATCTCAGCCCCAATAATTATTCTCCACCTTCAATGTTCGCCCAGCAAATTCAAGAACACAGCTTCAGAACAACACCAGCTGTAATCACAAAATTTCAACCGAATAATTTCACTGAAAAGTTTCAAGTCTCAATTCCAACGTTCAATCCCACGAATCTGTGTAGGCCAAACAACAGATTCGAATGATCGAACAAACAGATGCTGAAATTTCTTCTCCAGCAACCAATTCTGAAATTCTGAAAAATCAGAGCTTTCTGCTTCAAATTTATCAGCGCTGTTCGATGAAAGCAACAAATTCAATCGGAGGTTGCTGCTGTTCTTCAACAACGACAGACAACAGAGGAGGACGAATCTTCCTCGTCGGGTGGCGGCGAAGCTTCTCCTCTCTCGGCGC
The DNA here is from genome assembly GCA_022432975.1 of Begonia masoniana. Taxonomy (NCBI): domain Eukaryota; kingdom Viridiplantae; phylum Streptophyta; class Magnoliopsida; order Cucurbitales; family Begoniaceae; genus Begonia; species Begonia masoniana. The sequence continues at coordinate 6,880,146 of CM039513.1, read as the reverse complement.
AGCGGCGGTGCTTCTGTCGAACGACGGCTTTCTCTTCTGAAAGCCCTCTTCTTTCTCTGGTTTTCAATGGCGTAGCAGAGAGCTCGGGCTCCTCCTTCGCACGGCGAACAGAACAGGCTCCTCTGTTCTCTGACGCGCGCGCAGCTTTGATCGGCGGCAGATATGCGTGCGACGGCGGCGGGTTCGCGAGCGGCGGCTGGGCTTCTAGCGGTCGGCTCGGGCGGCGCTCTCCTCTCTGTTCTTCACGGCTTCGCGGCGAGCAGAAGCTACTTTTCTTCTCTGTTGAAGAAAAGCAGAACGAAGAGAGAATATTTCTCTCTTTTTTTTTTTTTTTTATTTCCTCCAAGTTTCCACCTTTCTGCCGTGGAAAGCAAAAACAAAACAAAAACCTTTTCTTTTTCTTTCCAAGTTACAATTTCACTGAAATTGCAAACCTCTCAAATCGATCGATACCCTTCGAAGAATCAAACCCTGATTTTCGAAAAACTACTTCAACCTCAAAGCTCTGATACTAGTTGTTAGGATTAGACGCCCTAATTCACCTATAACGAACGATTCAGAAAACCGAAAAAGAAATAACGAGAAAATAATGGACACCGAATTTTACGTGGAAACCCTAGAAAGGGAAAAAACCACGGGCAGAGGAGAGAATCACTAATAACAATTCGGTACAATGAGTTTTGCGACTCAAGCATCAATATATAGAGAAAACCTAAAACCCTAATATTGATATACGGGCCAAACCCGGCCCACTAGAATTCGGGTCACACCAAATTCTAACAATGCAATGGAATTGCTAACCTAAAAAAGCATGATATCAAAATTATCTATTATATCTCACATAAATATATTTTTTGAAATAGTTATTTCTAATCTTTTTAGAATAGTTATTTTTAAAGAGAAGTGGAACATTGAATAAATAAAATTACAAAATTGTTAACAAGAGACAGTTGAGAATGGTATTTTAATAAAACAAATTTTGTAATATATTTATATGGATTAATATTATGTTTTCGTTTTAGATATACTTTATAAAATTCATAAAATGTTCCTCGTTTATTTATGCAAACTTGATAAAATATATAGAGTAGTAGTCTGTGATTTATATTTGAAATATGAAAGTTCAAATAATTTATAGTCATAAACATAATCAATCTTGTTAGAAATGTATACTCATATCCTGACTATATATGCAATGACATAAGATGTATATGTTTTATGATGATTATAAAGGACTCAACCATAGAAAAATATAATGAGCTAATAATTTCTGTTACGTATAGCAAAATTAATTCTTTTTTAGTGATGATAATATATGTATATCGTCTTAATTCATTGTGTTAAGAAAATCTTATTTTATTTTAATTATTTTTTGACATACTCAGTCAAGTTTTATATTTCGTACAATTAAAAAACTTTGTATATTGTAAATGAGTTAAAAATGAATAGGTATGAATGTTAATATCGATGTGAATGAATTAACATGAATAACTAAGAATGCTGACATTGATATAGTGAAATCTATTTCTATAAATTTTCTTGTTTGTTAATTCAATGATCGATTAATTAGCACACAAATCATATCGTAATTAATTAATTATTTAATCAATAACTAATGATAATGAAAGATAAATATATAATATATGAGACTAACAGATTGTAAACATAACTCTATTACAAATCTAAATAGAGGGTCAATAAGTTACGCAATAATTATATCCATAGACATTTTAAGTAAATACATTCAATAATAGTTCTAACAGTGCAATTCTAAATATTGAGTATAATTATTTTAAAGTTAATACTTATGTTGATTAACATAAAGAGTTTATATCAATTAACAAAAAAATCATTAGAGTTTCAAACTATAGGTTAATCGGTCCCTTCGTCACCTCATACTATTATTCAATAATATAAAAATAAATTAATAAGATTAAATAATTAATTATTTGATACACTCACATAACAAGACACATGGACTAATAATTATCATAATTATTTTTGACAAGTTTGTTCTATTTCATTAGATGAAAATGATTGAATTATTAATTACTGAATTAATTAACGACCTAGAAAAAAAAATTTAATTGAATTGTTCATGCCAAATTTAAGGTGGCTACAAGTTGATTTTAAATCTGGTAATTTTGTTGACAAATTGTAACAAATCAATTTAACTTAAATAACAAATTAAATATTGTAGCAATTTTCTCTTACAATTTGATCTTCCGTTTCAAAGTTGTTTCTGTAGGATCGAGATTTGTCTAAGAGGGGGGTGAATTAGACTTTTTAAAACTTAAATTAATAATCTAGATAATTTCTCTCGTGATTTGAACTTAAAAGCTAACAGCAGACAAACAAATAAAGTAAAGAGTGAGAGAGAAATTAACACAAGAGTTTTAACGTGGTTCGGCTCAACCCAGCCTACATCCACGCTTCAAGGTTCACCCCTTGAAGATCCTTAACCTTCTCCTTGAGAATAACCGAACGGAATTTCGGGCTCCGATCAACTGCCTTTTACAGATTTAGATTGAACTTCACGGGCGTCAATCCACTGCCTTTCAGATTTTACAAGTTTGAGTAAATGAATACAACAAACTACAAACTCTCAAATCAAATTCTCAAGTTCAGGAATCGAGAGATGTAGATGAAAATACAGAGTATGATAGATCACAAGTTAGGGCTCAGGAATTCAAATTCGCAAAAGTTGTATCTTTGTGCTCTAACCTTGGCTTAAATACTCTGTCTTCGGAATCGGCTTGACTTCAATGCTCCTTATCCAATAATAGAAACTTTGTTACCGTTGGAGCAGCTTTCGTACAATTTCAGGTAGCCGTTGCCGTCTGTAGTTGCAAGTCGTCGTCGCCATTAAAGTTCTGGAGTTAATGCTGAAAACGACATCACTATAGCTTCGCGGCTATTTTAAAATCTGGCGGAAGATCACCGGTTTAAACAGCTTCAAAACATATCGCCACGTCATCGGCATGAGTTGCTCTAAAGGTCCATCGGCATAAGTATCTTCAGTGCCATCGGTAGAAGCAACACGAATAAGCTATCGGCACGAGCAAGCTTTGAACTTCATCGGCAGATGCATTCTGGAAAAAATCATCGGCAGATGCACCTTGAAAGTTCATCGGCAGGAACAGCTTGAAAGCGCCATCGGCAGATGCATCTCAAAAGTTATCGGCAGATGCATCTTGAACTTCATCAGCTTGATGGCTCCATCGGCAGATGCAAGTTGATATGTCATCGGCAGATGAAGGCTTTGGAGACCATCGGCAGATGCAAGCCTTAAAGCTATCGGCAGATGCACGCCTTAAAGCTATCGGCAGATGCACGCCTTAAAGCTATCGGCAGATGCACGCCTTAAAGCTATCGGCAGATGCACGTCTTAAAGTTATCGGCAGATGCACGCCTTAAAGCTATCGGCAGATGCACGCCTTAAAGCTATCGGCAAATGCCTTGTACACTCAACCAATATTATTAGAGACTAAAATACCCTTTTCAATGGTATTTCCAAAGGATTAAAAAATCAAAGGCATAATTCAATAATCTCATTTTATAAACATGATCAAATTACATATTTATCATTAAAACACATCATCAAAAAAAAATTTAGACTTAAAACCCATTTAAGTCAACAGCTTCACCTTAAATGAGAGGCTAGAACTCCGTTAGATGAAGTTAAGTTTATGAAAAGTTACAACCTTATTAAATGAAGTTTAAAAACTTTAAGTAAAAGGTAACAACCTGAAGGTGAAATTTTGAATGAACAGTTACAGCCTCACTGGATGAAATTTAAACTTTGAATGAAAAGTTACAACTTTATTACATAGTGCGTTTAGAGAATTATTTTCTATACTCACATAGACTGTATCATGTGTCGAGAAAACGATCTTCAACAAATTGAGCATGATCTTGCAGCATTCATCATGCCCACGTGTGGTTATTCAAGGGGGGAAGTGTAACACCCGGTATTTTGGCTATATAATCATTCCCCGAATTATTAAGCGGGATTAATTTTATATTAGTACAATGAATGTTTTAATGAATTTGTCGGAGTGTTTAATGGAAAAACCGAATTGACGAACTAATTAACAAATTAGTTGGAAACCAAATGAGGGGCAAATTAGGAAGCCAATTAAGGTTGGTGGGAGGAAGCCAATGGATGAATGCCAAGTGTTCAACTTGTTGAACAAGCCATGTTCTTCCTCCTACGTGAAACCCTCCTCATTTCTCTTCTCTGTTCTCTCCACTCCTCTCTGCCTTCTCTCTTTTAGACGACAAACGACCATCGAAGCTCCTCTGATCTCCTCAGTTTCTTTCTATTTCTCTGGCTAAGGTAATCATCTACTAAAGTTAACGAGTTTGGACAAGTTAAAACTCTAGTTTGTTGAAGTTTAGGGTTAATATTCGATGGTGTATATTACAGGTTTGTGAATCGCCGAGGGCATATACACGAACAAAGCTTGCAACTTCCCGGACAACAAATAAGTTCATACACGTAGGTTGGTCCTTAAGGCCCTACATCACAGAGATACTAGGCTAAAAATGTCGTCGGGATTATCGTTGGGTAGTTGGGTCGATGATTCGGCCATAAGTTTTATGCCATGCTCAATGCATGGTTTAGATTTCCTATTATTTATGCGTGCTTTGAACTGTTTTTCCAGAATGTTAAGTCTGTGCACAATGAATGTTCATGCATACACGTTTTTCCCGAAAGTCATGCAAATATTTTCTGCACACGGTTTGAAGTTAAGAAAGATAAAACCATGTGGGACAGGGACTGGCCCCCTATTATGTTATGTTCTGTATTCCTGTAATGTGCATGAAAGTGCACCCCTGTTATGTGCCTGATATTGCACTCGCCAGTTCCCCTATAAGCCCCACTTATATCCCCCTGACAGATAAAAATAATGTAATGTAATGTTACTGTATTTCGAAAGTTCATGCATAGCATATGCATCACTGCATTATATGTTCTTACTGAGCTTTAGGCTCATAGTTAAACACCCTGATGTAGGTACGGACCCCGTGGATGAGGATTTTGTTTCTCAGGCCGACGATTAGGTGGTTGGTGGCACGAGCTTTTAGGGGTGGTTGGGGCAATCAGACACATTTCTTACTCGAGAGAGTGAAGTTTTTAAAGTGAAAGTCGTGTGTGTAGACTTTGTGTTTATGTTTTTAAAACTTCTGTTTGGTGAATTCTCGAAGTGTATGTCAAGTTCTGTACAGCTTCTGAGATTTTGAAACGATGTATAGACTTTGTGTTGATGTTTTTTTAAACCTCTGTTTGACAGTTGATTGTATATTTTTAAATATTTTGGAACTGTTTGGAATATTTCTCTTTTAGGTTGTGCATGGATTGTCTCGAGTTTTAGAGCTATCTATGCAGTTTATTTTCTTGAATTTCTGTCATGTTGTCAAGCATGTTTTAAAACTTTGTTTTGAATCGGGTTTTTGGGGGTTTGAAGCTTTTATGCTTCTGTTTTCATGCCTTCTGTTTTATGTCTTCCTGTAAAACAGTCGTCCACGCCTTCTATAAAATAGTCGTCCACGCCTTCTGTAAAACAGTTGTCCATTTTGTTCTGTGAACAGTCGTCCACGCTGTTCTCTAAAACAGTCGTCCATGCCTTCTGTAAAACAGTTGTCCATTCTGCCTTTAAAACAGTCGTCCACGCTGTTCTCTAAAACAGTCGTCCATGCCTTCTGTAAAACAGTTGTCCATTCTGCCTTTAAAATAGTCATCCACGCCTTTTCTGAAACAGTCGTCCACACCTTCTGTAAAACAGTCGTCCACGCCTTCTGTAAAACAGTTGTCCATTCTGTTCTGTGAACAGTCGTCCACGCTGTTCTCTAAAACAGTCATCCACGTCTTCTTTAAAACAGTCGTCCATAGCTTCTGCACTTCAGTTGTCCACAGCTTCTGCACTTCTATCGTCCACAGCTTCTGCACTTCTATCGTCCACAGCTTCTGCATTTCAGTTGTCCATTCCAGTTTTAGTTCTCTAAAACAGTCGTCCACGCCTTCTGTAAAACAGTTGTCCATTTTGTTCTGTGAACAGTCGTCCACGCTGTTCTCTAAAACAGTCGTCCACGCTGTTCTCTAAAACAGTCGTCCACGCTGTTCTCTAAAACAGTCGTCCACGCTGTTCTCTAAAACAGTCGTCCACGCTGTTCTCTAAAACAGTCGTCCATGCCTTCTGTAAAACAGTTGTCCATTTTGTTCTGTGAACAGTCGTCCACGCTGTTCTCTAAAACAGTCGTCCATGCCTTCTGTAAAACAGTTGTCCATTTTGTTCTGTGAACAGTCGTCCACGCTGTTCTCTAAAACAGTCGTCCATGCCTTCTGTAAAACAGTCGTCCATGCCTTCTGTAAAACAGTTGTCCATTTTGTTCTGTGAACAGTCGTCCACGCTGTTCTCTAAAACAGTCGTCCACGCTGTTCTCTAAAACAGTCGTCCACGCTGTTCTCTAAAACAGTCGTCCATGCCTTCTGTAAAACAGTTGTCCATTTTGTTCTGTGAACAGTCGTCCACGCTGTTCTCTAAAACAGTCGTCCATGCCTTCTGTAAAACAGTCGTCCATGCCTTCTGTAAAACAGTTGTCCATTTTGTTCTGTGAACAGTCGTCCACGCTGTTCTCTAAAACAGTCGTCCATGCCTTCTGTAAAACAGTCGTCCATGCCTTCTGTAAAACAGTCGTCCACGCTGTTCTCTAAAACAGTCGTCCATGCCTTCTGTAAAACAGTTGTCCATTTTGTTCTGTGAACAGTCGTCCACGCTGTTCTCTAAAACAGTCGTCCATGCCTTCTGTAAAACAGTTGTCCATTTTGTTCTGTGAACAGTCGTCCACGCCTTCTGTAAAACAGTTGTCCATTCTGTTCTGTGAACAATCGTCCACGCCTTCTATAAAACAGTTGTCCACGCCTTCTGTAAAACAGTTGTCCATTTTGTTCTGTGAACAGTCGTCCACGCTGTTCTCTAAAACAGTCGTCCACGCTCCACGTTTTAAAATGTTCCGAGTGAGGCTCTTCAACCCCGATCGGGTTGGGGGTCGTCACAGATATGGTATCAGAGCCACCAGGTTTTAAAAGCTGTTCTGGAGAACTGTCTGGTTGCGCAACCCGCCACGTGAGATCACTCCACCAACTGTAAGTGTTTAAGTTTCCATGAAAGTTCTGTTTCTTAAATTTGGTTATTCTGTTTATAAGGTTTTCTTAGAAATGGTGAGAGGACATCAGGATGAAGAAAACGATTGTTCTCGTGCCATTGATGGACTAACCGAGCTGGTGGGTGTACAGTCCCGCATGGTGGAACGCATGATGGCCAGAGAAGATAACAGAAATAATAATCATAGGAATGCTCTACGTGACACAAGTGGAGATAGATTCAGGCGACTCCAACCGCCTACGTTTGATGGGCTATCTACAGACCCGACTCACGCAGTGGAATGGATTCGGCATATAGAGAGAATGTTCATCTACGCAGAAGTGGAAGAAACTAAGAAAGTTGTATGTGTCACGTTTCATCTCACCAAGAATGCGGGATTTTGGTGGGACACCGTCCAGGCAACAATGGTGGCATTGAGCTGGGAAGGATTTAAACGAATATTCTATCAGAAGTATTTTGACCGAAGTGCGAGGAAGGAAAAGTTGGTTGAATTCTCTCGGCTACGACAATACGGATTAGTGGCTGAATACGTTTAGAAGTTTGATTCCTTGTCCCGTTATGCACCTCATCTAGTGGCCACCGACGAGAATAAGGTACACCAGTTCATTCTGGGTCTGAAGATGGACTTAATACGCGGGATCACAACCAGGGGATTTGATGAGGCACCGTACACGAAGGTGGTGGCCAAGGCTTATCAGTTGGAAGCCTTGGAAATGAAGTTCCAGAAACAAAGGGATTCGTTGAAGAGATTTATTCCTGATGCCCCTCAACGACAACAACAACAAAGGGATCAAAATTTACAGCTTCAACAGCAACAGAATAAGGGCGTTAAGGGGCCCAATGACACTGCTGCTTATCAGGATAAGGGGAAAAGACCAATGGGGGCTCCTCAGCTTCTTGTATGCCCGCGTTGTCAGAAAAGTCACAGAGGTGAATGCAGGCTCCTTACCGATCATTGCTTCCGATGCGGCGAAGAGGGCCATCACGTTCGGGACTAACTAATGCCTGACACGAGACCAAATCGTGCCGTGCCAAGAGTTTTTGCAATGATAGAGGATGATGATGATGCCGCCCAGCACACAACAATTACAGGTACAATTTCGATATGTGATGCACCCGTTTATACTTTGTGGGACACGGGGGCCACGCATTCGTTTGTGGTTGTGGATTTCGTGGATAAAGAGAAATTTTGTTGTGTGCCGTCAGATCAACCCTACAGCGTTATGCTACCATCCAAAGAGTTTATGCACTCTGAACAGGTTGTACCGAGTGATATAGTGACAGTAAGAGATTAAAAGTTGTATGCCAATCTTATCGTCATCGGTATGAAAGGATACGATGTGATTCTAGGGATAGACTGGCTATTTAGACATCACGCCACCATCAACTGCAGGTCCGGGCTTGTGTCGTTTAAGAGCCCGAATGAGAAGGAGTTCTCCTATTAGACTATACCGGAGAAGCGCAATATGCCTGTTATATCCTCCTTGAAAGCTCAATAGCTGATGAGGTCAGGATGCGTCGGATTTCTTGCCTACGTAGTGGATGTTCAAAGGCAAGGTGAGGTGGAACTTCAAAATATTCCGGTAGTTCGAGACTTTTCAGAGGTTTTCTTGGATGACTTATTGGGGTTGCCACCGGATCGTGAGATTGAGTTTGAAATTGATGTATGCCCTGGTGTCGAACCGGTATCGAAGAATCTGTACCGTATGGCGCTAATGGAGCTAAAGGAGTTGAAAGCTCAGTTAAAGGAGTTGGTAGACCGGGGCTTTGTACGCCCTAGCTTTTCTCCGTGGGGTGCTCCAGTCGTGTTTGTTAAGAAGAAGGATGGGTCCATACGTATGTGTATTGACTACCGTGAGCTGAACAAGTTGACTATCAGGAATAAGTACCCATTGCTGAGGATTGACGATTTATTTGACCAGCTGCAAGGGGCTCGGGTATTCTCAAAGATTGACTTGCGCTCCGGTTATTATCAATTGAAGGTCAGGGCCAGTGATATTCCAAAGACTGCCTTTAGGACCCGATACGGGCACTATGAGTTCTTAGTGATGTCGTTTGGGCTGACTAATGCCTCGACTTATGACCTGATGACAGGATATTCCAGGATTTCTTGGATAAATTTGTGATCCTGGTTTATTCCAGGAGTGAGCCGGCACGAGGAGCATTAGCAATTGGCTAACAACTCTGAGACACACCAATTCTATGCCAAGCGTCAAATGTGAATTCCTGGTGGCAGGATTAATTTCCCTATTCCCATGGTGTCTATAGAAGGAGTTTCAGTGGATCCCGCCAAGAATGCGGGATTATGGTGGACCCCGTCCAGGCAACATGTGGCATGGAGCTGGGAAGGATTTAACACTTTCATCAGAAGTATTTTGACCGAAGTGCGGAAGGAAGTTGGTTTAATTCCTCGGCTCCGACAATACATTAGTGGCTGAATACGTTTAGAAGTTTGATTCCTTGTCCGTTATTGCACCTCATCTAGTGGCCACCGACGAGAATAAGGTACACCAGTTCATTCTGGGTCTGAAGATGGACTTAATACGCGGGATCACAACCAGGGGATTTGATGAGGCACCGTACACGAAGGTGGTGGCCAAGGCTTATCAGTTGGAAGCCTTGGAAATGAAGTTCCAGAAACAAAGGGATTCGTTGAAGAGATTTATTCCTGATGCCCCTCAACGACAACAACAACAAAGGGATCAAAATTTACAGCTTCAACAGCAACAGAATAAGGGCGTTAAGGGGCCCAATGACACTGCTGCTTATCAGGATAAGGGGAAAAGACCAATGGGGGCTCCTCAGCTTCTTGTATGCCCGCGTTGTCAGAAAGTCACAGAGGTGAATGCAGGCTCCTTACCGATCATGCTTCCGATGCGGCGAAGAGGGCCATCACGTTCGGGACTAACTAATGCCTGACACGAGACCAAATCGTGCCGTGCCAAGAGTTTTTTGCAATGATAGAGGATGATGATGATGCCGCCCAGCACCACAACAATTACAGGTACAATTTCGATATGTGATGCACCCGTTTATACTTTGTGGGACACGGGGGCCACGCATTCGTTTGTGGTTGTGGATTTCGTGGATAAAGAGAAATTTTGTTGTGTGCCGTCAGATCAACCCTACAGCGTTATGCTACCATCCAAAGAGTTTATGCACTCTGAACAGGTTGTACCGAGTGATATAGTGACAGTAAGAGATTAAAAGTTGTATGCCAATCTTATCGTCATCGGTATGAAAGGATACGATGTGATTCTAGGGATAGACTGGCTATTTAGACATCACGCCACCATCAACTGCAGGTCCGGGCTTGTGTCGTTTAAGAGCCCGAATGAGAAGGAGTTCTCCTATTAGACTATACCGGAGAAGCGCAATATGCCTGTTATATCCTCCTTGAAAGCTCAATAGCTGATGAGGTCAGGATGCGTCGGATTTCTTGCCTACGTAGTGGAGTTCAAAGGCAAGGTGAGGTGGAACTTCAAAATATTCCGGTAGTTCGAGACTTTTCAGAGGTTTCTTGGATGACTTATTGGGGTTGCCACCGGATCGTGAGATTGAGTTTGAAATTGATGTATGCCCTGGTGTCGAACCGGTATCGAAGAATCTGTACCGTATGGCGCTAATGGAGCTAAAGGAGTTGAAAGCTCAGTTAAAGGAGTTGGTAGACCGGGGCTTTGTACGCCCTAGCTTTTCTCCGTGGGGTGCTCCAGTCGTGTTTGTTAAGAAGAAGGATGGGTCCATACGTATGTGTATTGACTACCGTGAGCTGAACAAGTTGACTATCAGGAATAAGTACCCATTGCTGAGGATTGACGATTTATTTGACCAGCTGCAAGGGGCTCGGGTATTCTCAAAGATTGACTTGCGCTCCGGTTATTATCAATTGAAGGTCAGGGCCAGTGATATTCCAAAGACTGCCTTTAGGACCCGATACGGGCACTATGAGTTCTTAGTGATGTCGTTTGGGCTGACTAATGCCTCGACTTATGGACCTGATGAACAGGATATTCCAGGATTTCTTGGATAAATTTGTGATCCTGGTTTATTCCAGGAGTGAAGCCGAGCACGAGGAGCACTTAGCAATTGTGCTAACAACTCTGAGACAACACCAATTATATGCCAAGCTGTCAAAATGTGAATTCTGGTTGAGCAGGATTAATTTCCTATGCCACATGGTGTCTATAGAAGGAGTTTCAGTGGATCCAGCCAAGATTCAGGCTGTGAAAGACTGGCCGAGACCGAGGAATGCCAGTGAGGTGTGGACCTTTATCGGACTAGCTGGTTATTACAGAAAATTTATCAAGGGATTTTTCGTGATAGCAAAACCTATGACCAGCTTGACGAGGAAAGATATCAAGTTCAAGTGGTCTGAAGCTTGTGAGGTGAGTTTTCAGACGCTTAAGTAGAAATTAACCACTGCTCATTTGTTAGTATTGCCAGTTGAAGACGACAAATTCAACGTATAATGTGATGCGTCCAAGGTTGGCTTGGGATGCGTATTAATGTAAGAAGGGAAAGTAGTGGCATACGCATCCAGACAATTGAAGAGTTATGAGTAAAACTACCCTACTCACGATCTTGAGTTAGCGGCAGTTGTTTTTGCACTGAAAGTATGGAGACACCACTTATATGGACAATCATGTGAAGTGTTTTCCAATCACAAAAGCTTGAAGTATATATTTACTCAGAAAGAGTTAAACATGAGGCAACAACGATGACTCGAATTTGTGAAAGACTACGACATCGAGATTAAATACCACCCGGGAAAAGCTAATGTGGTAGTCGATGCGTTGAGCAGGATGCCGGCTACTATGCAACCAGCCTTGGTGGCCATATCAATGCCTTTGAGGACAGAAATTCAGAGGTTCGATTTAGAGGTAGTTTCTAAGCTATCGGCCGTGTAACAGATCTAACATTACAGCCAACCATTCTGGACCGAATTAAAGAAGCCCAGAAGACCAATTCAAAGGAAATGACAGATATAGTAAGCAAGTTTCCAATGGCCTCTTCCGAGTTCAGCCATTCGGGAGATGGTGTTCTGAAGTTCAGAGACAGATGGTATGTTCCGAGAGATGAAGAGCTACGAAAGGACATCTTGTCGGAAGCTTACTCGTTTTCTTTCTCTTTGCATCCTGGAAGCACGAAGATGTATCAAGACTTGAAATTTCACTTTTGGTGGCTGAATATGAAGAACGAAGTAGCCAAATATGTGGAGTCTTGCATGATATGTCAACAAGTCAAGGCTAAACATCAACGACCAGGTGGAACTCTTCAGCCTCTCCCGATCCCCGAATGGAAATGGGAGAATATCACGATGGATTTTGTTATCGGCCTTCCAAGAATGGCTAAGGGCCATAATAGCATATAGGTCATAGTAGACAGATTGACGAAGTCGGCCCATTTTCTACCTGTGAAGACGACATTCTCTATGGACCAGTATGCAGAGCTATACATTAGCGAGATTGTCAAGCTTCATGGTATTTCGGTGTCGATCGTTTCAGACCGGGATCCTAGATTCACCTCCAGGTTTTGGAGGAGCTTGCAAAACTCCTTGGGCACTAAATTAAACTTCAGCACGGCGTTTCATCCACAGACGGATGGACAATCCAAGAGAACGATTCAGATATTGGAGGATATGTTAAGGTCGTGCGTGTTGGAATTTCATGCTCCTTGGAGTAAATACTTGCCGTTAGTGGAGTTCGCTTATAACAATAGCTAACATGCTATGATCGGTATGGCTCCATATGAAGCTCTTTACGGCAGGAAGTGTAGATCTCCATTGTGTTGGGATGAAGTTGGAGAAGCCAGGCTTATCGACCCTGAGTTATTACAGGAGATGTCTGAGGTGATAGCTGCTATCAAACAAAGAATCCAAGTTGCTCAGAGTCGACAGAAGAGTTACACAGATCATAGAAGAAGAGACTTAGAGTTCGTTGAAGGTGACGAAGTATTTCTGAAGGTGTCGCCTTTCAAGGGCGTGATGAGGTTTGGCAAGAAATGGAAGCTAAGTCCAAGGTTTGTTGGGCCCTTTCCCATCTTGAAGAAAGTGGGAAGCATGGCTTACAGACTACAGTTGCCAGTGTCAATGGATGAGGTTCACAATGTTTTTCATGTTTCGATGCTGAGAAAGTGTGTGCGAGATCTAACTCAGATTGTGGAACCGGTGGACATAGATGTAGGATCGAGATTGTCTAAGAGGGGGGGTGAATTAGACCTTTTTAATTTTAATTTCAAATCTAACCAAATTTCTCTCTTGAATAAACAACTTATAGATTAATAATAGCAGACAACTAAATAAAGTGAAGAGAGAGAGAGAGAGAAATTCAACACCACAGATTTTAATGTGGTTCGGCCAAACTGCCTACGTCCACGCTCCAAGGCTCCCCCTTGAAGATTCATTACTTCTCCTCAACGAGAGATGTTGATCGAACTTTGCGGGCTTCGATCCACAGCCTTACACAATCCTGGATTGAACTTTTCGGGCGTCAATCACTGCCTTACAGGGTTTTCAGATTGAATGACAGATTACGCTAATCTACCAACTCTCAAAAACAGAATCTCAAGTTTTGGAATAGAGAGATGTAGATGGAGAATACAGAGTATGATTCGCACGTTAGGGCTCAATAAAAAATTTGCAAAAGTTGTATCTTCGTGCTCTAACCTCGGCTTAAATACTCTGTCTTCTTTTTCAGCTCTGAATTGAATGCTTCTTTCTTCAAATGGAAAATATTACCGTTGGGAAGCATCCGTACTAGATCAGGTAGCCGTTGCCGTCTGTAGTTGCAAGTCGTCGTCGCCATTAAAGTTCTGGAGTTAATGCTGAAAACGACGTCACTGTAGCTTCGCGGCTATTTTGAATTCTGGCAGAAGATCATCGGTGGAAGCAGCTTTAATTCAATCGCCACATCATCGGTATGTGTTGCTCTAAGAGTCCATCGGTATATGCAACTTAAAAGTTATCGGCAGATATATCTTCAACTCCATCGGCAGGTGAAGCTTGAAAAACCATCGGCAGGTGTATCTTGAACTTCATCGGCAGGTGCACGCTTAACAGCGCCATCGGCAGATGTATCTTCAACGCTATCGGCAGATGTATCTTCAAACGCCATCGGCAAATGCAAGCCTTGAACTCCATCGGCAGATGCAAGCCTTGAACTCCATCGGCAGATGCATTAGCGCTGAACTGCCATCGGCAGAAGTAAAAATATATGCGCTGAACCGCCATCGGCATGTGCAACTTCACCCGCCATTGGTATGAGTATCTTGACAAAGCCATCGACAGAAGCACCATTAAACTCCATCGGTATATGTCGTCTAGCGATCGGTTGAAGTAGGCTTTGAACGACTTCTTCTTTTGTCGTTTTATCAATCGGTAGATGAAGGCCATCGACAGAAGCCTTCTTTGCTTTGTCGTTTAGCGATCGGTATATGTCTATTTTTAACAACTCATCGGCAGATGAGTTTTCAGCCCTGTACACTTAATCACGATTGTTAAACAACTAAAATACCCTTTCCAAGGGCATTTCCAACAGATTAAAACACTAATGCATATTCGTTATTCTCATTCACTTAACATAATCAAATTACAATATTAACCATTCAAATACATCATCAAAAATATATTTAGACTTAAACATCATTTAAGTCAACAATCTCCCCCTTTTTGATGATGACAAAATTTAATTTGATTAAGTCACTCTCCCCCATAATCCTAGCTCCCTCACAACCTATGCATATATTCCAATATCATTCCAGTTTTTCAAAGAACATGCATACACTATTCATAGCATATCTGAGTAATTTATCAAGCATCATCAATTAATCAAATATGTTCTCCCCCATTGACATTATCAAAAACAAACAAGATAAATAATCAGAGAGAC
Organism: Begonia masoniana; assembly: GCA_022432975.1. Classification (NCBI taxonomy): domain Eukaryota; kingdom Viridiplantae; phylum Streptophyta; class Magnoliopsida; order Cucurbitales; family Begoniaceae; genus Begonia; species Begonia masoniana. The sequence goes on along the minus strand of CM039513.1, from coordinate 6,865,091 downwards.
AGGCAGAACCAATGCATTCATCACAAAGAAGAGAAACAGCAGAGAAAGATGTAAGTAGAATTCAAAAAAAAAAAAAATGTTTACAAAGAAAAGCATCTATTTAAAGAATGCTACAAAATGTGTCCAAAAAGCTTGGTTAATCCAAGCGGGCAATTCACAGTTCGAATTGAGATAAGCATCAACAAGTGCTGGAAGGGAGTGAATACCAAGAGAGATGGGTGGTTTATAAGGCACGAGTGCCAGGCATGGAGGAGTCTCTTGCTGAGGAGCCGCAGAGGTAAAAGGGCCTTGATACACCACCATGTCCATACATTGAGGAGTTTCGATAGAAGGAGCAGCAGTAGACGCAGCAGGAGGAGAGAATGCAAATTCAGCTTCCTGAAGATCCAGCGACATGAAACGCACATCTTCATAAACTTCAGGCCTGGAAAATGGAAGAAGGAGATCTTCATAGGTAGGCTTAGTGGGCCAGAGAGGAGTATGTGGTGCATGGCAGAGAGCCTCAACTTGAGATTTGAGAGCCCGAAGGTTACGGGTGAAGATCTCATTATTTCGATCCAATTTGCGATCCAAAAGACCCTGAGCCACAACAGCATCAATGCTCAAATCCTTTTTGAGTTGAGTGATTTTTGTATCAATGGCTGTTTCGAGATTGTCAATGCTGGACTTCAATTCAGTATACTATTCCTCGCTGAGAGAGAATCTCCTATGATAAAGGATGGGAGATACTGGGGCAGGAGCAGATTGCAGATTTGGTGAGGAATGTTGGACTTGGGGAGCAGGTGGATTTGAAGGAGCAATTGGACTTGAAGGAGGTAATTGGACTGGAGGAGGTGGTTGGACTGGTGATGGAGGAGCTGTATCCTGTTGGACTTGAGATGGAGGAGGGATAGGAGGCAGAGCTGGTAAACGAAGTGCAGGAGGAGGAGGTGTAGGATTCTGATCAATGGGAAGGGGCACAGAGGAGGGAGTAGACATGTCCTCTGAAAGAATTATCCTTGAGGAAGGGACATGACGTCTTCGTATTAAAGGAGGAGGGTGAAAGCTAGAAGCCTGAGATTGAGAGGGGGAAATAACAAATACTGGTATCTCAAAGCCATCCCCTCCTTCAACAGTGGACTCCTCTAACAGGTTAAGTTTTCTCTTTCCCTTTTTGGCAACAGCTGCCTTAGCAGTATTTCTCTTCGTAATAGTTAGCACAAGCTCCCCTGCTCTAGTTCTCTTAATTCCCATTTTGCTCAGAGTGGTTTTGGAATAGTAACTGGAGGGTTTAAGAGTGACAGGATCTTCATCCTTAGGAAATACAACCTCAAGCTTAGCTAGTATCTTCATTAAAAGCAGGTTGTAAGGTAGAGAGGTAGCCCTTGATGACACTGCCAGAATCATCCTTCGAACAACTACATATCCAATATTGAAGGGGGTCTTGTAGTAGAGTGCAAACAGAACAAAAAGTTCCATGGCACTTACTTCGTCGTGGTGACCACCCTTAGGGACAATATTGTACCCTATCATCTGATGAAATAGTCTAGCCCTAGCGGTCAGGTGTTTGACCTTTAAATGATCAGAGATATGGTTTGGGCTCAAGGCAATGGTTTTAAGAAAACTGAGACCATCATCGGTACCAAAGAACGGAGGCTCAGTGCCGGATACATATTTATAGGGGCAGCTATCTAGGTGAAGGCACTCCAAAATGCCATTAATGAATTGAGGAGTAATTTCAATGTGCTTGTTATACACATAGCTTTTGATAGTAGAGAAATCAGAGGTAAAACTTAGATTGTCATAGAACATTTTAATGGCTTCTGGGTAATAGAATGAATCTACATCAAAAAGACCTAGTAACCCGAGATCCTTCAAGGGTTCGACAATATTCATACCAGCTAAGTCATCAAAGTAGATACCTCGACTGGAAATTAATGACTTGAACTGAAAGTCGTCATGGTATCTCAACTCAGCAGCTTCTGAAAGAAAGAAGAGAGATGGCCATGCTTTTGCACGAGGGATCACTCGTGGAGGACGTGCTGAAGTTTTGGCCTTCTTCTGGACCGGTTTGGAAACGGCGCGGGAGGAGGAACCCTGATAATCCATGGGAAGAATAGGATTCGAGAGAGACGATTGGAAGGGAAGGGGTTTCTCTGAAAGAGCGCGAAATGTGAAGCGTCTTTGAGAAGAAGCAGAGTTAAATGAAAAAAGGGCATCGCCCGACGAGATGGAGTCACACGTGTAAGACAGATTAACCGATGGGTCACACGTGTCGGTAGATTTAAGAATGCAAATACATCTTCCGATGCCTATAGAAAAACACAGCATCTACCGATGCCTTCCGATAGACATGCATCTTCCGATGCCTATTGAAAAACTCAGCATCTACCGATGCCATCACAGAAGGAAATGCTCTAACACTCAGGAATTTCCTACAGATGAATAAACTTAGTTTTTCTCAACCCGAATGAGGCCTAGCCTTATTCTAATATTATTGAATGTCTTTTCATCCAAAGGCTTGGTAAAGATGTCAGCTAGTTGGTCTACTGAATTAACAAATTCTAAGGATATATCACCTCTTTGTACATGATCACGAATGAAGTTATATCTTACATCAATATGTTTGGTTCTAGAATGCTGAATAGGATTTTTAGATATGTTAATTGCACTAGTGTTGTCACACCGAATAGGAATCCTATCATAGAACAGATTATAGTCCTCTAGAGTTTGCTTCATCCAAAGCATTTGTGCACAGCAACTGCATGCAGCAATATATTCATTCTCAGCAGTTGACAATGCAACAGAATTCTGTTTCTTAGAATACCAGGAAACTAAATATTCACCAAGGAATTGACATGTTCCACTGGTGCTTTTCCTATCTACTAGACTACCAGCATAGTCAGAAACTGAGTATCCAATCAGATCAAAAGAAGTACCTTTAGGATACCATAACCCTAAGTCAGGAGTTCCACTTAAGTATTTAAAAATCCTTTGACAGCAGTTAAGTGAGATTCCTTAGGAGCAGCTTGAAATCTGGCACACAAACAAAACACTAAAAGAAATATCTGGCCTACTTGCAGTCAGATAAAGCAAAGACCCTATCATACCACGATATTTCTTAATATCTACATTTATTCTATGTTCATCTTTATCCAATTTTGTTGTGATACTCATGGGAGTTTTAGAAGATTTGACAGATTCTAAACCAAATTTCTTTAGGAGTTCCTTGATGTATTTTTCTTGACAGAAGAAAATTCCATCAGGAGATTGACAAATCTGAAATCCTAAGAGGAATTTTAACTCCCCCATCATACTCATCTCAAATTCACTTTGCATGAGAGAGGAAAATTCATTACACAAGTTGACATTAGTTGATCCAAAAATAATGTCATCAACATAAATTTGAACTAACAGAATGTCATTATCCTTTTGCTTGGTAAATAGAGTTGAATCTGTATTTCCCCTTTTGAAATTCCTTCCCTCAAGGAAGTTCTTCAATCTATCATACCAAGCTCTAGGAGCCTGTTTAAGTCCATAAAGAGCCTTCTTAAGTCTATAAACATGATCAGGTTTCGCATAGTCTTCAAATCCTAGGGGCTGCTCTACATAAACTTCTTCCATGATATATCCATTTAAAAAAGCACTCTTTACATCCATTTGAAAGAGTGTGAAGTTTTTGTAGCAGGCAAAGGCTAAGAGCATTCTAATGGATTCTAGCCTAGCTACAGGTGCAAAGGTTTCCTCAAAATCAATTCTTTCTTCTTGATTGTAACCTTTGGCAACTAGCCTAGCTTTGTTTCATACTACAATCTCATTTTCATCCATTTTATTCTTATAAACCCACTTAGTTCCAATAATAGGGTGATCAACAGGTTTTGGAACAAGTTCCCAAACATTGTTCCTTTCGAATTGGTTTAGTTCATCTTGCATTGCAACAATCCAATTTTCATCCAATTCGGCTTCCTCAAACTTCTTAGGCTCTATCTGAGAAATAAATGCCACATTGACACAGAGATTCCTAAGGGAGGATCTAGTCTTGACTCCTAAAGAAGGATCACCTAAAATTTCATCTATTGGATGGTCTTTGACATACTTCCAATCTCTAGGAAGAGTAGGATTTTCATCCTTGACATAAACAATATCTAAAGAAGTAGAGAAGTAGAGGAAGGTTCTAGAGATTTTTCTACTTGGGGAGGATCACTAGGCTTTTCTAAGGAAAGAGAATCCAGTTGTTTATCCAAAATATCATCCTCATCCACATTGATTGTGGGTTGAGGGGACTCATCAAAGTTAACATGAACTGACTCCTCTACAACTAGAGTTCTCCTATTGAATACTCTATAAGCTTTGCTGGAAAGGGAATAACCCAGAAAAATTCCAAGATCAGATTTGGAATCGAATTTTCCTAAGTTATCCTTAGTGTTTAGAATGAAACATTTGCTTCCAAAAGCTCTAAATACTTAACAGAAGGTGTTTACCATTCCAAAGCTCATAGGGAGTTTTCTCAAGAATAGGTCTTATGGATACCCGATTAAGCACATAACAAGCTGTTGAAACAGCTTCTGCCCAGAAATATTTTGGAAGGGAATTCTCATTAAGCATAGTCCGAGCTAGCTCTTGGAGAGACCTATTTTTCCTCTCAACAACACCATTTTACTGAGGGGTTCTAGGGGAAGAGAAATTGTGCTCAATTCCATACTTGAGACACAAGAGTTCAAATTTCTCATTTTCAAATTCTCCACCATGATCACTACGAATAGCAACTATGGTGAGCTCCTTTTCATTTTGAACTTTTTTCCTAAAACTAAAAAAGGTGTCAAAAGTCTCATCCTTAGACTTCAGAAAGTGAACCCAAGTAAATCTAGAAAAATCATCAACAATGACAAATGCATAGAATTTTCCTCCTAAGCTGGCTATATTTGAAGGACCGAAGAGGTCCATGTGAAGGAGTTGGAGAGGCTTAGAAGTAGAAATTGCATTCTTCGATGCAAATGAGCTTTTGATCTGCTTGCCCATTTGGCAGGCATCACAAACCTTATCCTTTTCAAAGGATATCTTAGGGATTCCTCTAACTAAATTCTACTTAGTAATCTTAGCTAAGGTATCCATCCCTATATGTCCTAATCTCCTATGCCAGATCCAACAGTCATTAGAAGAATTAACAGCAAAACATTTTTCATTATCACAAACAAAATTATCTAAGTCAATAACATAGATATTCTTTTTCCTGAAACCAGTAAAGAGAACCTTGCTATTAGATATATCCTTAATAATACAGGAATTTTTCTTAAAGACTACTTTGTAACTCTTATCACATAATTGACTGATGCTCAGCAGGTTTTATTTTAGACCTTCGACTAACAGAACATTTTCTATAATAATATTATCAGGATTACCTATATTGCCGATGCCAACAATTTTACCCTTCTGGTTTCCACCAAAAGTGACGTTTCCTTTTTTTTGTTGACAACAGCAAACATGGATGCATCTCCAGTCATGTGCCTAGAACAGCCACTGTCCAGGTACCACTGATTTCTTATTGGAGACACATCATCCTGCAAAACAGAGATCAAGTAGTCTTCTTAGGTACCCAAATCTTTTGGGTCCTAGTGTTAGTTTTCGTTCCTTTGGGAACCCATTGCAACTTACTCCCAGTTTTCTTATTGTTTGTTTTTAATGGACATTCAAATGATTTATGTCCTACTTCATTGCATGCATGACAGATAGTGGATTTTATAAAAAGATTTTTATATGTTTTCTTTTTACTAATCCCGTCATACCCTAGGCCAGTTTTATCAAACTGCACTCTCTGGCTGCTCAATAACATGTTCAGATTTTTACTACCTTCAGTGAAATTCAGAACAAGTCTACTTACCATCTCATTTTTCTTTTTGAGTACAGAGACTTCCTTATCATGCACATTATGTTCATTGGCGTGATTCTCAATTAGGCTCGCATTTTTCTTTTTCAACATGTTATACTTAGTCTTAAGCATGCCAAATTGTTTAACCAAGTCATTGAAGGCATCAATTAGATTACCTTCATTGTCATCACTATCACTGTCACTTAAAATACTAGAAGAAGAAGAACTAACCTTGTCCTCGTGCGCCATGAAGCACAGGTTTGCTACTTCCTCATCTTCTGATGAAGAGGTATCTTCTTCACTATCATCCCAAGTTGCCTTCATAGCCTTCTTCTTAAACTTCTTGGGATACCTCTTTGCTTGTGGACAATCTGCCTTCATATGACCAGGCTTTCCACACCCAAAACATGTGATCTCCTTGTCCTTTTGAGACTTCTCACCCTTTGGAAATCTTTTTCCCTGCATCCTCTTTCGTTGCAGGAATTTGCTGAATCTCCTGGTAATAAGGGCAATGTCCTCATCTTCTTCTTCTTCCTCAGATTCATCTGGTTTGCTTGAAGAGGCTTTGAGGGCTATGTCCTTTCTCTTGGAGATCTCCTTTTCCTTGAGATCCTCCTTGTCATTGGCCCTCATGGTTATCTCATGAGTCATCAGAGAGCCAATGAGTTCCTCGAGCTTGAGAACCTTAAGATCCCGAGCCTCTTGTATTACTGTCACCTTTGGTTGCCAGGCTCTTGGTAGGCATCTCAAAATTTTTTTTACCTGTTCTTCACTTGAGTAAATCTTACCGAGAGCTTTTAAACCATTAGTAATGTTAGTGAACCGAGTAAACATAGATGAAATAGGTTCATCCTTTAACATGGTAAAAAGTTCATACTCGTGAACTAACATACTTAACTTGCTCTCTTTAACCTGATTTGTGCCCTCGTGTGTGACCTCTAATAAGTGCCAAATCTCTTGGGCACTCTCACACCCTTGTACTCTATTAAATTCGTTTCTATTCAGAGCACAGTACAGGGTATTTATAGCCTTGGCATTTAAGCTCAAGTTCTTTTTATCTGTATCATTTAGTTCATGTGAAGCTTTGGGGACCTTCACACCATTCTCTGTTTTGACAGCAATGTAAGGACCATTTTCTATGTTATTCCATAGTTCATAGTCCACAGCCTAAACGAATATTCTCATTCTGGACCTCCAGTAGACATAATCACTCACATGGAAGAAAGGAGGTCTATTTGTTGCTTGACCTTCTATTTGTGTGGTGTTAGTGTTGAATGCCATTGTGAAAATATATAACACAGAGTGTTTAAACACAGCTTAGACAATGATAACCTTGCTCTGATACCAATTGTAGGATCGAGATTATCTAAGAGGGGGGGTGAATTAGACCTTTTTAATTTTAATTTCAAATCTAACCAAATTTCTCTCTTGAATAAACAACTTATAGATTAATAATAGCAGACAACTAAATAAAGTGAAGAGAGAGAGAGAGAAATTCAACACCACAGATTTTAACGTGGTTCGGCCAAACTGCCTACGTCCACGCTCCAAGGCTCCCCCTTGAAGATTCCTTACTTCTCCTCAACGAGAGATGCTGATCGAACTTTGCGGGCTTCGATCCACAGCCTTACACAATCCTGGATTGAACTTTTTGGGCGTCAATCCACTGCCTTACAGGGTTTTCAGATTGAATGACAGATTACGCTAATCTACCAACTCTCAAAAACAGAATCTCAAGTTTTGGAATAGAGAGATGTAGATGGAGAATACAGAGTATGATTCGCACGTTAGGGCTCAATAAAAAATTTGCAAAAGTTGTATCTTCGTGCTCTAACCTCGGCTTAAATACTCTGTCTTCTTTTTCAGCTCTGAATTGAATGCTTCTTTCTTCAAATGGAAAATGTTACCGTTGGAAAGCATCCGTACTAGATCAGGTAGCCGTTGCCGTCTGTAGTTGCAAGTCGTCGTCGCCATTAAAGTTCTGGAGTTAATACTGAAAACGACGTCACTGTAGCTTCACAGTTATTTTGAATTCTGGCGGAAGATCATTGGTGGAAGCAGCTTTAATTCAATCGCCACATCATCGGTATGTGTTGCTCTAAGAGTCCATCAGTATATGCAACTTAAAAGTTATCGGCAGATATATCTTCAACGCCATCGGCAGGTGAAGCTTGAAAAACCATCGGCAGGTGTATCTTGAACTTCATCGGCAGGTGTATCTTGAACTTCATCGGCAGGTGCACGCTTTACAGCGCCATCGGCAGATGTATCTTCAACGCTATCGGCAGATGTATCTTCAAATGTCATCGGCAGATGCAAGTCTTGAACTCCATCGGCAGATGCATTAGCGCTGAACTGCCATCGGCAGAAGTAAAAATATATGCGCTGAACCGCCATCGGCATGTGCAACTTCACACGCCATTGGTATGAGTATCTTGACAAAGCCATCGGCAGAAGCACTATTAAACTCCATCGGTATATGTCGTCTAGCGATCGGTTGAAGTAGGCTTTGAACGACTTCTTCTTTTGTCGTTTTATCGATCGGTAGATGAAGGCCATCGGCAGAAGCCTTCTTTGCTTTGTTGTTTAGCGATCGGTATATGTCTATTTTTAACAACTCATCGGCAGATGAGTTTTCAGCCCTGTACACTTAATCACGATTGTTAAACAACTAAAATACCCTTTCCAAGGGCATTTCCAACAGATTAAAACACTAATGCATATTCGTTATTCTCATTCACTTAACATAATCAAATTACAATATTAACCATTCAAATACATCATCAAAAATATATTTAGACTTAAACATCATTTAACTCAACAATAGATATCATGCCGACGTTGACGTATGAAGAAAGGCCCATACAGATTTTGGATACTTCACTCAAGGTGCTTTGAAACAGGGTAGTCCCATTGGTGAAAGTTTTATGGCGCAATCATAATGTGGAGGAAGCCACTTGGGAAAGACAGCAGGACGTTAGAGCCCAATATCTGGAGCTATTCACTTAAGCAAATTTTTGGGATAAAATTTTTGTTAAGGTGGGTGAATGTAACACCCGTATTTTGGCTATGTAATCATTCCCCGAATTATTAAGCGGGATTAATTTATATTAGTACAATGAATGTTTTAATGAATTTGGCAGAGTGTTTAATGGAAAAAACCGAATTGACGAACTAATTAACAAATTAGTTGGAAACCAATGAGAGGCAAATTAGGAAGCCAATTAAGGTTGGTGGGAGGAAGCCAATAGATGGATGCCAAGTGTTCAACTTGTTGAACAAGCCATGTTCTTCCTCCTACGTGAAACCCTCCTCATTTCTCTTCTCTGTTCTCTCCACTCCTCTCTACTTCTCTCTTCTAGACGACAAATGACCATCGAAGCTCCTCCAATCTCCTCAGTTTCATTCTATTTCTCTCGCTAAGGTATCATCTACTAATAAGTGGAAGATATGAGAAGAATTCAACACCACACTTTTAACGGTGGTTTCGGCCAAACTCCTACGTCCCACGCTCCAAGGCTCCCCCTTGAAGATTCCTTACTTCTCCTCAACGAGAGATGCTGATCGAACTTTGCGGGCTCGATCCACAGCCTTACACAATCCTGGATTGAACTTTTTGGGCGTCAATCCCTGCCTTACAGGGTTTTCAGATTGAATGAAGATTACGCTAATCTACCAACTCTCAAAACAGAATCTCAAGTTTTGGAATAGAGAGATGTAGATGGAGAATACAGAGTATGATTCGCACGTTAGGGCTCAATAAAAAATTTGCAAAAGTTGTATCTCGTGCTCTAACCTCGGCCTTAAATACTCTGTCTTCTTTTCAGCTCTGAATTGAATGCTTCTTTCTTCAAATGGAAAATGTTACCGTTGGAAAGCATCCGTACTAGATCAGGTAGCCGTTGCCGTCTGTAGTGCAAGTCGTCGTCGCCATTAAAGTTCTGGAGTTAATACTGAAACGACGTCACTGTAGCTTCACAGTTATTTTGAATTCGGGCGGAAGATCCATTGGTGGAAGCAGCTTTAATTCAATCGCCACATCATCGGTATGTGTGCTCTAAGAGTCCATCAGTATATGCAACTTAAAAGTTATCGGCAGATATATCTTCAACGCCATCGGCAGGTGAAGCTTGAAAAACCATCGGCAGGTGTATCTTGAACTTCATCGGCAGGTGTATCTTGAACTTCATCGGCAGGTGCACGCTTTACAGCGCCATCGGCAGATGTATCTTCAACGCTATCGGCAGATGTATCTTCAAATGTCATCGGCAGATGCAAGTCTTGAACTCCATCGGCAGATGCATTAGCGCTGAACTGCCATCGCAGAAGTAAAATATATGCGCTGAACCGCCATCGGCATGTGCAACTTCACACGCCATTGGTATGAGTATCTTGACAAAGCCATCGGCAGAAGCCTATTAAACTCCATCGGTATATGTCGTCTAGCGATCGGTTGAAGTAGGCTTGAACGACTTCTTCTTTTGTCGTTTATCGATCGGTAGATATGAAGGCCATCGGCAGAAGCCTTCTTTGCTTTGTTGTTTAGCGATCGGTATATGTCTATTTTTAACAACTCATCGGCAGATGAGTTTTCAGCCCTGTACACTTAATCACGATTGTTAAACAACTAAAATACCCTTTCCAAGGGCATTTCCAACAGATTAAAACACTAATGCATATTCGTTATTCTCATTCACTTAACATAATCAAATTACAATATTAACCATTCAAATACATCATCAAAAATATATTTAGACTTAAACATCATTTAACTCAACAATAGATATCATGCCGACGTTGACGTATGAAGAAAGGCCCATACAGATTTTGGATACTTCACTCAAGGTGCTTTGAAACAGGGTAGTCCCATTGGTGAAAGTTTTATGGCGCAATCATAATGTGGAGGAAGCCACTTGGGAAAGACAGCAGGACGTTAGAGCCCAATATCTGGAGCTATTCACTTAAGCAAATTTTTGGGATAAAATTTTTGTTAAGGTGGGTGGAATGTAACACCCGGTATTTTGGCTATGTAATCATTCCCCGAATTATTAAGCGGGATTAATTTTATATTAGTACAATGAATGTTTTAATGAATTTGGCAGAGTGTTTAATGGAAAAACCGAATTGACGAACTAATTAACAAATTAGTTGGAAACCAATGAGAGGCAAATTAGGAAGCCAATTAAGGTTGGTGGGAGGAAGCCAATAGATGGATGCCAAGTGTTCAACTTGTTGAACAAGCCATGTTCTTCCTCCTACGTGAAACCCTCCTCATTTCTCTTCTCTGTTCTCTCCACTCCTCTCTACCTTCTCTCTTCTAGACGACAAATGACCATCGAAGCTCCTCCAATCTCCTCAGTTTCATTCTATTTCTCTCGCTAAGGTAATCATCTACTAAAGTTAACTAGCTTGGACAAGTTAAAACTCTAGTTTGTTGAAGTTTAGGGTTAATATCCGACCGTGTATATTACAGGTTTGTGAATCACCGAGAGCATATACACGAACAAAGCTTGCAACTTCCCAGACAACAAATAAGTTCATACACGTAGGTTGGCCCTTAAGGCCCTACATCACGGAGATACTAGGCTAAAAATGTCGTCGGGATTATCATTGGGTCGATGATTCGGCCATAAGTTTTATGCCATGCTCAATGCATGGTTTAGATTTCTTGTTATTTATGCGTGCTTTGAACTGTTTTTCCAGAATGTTAAGTCTGTGCACAATGAATGTTCATGCATACACGTTTTTTCCGAAAGTCATGCAAATATTTTCTGCACACGGTTTGAAGTTAAGAAAGATAAAACCTGTAATGTAATGTTCGGTTAAGTGTGGGACGAGGACTGGCCCCATGTTCTGTTATGTTCTGTATTCTTGTAATGTGCCTGAAAGTGCACCCCTGTTATGTGCCTGATAGTGCACTCTCCAGTTCCCCTATAAGCTCCACTTATACCCCCCTGACAGATAAAAATAATGTAATGTAATGTCACTGTATTTCGAAAGTTCATGCATAGCATATGCATCACTGCATTATATGTTCTTACTGAGCTTTAGGCTCATAGTTGAACTCCCTGATGTAGGTACGGACCCCGTGGATGAGGATTTTGTGCCTCAGGCCGACGATTAGGTGGTTGGTGGCACGAGCTTTTGGGGGTGGTTGCGGCAGCCAGACACATTTCTGACCCGAGAGAGTGAAGTTTTTAAAGTGAAGGTCGTGTGTGTAGACTTTGTGTTTATGTTTTTAAAACTTCTGTTTGGTGAATTCTTGAAGTGTATGTCAAGTTCTGTACAGCTTCTGAGATTTTAAAACGGTGTATAGACTCTGTGTTGATGTTTTTTTAAACCTCTGTTTGACAGTTGATTGTATATTTTTAAATATTTTGGAACTGTTTGGAATATTTCCCTTTTAGGTTGTGCATGGATTGTCTCGAGTTTTAGAGCTATCCATGCAGTTTGTTTTCTTGAATTTCAGTCATGTTGTCAAGCATGTTTTAAAACTTTGTTTTGAATCGTATTTTTGGGGGTTTCAAGCTTTTATGCCTTCTGTTTTATGTCTTCCTGTAAAACAGTCGTCCACGCCTTCTGTAAAATAGTCGTCCACGCCTTCTATAAAACAGTTGTCCATTTTGTTCTGTGAACAGTCGTCCACGCTGTTTTCTAAAACAGTCGTCCATGCCTTCTGTAAAATAATTGTCCATTCTGCCTTTAAAATAGTCATCCACGCCTTCTCTGAAACAGTCGTCCATGCCTTCTATAAAACAGTCGTCCGTGCCTTCTGTAAAACAGTTGTCCATTCTGTTCTGTGAACAGTCGTCCACGCCTTCTTTAAAACAGTCGTCCACAGCTTTTGCACTTCAGTTGTCCACAGCTTCTGCACTTCTATCGTCCACAGCTTCTGCACTTCTATCGTCCATAGCTTCTGCACTTCAGTTGTCCACAGCTTTTGCACTTCTATCGTCCACAGTTTCTGCATTTCAGTTGTCCACTCCAGTTTTAAAAGTAAAAGTTCAAAAAAAAAAAATAGTCCACGTTTTAAAATGTTTCGAGTGAGGCTCTTCAACCCCGATCGGGTCGGGGGTCGTCACAGGAAGACTTGTGTGAGAATATTGACGATATCGAAGTGTTGGAGTACTCATTTCCCAAGTCGTAGCATCAAACATATGATACAATAATGGTATAAATTCTTGATCTTTTATATTTGATCTAAATTAATATGATAAAGATATGTTTCTCAATCACATATGATTATTAATGCAATGTGATTAATGATCTTTTATTGTTTTGAAGTTTTTTAAAAAATATATTTTTTGATAAAATACAGTTTACATACATTATCGGTGTTATGAATACTGGTAACTTCTGTCGTGTGAGGGATCCTAAAAAACCAAAAGAGACATACTCATATTTAGTCATTAATATACTAAGCATTCCACGTTTAAAAAAATAAGATGAAGTACAAATTAAATCCTAAATTTTGGGGGTTTATTCAACTAATTTTTGAACTTTTTTTTTAATAAAAGAAACCTTAAACTTGAAATTCATTCAACTTAAACCTCGATTTTTTTTTGAATAAAAAGAATCTCAGTCTTTGCATTGTAAACAAAATAAATCTTAAACCGATGCTTTTGAGTTTGCTCGATTTAGCCGATGTTTTTTATTTTAATTTTTGTTTCAATTGGACTCAAATTTTGGTCGGTCTTAGGAATTTTATACTTTGTTTTTGTTAGTTTGGTTCTTTTTTTGAAATTAAAAATATATAAATAGAATTATACCCAAACAATTTTCTTTTAACAAATTAGATCCGTACCTTTTGATTGTGAGCAAATCATCTCTTGTTGTTGTAGATCCGTTAAATCCATCAATGTAGCAAATGACAATCTAATTTTTTGACACATCACTGAAAATGACATTTTACATTCACTCAAAGAAGAGATCATTGATCAAGTCGGCCCATCAAAGTTGATGAGTTGGTCCACCAAAGTGAATCGTCTAGGCCAGTCTTAGGCGAGAAAGAGGAGCTCGACTGGACTCAGTACTGTAGTGTGTAGTGGGAAGAGTGATTAGCTTGCCCACTTGCCAACACTATACAGAAAACAATGCTTCAAAATGAAGATGAAAACTTCTTACAAGTAAGCTATTGAATTCAAACTTTAAAATAAAATTAAGCATTTTTTTAGAACCCATTTAGCTCTTACTTAAAATGGGTTGAAATTTTAAAGGAAAACATTGATAATAGTTTATAATAACCTATTTCATTATTTTATATAAGACTTTAGAGAAAAATACAATATAAACACTATCGTTTGGGGGATTTAGACTTTAACTTTTTTTGTCGACAAATTGAATATGAGCATAACAACTGCCAGCACTCTAAACCTTATAGTTAGAATTTCTGTTGATTATCACAATGGATGCCCAGTACCGAGAGTTGTTTTGACTACTAACACTAACAACAGAAGCTAGTAGACTTGCGATGCGGATATCCAAGGAGTCTGTGTGTAACGTCCCTTAGTGTTTCTAATACAATATTGACTGCTTTGGGTCGGAACCCGCACATATTTGTTCATGGAGTTAGCCCAAAACATATTGTACTAGGTAAAGAGAGAAACTCTATTTATAAACTATACATTTTTACTCTCCTAAGCGATGCGAGATTGTGCACCCTTACAGGTATAGGCTTGGCCTCACTGGACTTTCCTTGCCTTCACATAGCGGGTTGTCACAATTTCCCCCCTTCGGGATCCGACGTCCTTGTCGGCCACATTTCCTGTTGGGCAGTGGCTATGATACAATTTGTAATGTCCCCTAGTACTTGTTAGAATTTGGTGTGACCCGAATTCTAGTTGGGCTCGTATATCAATATTAGGGTTTTACGTTTTCTCTATATATTGATGTTTGAGTCACAAAACTCATTGTACCGAATTGATATTAGTGATTCTCTTCTCTGCCCGTGGTTTTTTCCCTTTCTAAGGTTTCCACGTAAAATTCGGTGTCCATTATTTTCTCGTTTTCTTTTTTGATTCTCTGATCGTTCGTTACAGGTGGATTAGGGCATCTAATCCTAACAACTGGTAATAGAGCTTCAGGTTAAAGTGGCTTTCGAAAATCAGACTTTGATTATTCGAAGGGTATTGAATAATTTCAGGTTTGCAAATTTCAGTTGTGAAAGTTTGCAATTTTGTTTGGAAAAAGAAAATAGAAAAGAAATATTTCTTTTCAGTGATTTGTAGGAAGAACAAATTTGGAGGAAATAAAAAAAGAAAAAAGAAAAAGTTGTTTTGTCTTCTTCTTTAGCTACGAAACAGAGAAGAAAAAGTTTGGGTTGTGTTTTCTTAGATTCACTTAAAGGAGGAAGCTTTCTTCAACAGATAGGAGTTTGGTTCTTTCTCTAGACTTTCTTCACGCGAAGAACAGAGGCCACTTGACGCCGCCGACCGCCGCGCGAAAGAGAATCGCTGCGCGCAAGATTGAAGCGTGGCTGTCAAGCAGGATAAGAATGCCGCTGCCGTCTGACCGCGAAGAACAATGGGAGCCCTAGACGCCGTTCAAAGCCAAAATCGCTGTCGTCGCTCCGATTGGAAATTGCCGAACGCCGCCAATCAAAGAAGAGACTCCGACAATCGACCAAGAAGGGTCGAGTCGCCGCCGCTGCCGAGGAGGAGAAGAAATTCTCCTATTTGCGTTGCTCCAGCGTAGTCTCCAACTTTGTGATATTTTGGGATTAAAATATCAGTATTGAGAAATTGATTATTGGGGCTGAGTAAGAATTGGAAATATCAATTTTTTGTTAGGCGATTTTTGTTGGTTCAGAATTTATTTGGAATTTATGTTTTTTGTGGAATTCTGTTGGCGATATATGATATTGGGTGAACTGTGAAGGCGAAGGGAAGAGTTTCAAAATTCGAAATTTTGTTGAATTTCAATATTTGAAAAGCTCTGATTCTGGGAGAAATATTTGGACAAGGTTATCGATTCAGATATTTTTGGGCTCGGATAATTTATTTGGCGGATCTACTAGCATTGTGGAGATTGATTATTGAGTTGAATAATTAATCGGGAAATTATCTGTTTGTTGGGCGTTCTTGGATCAGAATATTTTGGAGGATTTATTCTGAATATTTGAGATCAATTATTGGGGCTGAATAATTAATCTGGAAATATCTGTTTTGAACATTGATTATTGATAACAATGGCAGGTGAAGATAGCACAAGACACGGTATTGGGATATTCGATAGGACAGATTTTGCATTTTGAAGAATGCAAATCGAGGATTACTTGTACGGGAAAAAACTTCGTCTTCCCTTGAGTGTGAAACCAGAGAAGATGGAAGACAGTGAGTGGAATATCCTTGATAGACAGGTTTTGGGAGTCGTCCGATTGACGCTAGCCAAAAGCGTTGCTCACAACGTGGCGAAGGAGAAGACCACTACGAGCCTGATGAAGGCTCTATCTGATATGTACGAGAAACCATCTGCAAACAATAAGGTATTTCTTATGAAAAAGCTTTTTAATCTGAAGATGATTGATGGTACTTCTGTCGCAGCGCATCTAAATGAATTCAATACGATTTTCAATCAATTGCTATCTGTGGAAATTGATTTTGTGGACGAGGTTCGTGCTCTAATTTTGTTAGCGTCTCTACCGAACAGCTGGGAGCCTATGAGGGCAGTAGTTAGTAACTCAGTTGGAAGTGCTAAAATGGTATTCACCGATGTGAGGGATCGTATTTTTGCTTAGGAGGTTCGTAAGATCGATTCTGGTGAAACATTGACAGACTCAGCTTTGAATATTGAAAATAGGGGTAGATCCAGATCCAAGTCGAAAAATGGAAGAGGTCAATCCAAGTCTTAGAGAATACTTAAGTGCTGGAATTGTGGCAAGCAGGGTCACATGAAGAAAGATTGCAGAGCATTGAAGAAGAACGATAATGACACAGGTGACGGAGCAAATGCAGTAACAGAATACATCACTAACGCGTTGCTTCTTTCAGTTGACAGCCCGATAAACTCATGGGTTTTGGACTCGGGAGCATCCTTTTACACCACCGCACACAAAGAATTAATGGAGAATTATGTGGCTGGAAACTATGAGAAAGTCTACCTTGCAGATGGTGAGCCATTGGATATTGTGGGCATCGGTGACATCAAACTGAAGATGGAAAATGAGTCTGTTTGGAAGATCAGTAAAGTGAGACACGTGCCAGGGTTGATGCGAAATCTGATTTCAATTGGACAGCTTGATCGTGTAGGTCACAATGTCAATTTCAGAAATAATGATTGGAAGGTGACTAAAGGAGTGATGGTCGTCGCTCGAGGTTACAAAACAGGAACTCTATACATGACTTCTACATGCAGAGACACAATTGCTGTTGTTGATAGCTCAAAAAACACAGAGTTTTCATATTGCAGATTGGGCCACATGAGCGAGAAAGAAATGAAACTTCCTGTCAAGATTGGTCAGATTCCATAGTTGAAATCTTTTGAACATGAGTTGTAACACCCGACAACTTCGAACAGGTGAACTTTCTTTTTTTAGAAAAATAGAATTAACTGCTACCTTTGTTTAAATTTATTTCTTTGGTCGGAAATTTGGGCGCCAAAGTTTAATTAGTTCTTGTTATAAAATTAGGTTTGGTGGCAAACTTGTAAATAGCCTAGCTCAATAGTGTATAAATAGAAAATGGAAATCCTAAAACCTCACAAAAACCTCCCTCAGCCGACTTTCCCCTTTCAGCCGACTCTCTTTCCCTCAGCTCCCTTCCCTGTTCCTCCTTCAGTGTAACACCCGGTTCTATCGAACCAGCTCTTTTATTATTAATGGTATACACCTGATTAATCAATAATTTATGTAGGGTTATTAAATGACTAGGCAAGGGCACTAGAGTAAATTTACAATTTTCAAAAAGTAGATAACGTATTTAAGGAAAGAGGGTTGGGTTTAATGCACTGTAGCCGCCACCAATTTCATACTTTTCCTGTTCGAGTTTTCAACTCAAGCAGCCGAGCTCTCTAGGCAATTTTCCTCGCCCGATTCTCCTTCAACTTAGGTAAGTTTTCCTCATTTCTCTTAAGATATAGTGGTTAGTTACCTGAGGGAGTACAATGTGAGGATTTTGAAGGTGCTGAGATTGAGCGTAGGTTCGGGTTCTTAGAGATAAAAGGGATTACACGGGTAGCAGAGTTTCAAATCGGTTTCCTCAATCTTATTATTGATTTTTGGTAAGGTCTAGTGAGAGTTGGATTAATGTATTGCCATAAACTTAGGTAAGCGAGCTTTTGGAGTAGTTGAAACCAAGCATCACCAGGAGAGCCAGGTAAGTAAAGTTTGCTTGTGTCTTCGGGCCTACATCACAAAACGTTAGGGTTTGTTTGCTAGAATGTGTTGGTATGTCATGCATCATGTTTTAAAAATAAACGAAAATGAATTTGAATGCATGTCAGCATGGTGAGGATTGAACATATTGAAACAGTTATGTGAATCAGTTTTACTGTTAAGGGAACTAATCTGCCCCTTAATGAGACAGTGGATATTTATACTTTGGGAGAATTGATCCAACTTCCAATTTCACAGGGGGATCTGAACATGTGAATCAAATTTAATGTTAAGGGAACTAATCCACCCCTTAATGAGACAGTGGATATTTATACTTTGGGAGGGTTGATCCGAATCCCAACTTCACAGGGGGATCTGAACAGAAATGAAGCATGAACAACTGAGTTGAGAAAGTAGAAATTGCATGTTTAGGAATTTATATTTCAGTGTTTCATTTCATTACTGCTTTACTTACTTAGCATTAGGCTAATAGATGAGTTTTGTGATGTAGGTGAAGAAGTGATAGCAGGTGTGTTTACTGAGTCTGCTGAGGACTAGACTGGTTTTGGAGTGCATCTTTGTAACAATTTGGCAGCTGATGGGGCGGTTTAACTGATGTCAGGTGGTGTGAAGGTTCAGTTGACAGCGTTTCAATTTTAGTGTGTTGAGTTTTCATAACAGTAGTGGTTTTCAATATTTCGAATATGTTCTTTTTGAGCTTTCTGATAATAGTATTTGGTTAAACTTAAACGCGATTTTATTGAATTCGAGTAATGTAAGGATTTTGAACTGTTCTAATGGTTTTAGTGAAGTAAACTCGTCTTTCTCACAGCTAGAGATGTTCTTGTATGGAATTTGAGTAGTTAAGATATCGTTCTACTTTTTGTTGAGTTTTCTGGAGTTACTTAGGGTCAGGGGTTTTCGAATGTCTTGAGTGAGTTTGCAAGTTCAACCATCGGCGAATGGGTTCGCCGGTGGATGTTGGGTGTTTGTTCGCTGATAGACATTGGCGGATCAAATCATCCGGCTGACGTCACCGGATGATGTCGAGTATTCTACTCACCGGTGGATGTCGTGTGTAAACCCGTCGGATGATGTAGAGAGTCTCTTGTCGTTTAGTGACCGGTGGATGTCGTGTGATAATCCACCGGAAGATGTAGGAAGTGTTTTGTCGTTTAGTGACCGGTGGATGTCGTGTGTTAATCTACCGGAAGATGTAGGAAGTGTTTTGTCGTTTAGTGACCGGTGGATATCGTGCGTTAATCCACCGGAAGATGTAGGAAGTGTTTTGTCGTCTAGTCACCAGTGGATGCAGTATAACGTCGATCATCCGGCTGACGTCACCGGAAAGTGTAGAGAATATTTTGTCGTTTTGTCACCGGATGATGTCTTCTATTTTCTGCTTCAGCCCTTTTTGTTGACTTGTTCAGCGGGCGATGCGTTTGACTCTTGAAACTTTTGAAATATTTTGCAATTTAAATCTTTATTCTTCTTAACATTTCAACTGAATAATCAATCATCGTACAATAGTTTTGTTTAACTCTATTTTTACTCAAATGATTTCCGCTGCAAGATTTTAAATGTCTGAGGTTTTAGAAAAAAAAAATAATATCAAATTATGACTTTCGAGCGAAGTTTCAAATTTGAACCAGAGTTTCCGAGTCATGTGCAAGTCTTGTGTAACGAACCGGGTTCAGAAAAACTCGGGGCGTTACATCCAGCGATCGACTCCCTTCGAATTTCTGGACAATGTGTTTACTGATTAGTCCTTTAAGAGTTTATTAGAGATTTAGATTCGGGTTTTCTGAGGAAGTTGAAGTATCATAGTAGATATAGCTATTAACATAGCATTTATGATTGCTGTAGATAATAAGTAGAAATGATGAATGTTGGCTGAGCCTGGGTAGTTGGTGAACCTGAACACCATTATCGTTTAGCTGAGTTTTTTTTATGCACACTAGGTAACTGATATAATGCTCGAATGGAAATGAGTTAGACTTCTAGGATATATACTTAGCTAGAGAGCTACCATTCTGGAATATTAGACTATTTAGGATTTGTTTTCTTACATTAATGCGTGAAATGACTTAAGTGGGAAAAAGCTCCAAGTGAAGAAAGACATTGCTAAGGAATCCAGGTAAGTGAGTGTGTTAAGATTTCCGACCATTAGGGCCCTGCATCACAAGGGTAGTAGGTTGAGTTTGTTTCTGATATTCGATTATGTCTGAGAAGTTGTCTATTTTAGTATAATGTTTGGAATAGTGTATGCTCTGTTTTCTGATGAACGACTCCTTCCATGGTCTCATGTTTTGAGAATGTTTATGTTCATGCATCATGATTTATTTACAGAGTATACAAAGCGTCTTACACGCATACTCTTTTATAAATGAAACAAGAAAATGAAACGTATGAAACCTTGATTAAGTGAGGGTTGGGGGTGGTATTGGCCATGTCACTGTCCAGGGACGGACCATGATTCTTGCCCGTATGGGCCATGTACACGCACTCTGCCTACCCCCTTCGGCACAAACTCCTCCTTAATCCATGATATGAAAATGATGAACAAGTATATGATTCCCACGATTTGAAAATGAGTGAGAACATAAGCTGATTTTCGATTTGATAAGAGATGTGAACTGATTTATTGAGTATTCATGTATTTGTTGTACTTCCTAACTAAGCATAGCTTATAGGTTGAACTTATGATGTAGGTGCGCGAAACAGCAGGTGAAGGACTTCACTCTAGAGAAAAGTGCCTTTAGGTCTGGTTGCCTGGTATGCTCCGGGCGATGATTTTGTGACTGAGAAACGATTTTAACCCCTGTGTGTTGCTCGTAATATGTTTTTATTAAGGTCTAAGATATGAAACATGAGTAATGATGAATTTTTCTATGATGAAGAATACTGAGATTGTTTGATACAGTTTCCTTGTCTAAAGAAGATTTTAAGACTAAGGTTCATTTGATTTCTGTAAGTCTTCCGCTACGTATTTAAGTTTAAGAATTTTCATGTTTATGTTCTGGGGATTTTTTTTATAAAAGGGTGATTATAGAAGACAGAGTTTTGAAATGTCAACTCTTCAATCGATACTCCCGGTGGATATCTGCATAAGTGTTATTGTCGGCAGTTGTGGAAATCACCCGTTTTTTTTGTTTTTTGAGCGGTGGATGTCGCTCGGCAAAAAAAGTGATCGGTGGATTTGCCGTATTTATTGTGAGCAGTGGATTCATCTGCCGAGTTAATGAAATCACGTGTGTACACGTGGTCTAAGCGATAGATTGTAGTCATTTAGTGTTTATCGATCGGTAGATGTAAGTAAAAAATGTTGTCGTTTTGGTTATCGGTAGATGCTGGCTTTATTTTGTCCGTTTGTGATTGGTAGAGTGTGGCTTTCAAGTTTTGGTCCTTTTGGATCAGTGGATTTAATGTTAATATTCACCGGTGGATTTTGATGTCATTGCGAGCGGTGGATTTTCTGCCGAGTTAATGAATCACTTGGGTAACCACGGGTCTATCGTGATCTGAGTGATTGAGTCATCCGCTGACATCATCGGTAGATGTGAGTTTTACTGTTGAGTCGTGGATACGCTCGAGGAGAAATGAGCGGTGGATGTAAACAACAGAGGTTAATTCGATTGACTATTGATTCTTTTCTTTAAATAGACATTTTCCCAAATGATTTTAAACGTCTTCGAATTTGATTGGAATTTCTTTAAAAATGTATTTATATATATACACAGAAGGAAAAAAATAAAAGGGTGGGTTGACATTTCGATTACGAATATGCTTATACAAAATTCTCGACCTGTCGGGTTTCGGGTTGTGACATGAGCTATGTGAAAGCTGCATTTTTGGGAAACAGAAACGTGTCACTTTCTTAAAGGTTGAGAAGACTCGGGAGAAGTCAGATTCTCAGGTGAAGTTTAGGTTAGGATCTGAGGGAACATCAGAGTCGGTGAGTCAGCCTATTACAGATGTTCAGTCATCAGTTTCAGTTTCACGTCAGAATGATATTGTCAAAGGCAGAACCATGTGGAAGGTTAAAACTTCGGGACGATATGATGAAATTGTGGGTTATGCATTGAATGTGTTCGATGGTAACGATTCCTGTGTGGAGTCTTCAACATGTTCAGATGCAGTTCGTTACGACAACCCTAATAATTCAGTGATACCATGGAGGAGGAGATGCGATTTCTTCTCAAGTAAGTCTCTCAAGTTTAAACAGGGCTTAAACTTGAACGGTATAAGATGTTGAGTTGGCCCATCTGATGCCTTTGTGGTAGAGGAGCTTTTTTTTAATAGAGTTTTGCAGATTTGTTTCCTTGCACCGGAATTTCGTTGAAAGTGGAGATTATAAGAGTTCAGTGTTCTGGATTCGCTTTGGGTTGGGCTGAGTAGCCCATTGGATCTCTCATGTGGAATTCATGTCAATGTGGAGATTATTAGAATTTGGTGTGACCCGAATTCTAGTTGGGCCGTATATCAATATTAGGGTTTTACGTTTTCTTTATATATTGATGTTTGAGTCGCAAAACTCATTGTACCGAATTGATATTAGTGATTATCTCCTCTGCCAGTGGTTTTTTCCCTTTCTAGGGTTTCCACGTAAAATTCGGTGTCCATTATTTTCTCGTTTTCTTTTTTGATTTTCTGATCGTTCGTTAGAGGTGGATTAGGGCCTCTAATCCTAACAGTACTCTCATTACAATATTGTCCGCTTTGAGCCGGAGCCCGCGAAAGATTTGTTCTTGGGATTAGCCTAAAACGCGTTGTATTAAGTATGGAGCGAAACTCTACTTATAAACCATATATTTTTCACTCTCCCAAGCAATGTGAAATTGTGCACTCCCACTGATATGAGATAGGTTCCACCAGACCCTTCTTGTCTTCACATGGTGAACTGTCACACTACAAAAGTCCAATCACGACACTGATTTTTAAAATTCAAATTGTAGAAGTTCAGAGATACACGTGGACATCTGGAGAGCCACATGAAATTCCAAATACCGTTAACGAGAAGTGTTACAGTACGGTCTTAAATACAAATGAAGGATATCTTAAGATTTTTTTTTTTGTTGAAAAAATAAATTAAGGTTTAAATTACCACTGACGAACAGGATAGGGTTTATACTGTACTATTTTAAAAAATTTTGTTGGAACTTTTTCTTAAATTTAAGGAAAAAGTTCAATGTAGCCCCCAACGTATGGGGTCAGTGGTCATTTGACCCCTAACGTTTATTTTTGACTTAATCAAACCCTATCATATAAAACTTTTGCAATTCAAATCCTCCCGTCAATTTTTCAGTTAAATTTGACAGATGCTCTTTTAAAATTTCCAAACTACCCTCTCTCTCTCTCTCTCTCTCTCTCTCTCTCTCTCTCTCTCTCTCTCTCTCTCTCTCTCTCTCTCTCTCTCTCTCTCTCTCTCTCTCTCTCTCTCTCTCTCTCTCTCTCTCTCTGAACAGAGGCTCTGTTCTGTTCTGCTCGAGCCGCAACCCACGCGAAGCGCAGAACAGCGAAGAACCATCGCCCTCCGACAGAAAGTGTCGTCGCACACCGTAACCGCCGTTCAAAATTTGCCGATTGTCAGGAAAAAGACGTCAGCCAAACAGAAAAGACCATCTCCGACCACCATATTCAACTTCTTATATGAACAATCGAAGACCAATACAGCAGAGTTAATGCAAGCAGGAAAGGAAACATCATATGGAAATACGATATTGCATTTCTGAATCAAAAATCAAAATCTGAAAACTATTAATATTTTCTTTGCCTTCCCCAAGTGTCTGTTTGGTTAATAGAGATTTATGGGAGAAAATTATAAAAACCATAAATATTAAATGGTATGCTGCTCAGCCAGCAACTCTGTAGCTATCACGAAGATTTTTGATAGAAAATCGAAAAACAATTTTACATAGAGAAGTATGAAGAATAACAGAGCAGGGAAACAAGATTGTTTCCACCATCAAAATTTTTGCATTCTTGATTCATGCACAAACTTAATAAAACACAAGATTAAAAGAAAACATCAGAAATGAAAAAGGAAGCCAAGAACGCGAACGATTACGCATTTGCGTGAAAGGCATTAGAAGAACAAAGACATTAGGGAAAGAAGAAGAAACACCTGAATATCATTCAATATCAACAGCAGGAACAACCCTTTCGAAGAATTGAAGTGCTTGCATGAAATAGATATGCAAAGAAAAAAAGAGAAAACCAGACTAATTGAGGCAAACATATTAAGATCACAATAAAATCAATCAGAATACCCAAAACCCAGAATCAAAATCAGCTCTAAAACTTAAAAAAAAAAAAAAAAAAAAAAATCAGCGATGGACAATGAATGCAGGAGAAAGCAAAAATGGGGTGGAAAAAACTAGAAAGGAAAGAGAACCCACTTCGAGCCAGAGCGGAGGGTGGAAGCAATGAAAAACTTGGGAGATCTGAGGCCAGCCATGGGAGGAAGAGCGAAAGAATGGAGCTTCGATGATTGAGAGGTGAAGGGACTGAATTGCAGAGCCAGTTTTCTCTTCTTTGCTGTTTGTTTTTTCTCTCTCTCGTTCTCAGCTTCTCTTTCAATTTCGTCCATAGAAGGAAAGTAAAAAGAGAGAGAGAAAAAACAAAGGTAGTTTGAAAATTTTGAAAGGGTATTTGTCAAATTTAACTAACAAATTGACGGGAGGGTTTGAATTACAAACGTTTTATACGATAGGGTTTAATTGGGTCAAAAATAAATGTTAGGGGTCAAATAACCACTGACCTCATACGTTAGGGGCTAAATTGAACTTTTCTCTAAATTTAATTGTACTATTGCCTAGTATGTTTACATATCTTTGAGCTCAATTCATGTGCCTTCACCATCTTTTAAGAGCTCTAATCTATTACTTGCATCGAGAACATTGTCTAGAGTTGTGAAATGTGCAAGCTGACCAACTCGACTTACTAAAGTGTTGAGTCCACCTTACAGAAAGAGCGAAATTCAAATTTATTTCTCAACAATCAGTGGCAAATTTTCGAAAAGCCCCACCCATATACGACGAATTGAATACACAAAAATTATGACCAGAGAAAGAGAAGAGAAAGTATGTGCTTTAAAACAACAAAGCCAACGTGACCAATCCAATGGCTGCCGACCCAGCTAAGGCAAAGGTGTTTGACACAGCATTATTTCTCTCACTCGGTGCAGGTGCTTGAGATGGAACTTCAGAAATTGAACGTGCAACTGATTTTGTTGGTGATGGAGCCATTGAATGTTTGGGAGACTTCGCCGGCGCCGGACTCATTGCCTTGGAGGGGGAAGGAGCCTTAACGTTGGCTGGAGTCGGTGCAGAAGCGGGAGTGTTTGGTGAAGTAGGCACGTTGACAGGTGGGTTTACAGACGGAGACAAGGTTGGTTCACTGGACGGAGCTACTACAATCTCAGGGGGTGCAGAGTTCTCCGGCGCCCATGTTTCAGGCGCTGATGGTGGAGACGTGGTAGAGGGTGGGGGAGCTTGTACGTCAGGAGTCCATTT
This sequence comes from Begonia masoniana, assembly GCA_022432975.1. NCBI lineage: Eukaryota > Viridiplantae > Streptophyta > Magnoliopsida > Cucurbitales > Begoniaceae > Begonia > Begonia masoniana. Next base: position 6,839,422 of record CM039513.1, on the reverse strand, counting down.
CCATGGAGGCGAAGAGCTCGGTGGTGACTCCGGCGTGAATGCCTGAACAGAGACGGCAAACAATGCCACAATTATCATTGCATTGCGAATTGTCAAGTGAACCATATTGCTAAACAATGATAATAATGTTGAGAGAGAGAGAGAGAGAGAGAGGCAATGGAGGATTGAAAAGAGAAGAATGAAGATATAAAGAAAGGAAGAGGGCATGGATTAGGAGTTTATGCTTGAGCACTAAACGGATACAGCTCAACATGAAAACCATATAAAATGCTTAAAGTTTATTAAGATATGGCATCAGCGAAAGAATAATTTTAATTTACAGAATTCACATGAATATATACTTGAAAGAATCTGGAGGAGAGGCTGTCATGTGTTCTGATTGGTTCTTAATGTCAACACTGTTTCAATAGTAAATGGCATACATTCCCTCAACTAATAAAGTTATTGTAATTATAATAATTAGTAATGATATTGTTTGGGCAGGGATTCACGTTTTCTTACAAAAATGTAATATTAAACATGAAAACAAAAAAGAAACTAAGAAAGAATATAGAGATTTACGCAAAAATAAAAATATAATGCAAATTTTGCTACTAAAAAATAATATATATGGTGCATCTAAACTGTAAAAACATGACTACGGGGCGCTAAAATGCCTAATGCATAATCACCATGCGGTTAGTGATTTTGGACAGGTTAAGGATATTGGAAAATTTAACAGACCATTTTTCCTGACTCGTTTTGAAGCGTTGAACACACGTAGACCTCCAATTGTTGAAATTTTGTCCCGTTCATTTAACACGTAAATCGAGATGAGGTTTAAAACTTTATTTTTTGGTGTTTAAGTTAGAAAATTTTCATATTGCATCAATACGAGTTACATTTTAGATAAGTCTTAAATTTCTAGTATTTAGAGAGTTTTGAAAGTTGAACGTAGATGATTGAAACTTTTGAGTTTTGTCGTCGAACGTATGCGTTGGTGAAGTTCAAGGTCATTTGTCATTTCCTGCTAGTTTTGCTTCTTAGTCCTGCCGTAGTATTTTAGACATTATCCCTAATGTCATACAATCTTGGCATGGAGATCAATCAAGAAGATAGTATTTTCATATCTCAAAAATGTTTTACAAGAGAGATTCTAAAGAAGTTTCAGGTAGAGAATTGTCAGTTTATGAATACTCATGTGACATGAGGAGTAAAATTATCAAAGAATGAAGAAGGAGCGAAAGTCGATTCTACAACTTTCAAGAATCTTGTTGGAAGTTTGAGATATTTAACTTGCACAAGATTAGACATTCTTTTTAGAGTTTGACTAGCCAACTGATTCATGGAGTCACCAACTATAACACATTTTCAGGCGGCGAAGCGGATTCTTCGATATATCAAAGGTACAATTGATTTTGGCTTGCTTTATTCATTTTTGGTGAATTTAAGTTTGTCAAATATAGTGATAGCGATTGGGTTGGAGATATAGATGATTGAAAGAGCACAACAAGTTTTGTTTATTGTATGAGTGCTACAATTTTTATTTGGAGTTTGAAGAAACAACAAATTATGACTCTATCCACCTGTTAAGCTGAATATGTTGCAACTACATCATGTGTGTGTCATGCTATATGGCTGAGACTACTATTGAAGGAATTACAAATGACACAAGAAGAAGTTACAAAGATTTTTGTTGACAATAAATCAATTATTACATTGGTGAAGAATCATGTATTTCATGATAGAAGCAAGCATATAAATAGAAGGTATCATTTCCTTCGTGACTGCGTTGTGAAGAGTGAAGAACGATGATCAAGTTGCTTATATTTTTACGAAGCCTCTCAAATATTATATTTTCAGCAAGCTAAAGATGATGCTCGGAGTTATAATAAATTAAGCTGAAAGAAGGATGTTGAAAATATAAGTTTAATTCAAATAATATATTTTAGTTAACGTATATTTTAAATATGGTTTTGATTAAAATTAATGTGTTTGTAAATAGCCACCTAGACTTGAGATTCATGTATGTATAGATATATTAGTTTATGTATTAAGATGATTTATTAAATATTAGTACATGTATTAAATTAAATAGACATGTATTAAATTATTTTATACATGTACTAAATAATCTTACAAATAGGATGTGATAGACATTTTAAAATTAAGCAATAGCCAAAAAATTTCAATAAAAAGGTTTCTTTCAAATTCTCACCTCTCCACTTTGTTTTTTCCTTCTCTAATTTTTTTTCCTCATTCTAACACTTTATTGGATTTAATTCTTAATCTATCAAACCACATCACTTTTGCAACTGATCTGCATAAAATATAAGACTAAATTAGATTTTGTAGATAAATTTTTAAGATCAATTCAATATGCTAAATGTTCGCAATGCTATATCATTTTCTATAGTTAAAACATAAGTTCTGTAAACAATAACTCTAGAAGACCCAATGTTTTGCAAGACAAGAACTAGGAGAAGAACGGCCTGGCCATGCCACACAACGGTATCTTGCCTTGGTCGAGCATGATACTCAACTATAGTCAAACGCGTGCGAAGTATTGACCAAACTCTGCCTTTTCCTTTGGCTTCGTCCCAATACGAAAGCGTTATTGAAGTTCCATAAAATATGATTTTCTAATTTTCAGTTTAAAAATGTTGGTTTACCCAGATAGGTTACAAGAATCATGCTTATGTATTATAATAGAAGTTCCAACCCAATATCATCCTGTGTTTTAGTATGCATTACAACTTATAGTAATATATATTATTGTCAAACGTAACTCACTCTTGTCACCAGCCATTGCCACTTTGACTTTTGAAATGTATTATTTAAACTCAACTTTTTAAATCTAAATGATAATTGGGCCTAACATAAAAAAATTTGTATGGCCCAAAGTCGAACTACTTTACTTTTAGAGTTTAGTCCTCTTTTCTACTCGATGTCTGCAAACTTATCAATGTTAAAGGCCATGACCTTAAACATTGAGAAGTTTATACCATGCATTGAGAAGATTGATGCATATATTCATCAATAATAGTACCTATACCGTGTAACACTAAAACATTGTTCCACCATGCATATATTTATGATTAGTGTATACTCATTACTTCTTCATCAGCTTATTACACGCATACATGTATGCATAGTACATATTCTAATCATAATCATTATTCTAATTAGTATTAATTTCATTATCTAGCTAATTTTTAAATTTTCTCATGCATATAAAATATTTTACTCAAAATTTTAGAATTTGCAGTATGTATGTGGAGTCTCCAGATACTTTCAGTATAATATTGTTCATTTTAGACCGGAGTCTGCACGAATTTATTTTTGAAATTAGTCCAAAACGCGTTGTATTAAGTAGGGAATATAACTCTACTTATAAATCACTCAATTTTTACTCTCTCAAGTGATTTTAGATTATGTATCTTCACTGGTATGAGTTGAATCCTCACAATTAAAAGAATTTTGGGTCGTTTTTGCATTCACAAGGTCGACTGCCACAATATGAATTTATAGGTAGAGAGGCAACAAATTGTCAAATATCATTTTTGGTATACCCACATGGGCTGCTACAATAGCATCCTAGTTTACACTACTACTGACTTGGAACCCATGTTCACACGGTCGTGTTACAATATCTATGTCACATATTGCTTTTATTTTACTTTATAAAAATTAAAAGTATGGTCAACGACTTTTAATATTCCAGGTTTAACGTCTATCTTCGTCATTTGTCGGTGAATATTCAACAAATGACTTTGAAAACTCATCATCTCTTCAACGTACTCTGAACTTACAGAGGTGTCAACGTCGAACACAAGCAAAAACAAACATTATGAACTGGTTCTTAGACCTGATACTTCATTATTATTTTTATTCTTTATAATCAAATTTTTGACAATTATTGTTGGGTTTAAAATCGATGGTTGTGATCTTATGTTAAACATGACTGTTGATACTTCTATACTTTTAGTAGGCGTTGGTACAATTGCAACACCTTGTTTTTTTATCTATAGGATGTTTATATTCATTAGTTTACTTTTAATCTTGTTTATGTCAGTTAAATTGTGTGAATCTTAATTCTAATTTTTGTTTTATTCATATGCTTGTCATGTAAAAGTTTCAGACATCAATTATGACCTGCTATTTTGCAGCTCTCAAGGTTGATTTGTCGTCTTTTCATCCAAGTCATTCACTCTTTGCTTTTTATTTATGGCAGTCTAACCTTAGCCATTGTTCATCTTCACATTTGTAAGTTTAAGTTTCTAGAAGGGCTTTAGGCAATTTAAAACCTATGATACTTATGATTGTAATGGTCGCAAAATTGGAAACTTTTTCAATTTATCATTTAGTGAAAGTCTTTATGTTTCTCACGCACCATTTGATTTTATCAACTCCCATGTGTGAAGACTCTTTCCATTAATCTCCAAAGTAGAGTTCAAATACAATGTTTCATTCATTGATAATTACAATTACTATAGCTAGATTTATCTTATAAAATGTCATTGTGATTTTTTAATTATCTTTACTACTTTTTGAAATCTTGTTAAAATTTGTTATTAAGCTATTATCAAGTATATTTTTTGTGTGATTTAGGTGGGAGTATACAACAAATGTCTTCTCTATTTTATTTACTTTAGATGGTACTATATATCAAACTTAATTACAAAATACTCTAGAGTAGAGTAGCTAAAGAAAGACATAGACATATTTTTGAAACTATTTTATTAATATGATTTAAATTAAGCAGCATTCAACTTGTCACCTTATAAGAAGTTATACATATATTCTCTTGATTGTTTTCCTTTACGTGTCTTTGTATCTATTTGTTTTGTCCTTTGTCCTCATCTTGAGCATAGAAAATTATCCTAAAAATTTGTTTGAATTGTCTTTCTAAATAATGGTGCATATCGAAAAATATATCATTGACATGATTCAATTAATCAAAAGCTATAGGTTTCTCGCCATATTGTGTTTCTTAAACATGTTTTTTTTTCTTTTTAATACCTAAGTGTACTGATTATTGTTGACTTAATAAGGATTAATTATAATTGTTTTGATGATGAAAAATGTTTTTGATATAAATATTATTCTAAGTTATTATATTATTATGATGATTATGATTACATTTGAATATGATAAATAAAGTGCTTGATATTGATTTGAAATATTCTTGAAGGGGGCATTTGATTGTATTAATAAGTGTATCTAAGTTTTCTTAGATATATCTAAGACCTATGGGATGTACAAGATCAGAGTTTTGAAAAACGACGGACAAAAATTTTCGGTAAAATTTCAAAAGATGTCGACCACTCCTATGAAGTATTCGCCGTTAGTGCAAAATTTCACAAACCTGAGAGCTTTTCTATGTCAACCGGTATGTTGACCGCTCCAAACATTTTAGCCTAAGGTGTCAACTGCCAGTGAAGGTGTCGACTATGCGGTCGTACGGCAGGTCGACCAAGTTATTGAACGACTTTAAAAATTACACGCAATGGTCACAAAGTGTCGACCGACAGTCGGAGTTTTAGAATACCTCTATAAATGGAGAAGATGAACCTTTGGAAAAAGAACAACTTTTGGAGAAAATTGCAACGAAGTGCTGTTAAATTTTTCCACTTGAAAACAAAGAGTTTTCGGCCTAATCATACTTTCCTAAACCATAACTTGATATTATCAACCTTGAAAGAGTGTGATATTGTATTATATTGTTCAACCTTCATTTGTATATCGGTGAACTATAAAATGGTTAGGGGTAGGCAGAACCAGACCGGAACCGGTGGACCGTCGGTTCGGTCCGGTTATTTGGGCGGTTTTTGAGTTATGGTCGCGATTCCGGTTCCCATATCCATGAGGACCGGAACCGCAGTCCACGGTCCCGGTTCTGTTGCTCACAGAACCGGGAACCGTGGGACTACCGAGAAAAGCCCCTTCCCTGATGAAATCCCTGTTTCTAATATATCATAAACCATCAGCTTTGAGGCTTCATCTTCATCAACCACCATCTCCCAATTGTTTACACACTCATCTTCCGGCCAAAACCCTAAGTTACAGCCGATGCTGTCATAATAATCACAGGGCCCCCCAAAATCTGGAAAAAACTGCAGATCTTGGAAAAAGGTCGATGGAGGGTTTGAATTAGAGGACATTGAGGAAGATGAAGAGGAAGATGCAGAAGGAGGAGGAATTGCATAAATTGCTGCTGTTTTTTCTGTCACGATTTTGTCTTCTTCTTTGAAGGTACCTTCAATGGCGGTCGAGTAGGTTGTTAGCGTTTCATGATTAGTATCACAAAGTTGTTGGATTTTGTGTTTTTCTTGGACTTTCTCTTGATGGGATTTTGTTTTTCGATCAGATGAAGAAGAAATTGGTTGGTGGGTCTGAGGATCGATACCCATTTTTTTTTAATTTCTTTTTTATGTGGGTATTCTAGTGGTTTTTTATCTCGTTGTCTGTTCTTCCTGGGAGATGAGATGCAATCTTAGACCATCTGTTACAAAGTAAAAACACAGAGAAGATGAACCAACGAAAAATTAATTTTGGGAGGAATCGGTACCGAACCGGGAACCGGATCGTATGGCGGTCTGGTTCCCGGTTCGGTATCGGTTCTTCATGGGACGGGTTCCGGTCCTAATAAATTAATTCCCGAAATGACCGGTCCGGTCCGGTTCCAAGCGGGAACCGGACCGGACTGGACCGTGCCCATCCCTAAAAATGGTGATGCCCTTGAATAGTTAAAAAATATTTGATTGACACTCGCAAGCTTAATCAAAAAGAAAGGAGACACCCTGCAATAATTGAAAAGTTTGATTGGCACCTAGAAGCACAATCACTTGTGACCAAAAAAATTTTGGTGAAGAAATCTCCAAAGATGAGTTTTGGAGTGTCGAGGCAATTTGGTCGAACCGCATTAACAACTTTATTATACTCTCTTAACAATTTTATTGGTTATCATTGCATATTAATTTAGTTTATTTAATTAATAGAGATAAAATTTATAAAGAGATTGTAAATTAATTAGATTGTTTAATCACAAAAAATATGTCAATAATTAATTCACTCTCCCTCTTCGTTTATTTCGGTAAGTCTGATTTGATTTGTAGTAATCCTTTTGTCAGTGATTGTAACGTTGATTCACCTAGTGCTGCTTCTGATAATGTGTTTCTAGCAGAGTACTAGCTCATATTTTAGCAGATTTGGGCCCTTTTGCTCCTATTCTTCCTATTGCTAATTCTCTTGCTATTGTTGTACCATCATCACCTATTGTGGCTCTTCCTTCTACTCCTCTTATATCTTGTCAGTACATGTATTTGTAAGTTTTTTCAATTTTTCCTTTTCCTTCTCTTGTATCTTGTCATTCTACATGTATTTATAAGTGAAATAATCTCCCTGATTTTGCTTACTCTTATAATTCTAGTTCTTTTGTTGCTTTTTTTCTTTTTTACTTCTACTCACTACCTCGTTCAGCCTATATCTGATAATGAGACCATTTGAGATCCCATTTGTCATAATTCTATGATTGAAAAACCTATTCACTTGCGTCAAACTCGTTCTTGGGACTTGGTACCTTTGCAACAAGGAAAATATTTCATTTAATCTCGTTATAAGATTAAAAGTAAGTCTAATGTGTCTATTAAACTATACAAAGATCAATTAGTTGTAAAAAGATATTCTCAAGGGTACTTTTGCTCATGTGGCAAAAGTGATCAAATTTTGCACTTTTATTGTCATGGCCTTCATTCCAAGATGAATGTTATAAATATTTTCTTGAACGGAGATCTTTAAGAAAAATTCTACGTTACGCCTCCTAGAGTTTTTCCTCAATCTAGGAAACTGTTCAAACTTTAAAAATCTCTCTGTGGAGTTAAGGAAGCACCTCATATATTATTTGACAAGTTTATATTGTGATTCTTCACTTTATTTTTGTACCACTCACCATTACTAGCTTTGTTTGTTAAGTGTACATCTGCTGGCTGTACTTTCCTTATAAGTAGATGGGATTGGGGATTGATCTATTGAACTATGGGTTGGCACTTTATTATGCAATGAAAGATCTAGGTTATCTATATTAATTTCCCGACATTAAAGTCGTTTCTTTGACAAATAGTTATAAGACTAGGTATATAACGGATATTTTTTAGAGTGCTCCTCTAATAGATAACAAGATTTTTTTTCATACTGCTCTTGAGCTCAATGCTTGCTATTCCTCCTTTGATGGAATTCCTTTGACACCTAGATTATATCTAACTATTATCAGGAGCTCGGTTTACCTCATCTGCTCTCGTCTACGTATGCACATGTTATTTATATTGTTAGTCAATTTTTCACTTCACATACTATGATACATTGGATTACTTTTCTTCTTATTTTGAGATATCTTTGCGATATTTTATTTCAAAGTCTTATTTTTTCATTAGTTTCATTTGTTAGATATGTGTGCGTGCTCTCATGTCAACGGGCTCTACTGAATTTTGTATGTCTTTGTGATTAATTTCTCATGAAAAATTTAACTTGCTTTGAAACGAATAATAATGTGAAAAAATAAGAACACACAAATTTATAATGATTCACTCTCAATACGAGAGCTACATCCACTTCCCGCTACCAGATTTCACTAAGATCAAAGAAAAACAAGTTACAATAATGTTTCTACCTCTCACACTCTCTACAACAATTTGAAACTCTAAATACATATTTATACACTCAACAAAATAAGACAACGAAATAAGAGGATAAAATAAACAAAAATATCCCCAACACTAAAGACCCTTGTAAAAAGAAATTTCTTCTGGGGCGGTGCCCCCAACCCTAGAGTGGTAAACCCCACTTACAACCTCCACGTTGACCAAACTACATAGGTCGATCTGCAGATTTATCTGTGTAAGGTTTTCAATCAGCGTATGCTTCACAAATCAACAATCACCGCTCTAAGAAGCAACAAAAATTCAATAACTGTAACACCTGGAAATTTCCCTCTAATGTACATAGCCTTAGATTTACTTATGTTAGGGGAGTTTAATTTTGATCCTAGGGTTATGCTAAGTATATGTGTTAGAAAGTGAAAATTTGTGAGAAAACACTAGAGTTGGAGTAGCTTAGGGTTATTAGTGGTTGAAATAAATGGAAAGAAAATTGTTTAAAAAAAAAATGGAAGGGAGGAGATTTCTTACACGTTGAAGAGGTGAAGAGGAGGAAATGTGGGTTGGTTTATAAATTTATTTAGTTTAGTGGTAACTTTTGAAAGAAGAAGAAGTGGAGTTTTAAATGAAGGAAAGTGGAGGAGTAAAAAAAAAAAAACAATTCTCACTTGTCTTCTTCTCCCTCTTCCACAAAGAACCCTAAGTTCCTCCATTGTTGAAGTTTCAAGCTCCCTTTTGGTGAAGATAATAGCAAGGTTAGTGAGTTAATTGGATAGGTTTTGTTAGTTAACTAGTTTATGCAATGTTTAGGTGGTTTTTGTTGAGCAGTTTGAAGAATTTTAGAACCCTAGTTAAGAGTCCGAAATTCTAAAATTTGTGATGAGTTCCCCTTTCCTTAGTTGTTAATTAAACTTGTGACGACCCCGACCCCACGTCAGTGCCGCCACGACCTGTGTCGTGCGTGCATACATACGTACATGTGTATTAACCTCGTCCGTTCTCACTTAAATTTTTTTCTTTTCTTTCTTTGCATTTTTCGTTTCCTTTCCTTTTCATTCGTTTATTTATTAGAGAAAGGACTCGGGCTTCCAATCCATATCTAGACATTTGGGCTCTAACTTAACCGTAAGTTCGTCAACGTCTAAATCACTAAAACAGGGTTAAGACCATTTTTCGGGAAAATGTTGATTCGATTTTTGGGTCCCCAAAATCCTTTAAAATACTTGGGAATCGCTCGTAAAATACGTTAAAAAGGTATCGTAAAAGGTCGGGTTAAAACGTGTTTTGAAAAGTCAATTTAAAAAAAAAAACACGTTGGGGTTCAAATGTGACGCCGATCGATCAGGACCAAAGGCCGATCAATTGGGCCTTCTTCGGTTTCCCGGCTAAAATAACCATAAACGCCAATCGATCGGGACATAAGGCCGATCGATCGGGCCCTCTCTGGATTCCGATTTAAAAACGATCTTCAACGCCGATCGATCGGGACATGAGGCCGATCGATCGGGCCCTCTCTGGTTTCCAACTTAAAACATCTATAGACCCCGATCGATCGGCTCTTGAGCGCGATCGATCGGGAGGGCACATTCTGGGCGCACGCACAGCACGCGCCTCCAGCGCCCGGCCAGCGCGCCTCGCCCCTGCCCTCTCGCCCCTTTTCCTACCACTTTGCCATTTTTCCTCAATTTTTCACCTAATACACACTTCAATTTCCATCATCAACACATCCATCAACAATCCAATTAAATTACACCTCCCAAAACCCGAACATCCAATCTAAATCCTCCAATCCCGACACAAACTTCGATTTCAACTTAAAACCACAAACCTATTATCCAATCACCAAAACTCATCCAAAACCTATTCTATTTCATCAATACGTCCCAAACTCATCAATATTCACCCAAATACACATCAACATCAATATCATATCTATTTTCATCAAAACCTTCCATACATAGCGGGAGCTATCAAAATAAAATCATCAAAACATTAATTTCAACCTATCCATATACCAAACATCCTAATATATATTTCTATACATTTCATCAAATAATTCCAAAACATATAACCTATGCTCCCCACGGGTCGTGCTCGCGTTGACTATGCTGGCCGCTCCCACGAACATCTTTCCTCAAGCTGCAGGCTCGTCGGGTGGAGGGACATCTTCTTCACCTTGCTCGTAGTCATCTACACCATAAGGACACCTATGAGATAAAAATCTCAGCAAGTTCTACGTAAATGTATATGCATGATCATATATGCAATGAAAGCCGTCTATGTCAATTCATTTATCAGTACGTGTCAGTCTATGGTTATCGGAAACGCTCGACAGATGGATAGGGCACGTCAAGCAGTTAGACAGTCCACACCATCTGAAGGGAGGAAAACCCGCTCACCACGGAACGCCAGGTCTGAACCTCATCTCCGATAACCTCATGTCATGGTTGTTTATTGTGATACTTTACTTGCCTTTATATGCATGTTCTTTTCATGAAATCCATGCATAAATTCATTTTCATGTCATTTTAAAAACCGTGATGCATGAGCAATTCAATGAACGATAAAGCATACATGACGAGCATACCATCAAAACGTCACAAATACTATCAAGGCATTACAATACTTAACCTATAAGATAACCAAAGCCTAACTACCCAACCAAAGCAATTAAACAAACAATGCACCAAACAATCCTCAACACGATTTTCGACTTATGGTGTAGGCCAATCGGCCACAGTAAATCACAAGAACTTACCTCGCGTCCCGTGCACACCAAGCTCCTCGTCCCGAGCTTGATCACCTAAATCAATTCATAGCGTCCTTTGTTAAAATCGAGTTTAAACATAAAGTTTCGAGAATTTACGAAACTCCTAACTAAAGAAAATTTCCTAAAATTCTAATAAACCTCTCTCGGGCATTTCATCGAGCAATTTATGCTCGCAAATTATTAAACTCCATTAATGGAGGTTTCCCAAAGCTCCATACCCAATTTTTTTTTTTTCCATCAAATGCAAAATACACTCAAACGTTTCACCTAATAACGTTCAATAATCACCAATAAAGCAATAACTAATCATTCCTAACCTAACCCAACCCAACCCGGTTGTTTTCAACGAAATCCGACAAAACCCTAATAATTTACAATGCTAAAAATCGAGAATAACAGCCGGAAAACTATAGATTCTTACCTAGAATCGCGAGGGGAAAAGAAGACGTGAAGAGAACTCGAAGATTAGAGGAGAAATCGTTGAAGCAAAGGGGAAGACCGTGGAGGAGAAAGCAAGAATCGCCGTTGGAGAGAAAGGAGAAGGAGAGAAAAACGTTTAAGTGTTGAGGGAAAAGGGCTATTTGGGTTTTAATTAAAATTGGTTTGGCAATTTACATATTTGCCCTTCGGTTTAACTCTCCGTTCAACCTATTATTCGACTATCGGTTCAGTTTCTCTAAAATTTTCTTATTTCACCAATTATTCCAACTTATTCCTAGGGCTCTAATAAAGCCTTCTGTTCGACAAACGAATTTATTTTACTATTTCTACGAATTAAATCTCTATAGGGTCAAAACCGGAAACTTAAGCATTATATTTCGGTTCGACTTCCATAAATTTCCATAATTCTCCCAAAATTCATATTAATTACAAGGACTCCATTAAAACTCTCGGTTTGCAAAACAGGCATATTGCAATTATTTACGAAATTGCCATAGCGCACACGATTCAAAAACTCGTAAAACCGTGTGTTACATTTCATCCACCTTACAAAAATTTTGTTCTCAAAATTGATTACACAAATAACTCTGGATATTTAGTCATCATAGCTTGCTGCCTCTCCCAGGTAGCTTCCTCTACTCCGTGATTCCGCCATAATACTTTGACAAGCGGGATTTCCTTGTTTCTCAATACCTTAATAGAGGATTCCAGAATTTGTACATGTCTCTCCTCATAGGTTAGCGTTGTCTGTACCTCAATTTTTCGTTCTTCTACAACATGCAACGGGTCACGCATACACTTCTTGAGCATGGACACGTAAAAGACGTTGTGGATACTCTCCATTGATACCGGTAACTGTAGTTTTGAAGTCATCTTTCCAATTCTCTTCAAAACGAGGAAATGGCCCAATATAACGAGAGTTTAGCTTGCCCCGTCTCCCAAACCTCATGACACCTTTGAATGGAGAAATTTTCAAATAAACCTCATCACCTTCATTAAACTCCAACTCCCTTCGTCTATTGCCAGCGTAGCTCTTTTGACGACTCTAAGCTACCTTAATGCGCTACCTCAATGCGTTGTCTAATAACGGCAATCTTTTCTGCTGTTTGCTGTAGAATATCGGGGCCAATGATGCTAGCCTCACCGACCTCGTCCCAATATAGTGGCGATCTACATTTTCGTCCATACAGCGCTTCATAATGAGTCATGCCAATGGTAGCTTGGAAGCTATTGTTATACGAAAACTCAATTAATGGCAAGTACCTGTTCCACGAGCCTTGAAAATCTAACATGCAGGCTCTAAGCATATCCTCAAGAATTTGATTCGTTCGCTCTGTCTGACCATTGGTATGAGGATGAAATGCTGTACTAAAGTTCAACTGAGTTCCCATGGCTTTGTGCAGACTCTTCCAAAATTTCCAAGTAAACCTCGGATCTCGGTCTGAAACTATGGAAACAGGCACCCCGTGCAGTCTAACAATCTCTTGCACATAGAGTTCGGCGAGCTGATCCATGGAGAATGTTGTTTTAATTGGAAGAAAGTGAGTCGATTTCGTCAAACGGTCCACTATCACCCATATGCTATCATGCCCCTTCGTTGTTCTTGAGAGTCCAACAATAAAATCCATTGAAATCTGCTCCTATTTCCACTCCGGGATCGGCAGGGGTTGTAAAGCTCCTGCCGGCCTTTGATGTTCTGCCTTGACCTGCTGACAAACCAGATAGGTTTCTATATACCTGGCCATCTCTCTCTTCATGTTAGGCCACCAGAAATGCTGCTTTAGGTCTCGATACATTTTGGTGCTTCCTGGATGCACCGAATAGGCCAAAGAGTGTGCCTCAGCCAAGATTTCTCTCTTCAACTCCTCATTATCAGGCACGTACCACCTATGCCTGAATTTCAAAATACCATCATCCGACAAGTTGAAATCAGACGAGTCCTCGGATGTCATGCCCAAACGGTGCTTGTCACATTCTAAGTTTGCCCGTTGAGCTTCACGTAATTTGTCGAGTATCGTCGGCCTGAGAGAAATGTTGGTAAGCAGTGTGGACAACTAAGCCACAATCTCCACATCAAACCTCTCAATCTCAGACTTCAACATCACCGACATCGCTGCAAGTGAAGGCTGACTCGTAGAAGGCATTCTGCTCAAGGCATCTGCGAGCTTGTTTACTTTGCCTAGGTGGTATTTGATCTCAAAGTCATAATCTTTAACGAACTCCAACCACATTCTTTGCCGTATATTTAGTTCTTTCTGTGTAAACAAGTATTTTAAACTCCTGTGATCTGAGAACACTTCACATTGCTGCCCATACAGGTAGTGTCTCCAAATTTTCAACGCAAAGACAACCGCCGCTAGTTCCAACTCATGCGTCGGGTAATTCTGCTCGTACGGCTTCAACTGTCGAAAAGCATACGCAATAACTCTTCCCTCCTGCATAAGCACACATCCAAGTCCAACTTTAGATGCATCACAATAAATGCTGAACTTGTCGCCTTCGACAGGCAGTGTCAAAACTGGAGTCGTGGTCAATTTCTTCTTCAGCTCCTCAAAGCTCTTTTCACACGCAGTCGACCATACGAATTTCTCATTTTCCTTATCAATCGCGAAAGAGGGACTGCAATCTTTGAAAACCCCTCAATAAACTTTCGGTAATACCGAGCCAATCCGAGAAATCCGCGTATCTCTCGTACATTCTTAGGTTGCGGCCAATCTTTTACAACTTGAATCTTGCTTAGGTCAACAGAAATTCCTTCTTGAGATATAATGTGGCCGAGGAAGTTAATCCGATCAAGGCAAAACTCGCATTTGGAGAACTTCAGGTAAAGCTATTGTTTCTCCAAATTTCTCAAGACAATCCGTAAATACTCTTCGTGTTCCTCCTTCGTCTTAAAATAGACCAAGATGTCGTCGATGAATACAACAACAAACTTGTCTAGATATTCCTTGAAGGCACGGTTCATTAAATCCATAAATGCTGCGGGGGCATTCGTTAGTCCAAAAGACATTACGAGGAATTCATAATGCCCGTACCTCGTTCGAAATGCTGTCTTTGGAATATCTTCTCGTCGTACCTTTAACTGATAGTAACCCGAGCGTAAATCAATCCTGGAGAATACTCGGGCACCCTGTAGCTGGTCAAACAAATCATCTATTCGGGGTAATGGGTACTTGTTTTTCACTGTCAACTTATTCAGCTCTTGATAGTCGATGCACATCCGGAGAGTTCCGTCTTTCTTCTTAACGAACAAAACTGGTGCACCTCATAGAGAAAAGCTAGGTCGAATAAAGCCCTTATCCAACAAATCTTCTAGCTGAGATTTCAACTCATTTAGCTCGGCGGGCGCCAATCTGTACGGGTTCTTAGAAACTGGTTCAGAACTAGGATAGACATCAATTACAAACTATATCTCCCAATCCGGTGGTAATCCGGGAAGATCGTCGAGAAAAATCTCTGAGAATTCTCTAACAATTGGGATGTCACCTGGTGTTACCCCATCAAGTAACTGAGTGTCGACCACAGTGACCATAAAAACCGAGCATTCACTTTTAAATTGTTCACTAACCTTCATGGAATAGGAGGTTGGTAGGCTGCTCAATCTTTTCATTGCCTGATAGGCAAACTCCTCTTTGCCCGGGGGCCGAAAAGTCACCACCCCTGATCGGCAGTCAATGGTAGCGAAATGGAGAAATAGCTAATCCATTCCCAATATAAGATCATACCGCTCTATGCCCATAACTATCAACCGAGCATAAAGGGTATTGCTCCCTACAGAGATAACGTTGCCCTGGAAGATGCGATCTGACTGCATAAACTCCCCTGAAGGCAGCATGACTCGATACTCGCACTCTGCTAACTCAGGCTCTATCCTCAGTCTAGCTACGCATGCAGTGGAAATAAACTAGTGCGTAGCACCCGTATCTATCAATGAAAATACAGTCACTCCCGTGACCAAAATAGTACCTACAATAACTGAGGGCTGGGCCTCGTCGTCAACATTGCCAGGCTCAATAAAGACGAATATTCTCGGGGCCACTCTCCTTTGATCGGTAGCCGCCCTTGGACAGTTTTGAGCAAAATGGCCTACCTCTCCACATCTAAAACAACTGTTTGTGCCCAATCGACAAGGGTCGTAGTGTTCCTTTTGGCATTTAGGACAAATTGACTTTTGAGTAGCCCCCTGAACTTACTTCTCCTTGCCTTGGTCGCCCTTACCATCGTAGGGCCTCTTTTCACCCCTCTGTTGTTATTGTTGTTGTCCCTTCGGTTGCTAGCCCTTGTTCTGAGGCCGTGGCTGTATCTCCTGAAAGAACCCTCTAGCTGGCTCTCTCGGTTTGTCAAAAGTCTGTTCAGCGACCTAAATGTCTAGCGCTCTCTCTACAATCTCTGTATATGGCACATTCCGCACCCCTGATATAACGACACTTTTTCTTATCTTTTGACTAGGCCCTTGCATAAACCTACGTACCTTGTCTTCATCAACACTGACCTGGCGTGGTGCGAACCGGGATAGAGCCTCAAACCTTCGGACGTATTCAGCAACTGAACCAACCTGTCTCAATTGCATAAACTCCATCATCTTTGCCTCCCGTACTGTGTGGCTAAAATATTTGTCATAGAATATGGTTTTAAACCGCTCCCAGCTCATCGCGGTCACATCGGTGGTCGCCTTGATCGTATCCCACCAGAAACGGGCATCCAGTGCCAGGTGATAGGCGACGAACGCGACCTTCTCCCCATCCCCTATGCTCGCATATGCCAGTATATCCTCCATAGTTCGAATCCACTCCTCAGCTAAAGAGGGATCCGACGATTGTCCATTGAATACTGGGGGTTGTAATTTCTGAAACCTCTTCATTCCTCTATTACTAGGAGTTGCCACCTCCTGAGCTCTATTGCCCTCTTGGTTAATCAGCGTATCGAGCTGTTGGGACTGCCTTTCCATATGTTGAGCCTGTCGTTCTAAGTGTTGGGACTATTGGGCAATAAATTTCTTGAGTTGATCTATGGTGTCATCTCTATCGTCTCGCTCATTCCCTTGACGCACCATTTTTATAATCCTATACAAGCTAAAGCAACAATTCTAAGAAACAAGAAAACAAATAAAGCATGTAACGTACTCACAGTTTGAAGAAGCATGTCCGTGAAGTGACTTACTGTAATACCAGGCTGTACGAAATATTAGTATTTTAATGTAAATGATATTTTGTTAATATGTCAAATCAAGTCTACTTTATGAAAAGAAAGCGTTATTATGATCTTAATGATTTATAAGGATTTTAAGAAAATTTTGGGAATTTTAGAAGTCTAAGACTAATTTTTGCGAGAAATACGTTTAGCGTAATATAAAGGATACTTTGGTAAAAATAGTAAACGATGTCTGAATTGCGAACGGACGGTTTTAATAGAACCCTAGTAATAAGTCGGAGTTATTGGAGAAATAAGAAAATTTTATGAAATTGAATTGTTAGCTAGTTAACGAAACGAATGACGAAACAAATAGAAATCAAAGGAAGGGCAAAATGATAATTTACCAAGCCAAAATTTAATTAAAATCACTTGTCTTCTTCTTCTTCTCCACGCAATTCTTCTTCTCCCCTGCGATTCTCCTCTCTCCCGCGGCGATCACCTTCTCCTCTCACGGCGTTCTTGCTTCTGGCGACCGATCTCCTCTCCGATCGTCACTATTCTTCACGTTTTCTTCTCCTCTCGCCACCCTAGGTACGGTTCTAAGGTTTTAGGAAGGTTTATTTCAAGTTTTACGGAGTTTAAACAATTAGGGTTTAGTTAAAAATCGTGATTTAGGGCTCGAGATTTATAGGTTTATCGTGTTGGTGGATACAATGAACGTATAGAGTGTTGTTGGACGAAGTTAATCGATTTAGGATGAATATTAGAGATTGAAGAATTTTCGAGTTTTGGGGAAAACTCGTTAATGGTGATTCTGAGATATCGAGCATTAATTGGTTGTTAAAAATGCCTCGATTAGTTAGGTTAGAACGTTAGAAATTTCCTTAGTTAAGGTTTCGTTAAATTTGAACGTTTAATAGTTTAAACTCGTTTTAACGATAATATTGTGAAATTGCTTTAGGTGAACGCTCGTGGACGGAGCTTGGATTGCAACGGACACGAGGTAAGTTCTCGTGACTTACTCTGGCCGATTGGCCTACATCGTACGTCAAAGTCATCTCGAGGAGTTTTGTTGATGTGTTTGTTTAAATTGCTTTGGCTGGGTAGTTAGGTTTAGTTGTTTTATAGGTTATGTCTTTAATTGCTTTTATTGTCTTGATGGTACGTATGTTACATGTTTAAATTATGCTATAAATTGTTCACGCATCACATATTTTGAAAGAGCATGAAAATGAATTTCAGCACTATGTTTTAAAGAAAATGGCGATGTGGCCTGAAAGGTGGCTATTGATCTATTATGTGGATCGATTACGGGTCTGTCACAATACCACATCTAATATGAATTGATGTATGTTTATGGTCATGCTAGGTGGGGCTCAGGCATGGCTGTGCGTGTTGCAAGCATGTACCCCCCTCCTCTAGGTGGAAAGGGTTTTCCAACCGCAGGATGTGCCCTCTCCATTTAGGGGGTCGAGATCTCGGTGACAACCTATGTAAAGATAAGAAAATGTTGCATGGCTTACGAACTCATATGCACCGCATGCATTGCATTTACGTAGAACTTGCTGAGATTTTTATCTCATAGATTGTCTGTATGGTGTAGGTGATCTTGACTTAGGTGAGAACGAGATCCCTCCACCCGAGGAGTGATGTAGTTGACGAAGGATGGCTCGTGGGGTGTGCTGACGCAGTCGATGCTTAACCCGACCCGTGGGGGTGTATGTATGTGTTTTGAGGGTTTTGGGATATTTTGGGTTAACTGTGGATTAGATAGGTTAATTGTATAGCTAAATACATTTTAGGTTGTTTGGATCTGGATAATGGATTGATAGTTACAAAATGTTTCGTTAAAAATTGTCGTTTGATGAACTGCTGGACTATTGAATTTTGTAGGGTTTTGTTTAGTTTTTAAACCGAACCACGCAGTTCGTTTTTATGAAATCGGGTTATATTTTAAATATGTTTTGAGTCGTTTATTGGGTAAACGTCGAAATGTGAAAAGAGGTGAGGTTTGAGCTATTGTATGTTACACGTTTACGGTATGATTTGTGTTAAAGTTTAAGGGAAAGAAGTGGTGAGAAGTTCGTGCAGGTGAGGAGGAAAGGAAGAATAAAAATGGGGGAGGCAGAACACTTGGCGAACAATCGCCAAGAGAGGCGATCGTGAACCAAGGGATCGCCACGCTCTAGAAAAATTCCAGAGCGTGTGGCGATCGATCGCCCAAAGGTGGGCGATCGATCGCCTGGTGAACGATCGCGAGGCAATTGTTCACCACAGCGAGGGGCGATTACGATCGCCCCTCCTTTTTATGACTGGCGATCGATCGCTGGAATTGGGCGATCGATCGTCCCATCATTTTAGGGACAAACGTCCCTTTTTGCCCTTGCGATTGTTTTAATTAAGTTTTAATTGTTATAATTAATTATTTTAAGTTTTATTTAGATTGTTTTTAAGTTTTGTCAATTGATTTAAAAGCATAAACTTCAACGATTTCAATTTTAAAAGTTTTATTCCGCACGATTGTTAGGTTTAAGTTTGTAAGTATAAAAAAAATATATAATATGGGAAAATTAGGATATGGGTAAGGGTCGTCACACTTGCATAGTCGAGCAGTCTGCAGAACCGATTTTAAAACCCGAGAGCTCTGATACCAACTGTTTTGACGACCCCGACCCCATGTCGGTGCCGCCACGACCTGTGTCGTGCGTGCATACATACGTACATGTGTACTAACCTCGCCCGTTCTCAGTTAAATTATTTTCTTTTCTTTCTTTGCATTTTTCGTTTCCTTTTCTTTTCATTCGTTTATTTATTAGAGAACGGACTCGGGCTCCAATCTATATCTAGACATTTGGGCTCTAACTTAACCGTAAGTTCGTCAACGTCTAAATCACTAAAACGGGGTTAAGACCATTTTTCGGGAAAATGTTGATTCGGCTTTTGGGTCCCTAAAATCCTTTAAAATACTTGGGAATTGCTCGTAAAATACGTTAAAAAGGTATCATAAAAGGTCGGGTTAAAACATGTTTTGAAAAGTCAATTTAAAAAAAAAACGCGTTGAGGTTCAAATGTGGCTTCGATTGATCTGGACCAAAGGCCGATCGATCGGGCCTTCTTCGGTTTCCCCGGCTAAAAATAACCATAAACGCCGATCGATCGGGCCCTCTTTGGATTCCGATTTAAAAACGATCTTCAACGCCGATCGATCGGGACATGAGGCCGATCGATCGGACCCTCTCTGGTTTCCGACTTAAAACATCTATAGACCCCGATCGATCGGCGCTTGGGTGCAATTGATCGGGAGGGCACATTCTGGGCGCGCGCACAGCATGCCCAACGCGAGCGCTCGCACTTGGCCAGCGCGCCTCCAGCGCCCGGCCAGCGCGCCTCGCCCGCGCCCTCTCGCTCCTTTTCCTACCACTTTGCCATTTTTCCTCAATTTTTCACCTAATACACACTTCAATTTCCATCATCAACACATCCATCAACAATCCAATTAAATTACACCTCCCAAAACCCGAACATCCAATCTAAATCCTCCAATCCCGACACAAACTTTGATTTCAACTTAAAACCACAAACCTATTATCCAATCACCAAAACTCATCCAAAACCTATTCTATTTCATCAATACGTCCCAAAATCATCAATATTCACCCAAATACACATCAACATCAATATCCTATCTATTTTCATCAAAACCTTCCATACATAGCAGAAGCTATCAAAATAAAATCATCAAAACATTAATTTCAACCTATCCAGATACCAAACATCCTAATATATCTTTCTATACATTTCATCAAATAATTCCAAAACATATAACATATGCTCCCCACGGGTCGTGCTCTCGTCGACTATGCCGGCCGCTCCCACGAACATCCTTCCTCAAGCTGCAGGATCGTCGGGTGGAGGGACATCTTCCTCACCTTGCTCGTAGTCACCTACACCATAAGGACACATATGAGATAAAAATCTCAGCAAGTTCTACGTAAATGTATATGCATGATCATGTATGCAATGAAAGCCGTCCATGCCAATTCATTTATCAGTACGTGTCAGTCTATGGTTATCGAAAATGCTCGACAGATGGATAGGGCACGTCAAGCGGTTAGACAGCCCACATCATCTGAAGGGAGGAAAACCCGATCACCACGGAACGCCAGGTCTGAACCTCATCCCCGATAACCTCATGCCATGGTTGTTTACTGTGATATTTTACTTGCCTTTACATGCATGTTCTTTTCATAAAATCCATACATAAATTCATTTTCATGTCATTTTAAAAACCGTGATGCATGAGAAATTCAATAAACGATAAAGCATACATGACGAGCATACCATCAAAACCTCACAAATACTAACAAGGCATTAAAATACTTAACCTATAAGATAACCAAATCCTAACTACCCAACCAAAGCAATTAAACAAACAATGCACTAAACAATCCTCAACACGATTTTCGACTTATGGTGTAGGTCAATCTGCCACAGTAGATCACGAGAACTTACCTCGCGTCCCGTGCACACCAAGCTCCTCGTCCCAAGTTTGATCATCTAAATCAATTCATAACGTCCTTTGTTAAAACCGAGTTTAAACATAAAGTTTCGGGAATTTACGAAACTCCTAACTAAAGGAAATTTTCTAAAATTCTAATAAATCTCTCTCGGACATTTTATCGAGTAAGGGTGATTTTGTTAACGAACATAGTTTAAGGGTGAGTTTATTAATGACTCTATAGTTTAAGATTTATTTTTTAATTACCTTAATAAATATTAATAATAATGAATATTGTCAAAATTGACTAATTGATTGAAAATTACTAAAAATAAATTATAAATATTAGTATAAATAAATCTTGTGAATTTAAAAATGCAATCATTTTTATACACTTGTCACATTTTTATGGATCATTAGGTTTGTTTAGCTCACTCGACTCGACTCATTTTAACTTGTGGCTCTCGAGCATTGAAACATTTTTGTCTAGTTTTATTAAGTTTGACTCATTTAACTTGTTACTCTCAGTTAACTAGATTCTTTTTTAACTCGACTGGACTTGACTGGCTCATTTGATATCTCTACTTTTCATTTTTTCTCGTCTTAAGGCTCTATAAGTTTAGGACGTGGGTTCAACTCATCATGATTTGGATTTTTTTCGCACTACTCAACTCTTATGACACTTCTAATGAATACTATTCTACACTAGCTTTAACTGGGTATGGTCCATTTAGTTTGTTTTTAATAATGTTCACAGAAGTTTGCAAAAGCATCATTGATGGACGTCATTCATCAATAATATAATAAAGTTATCAATCTTATCGTACAAATAGTCAAAACTTGTGCCTTAGGAGGACCACCTAGTGGCTTTAAGATTGACAATTATTTCATCACCGAGGTCGAGATCATTGTGGTGAGACGCTTTCCAAAAGACGGAATCTTCCTTTATACGCGTTGAAACTTCGTGATTACAAATCCATCCGCAACAACGATCATAGTCAAAGCTAAATGCACGATCATATTATAATATTTTTATCTTCTTGCTCTAAAATAATATTACATAATTAACTTTGAACTGTGTAAGTCATCACTAACAGACCTAGAGATGTTAAATGAATCGATCGAATCTAAAAAGGTCTGGCGCACTGGTTTTCCTGATCTCTCCTTAAACTAGAGAGTTTTGTAACCGCGCTCCATCAGTGTTGTTACGGCTTGTAAGTTTCCATTTGTTTTTTATTCAAAATATCATTGCAATATGCTTTTTGTGACACAAAAAATTCAGAGATTTTCCTTCTCTAATCTCAAACTAAGAAAGTACTTCTCAAATCCCAAATTCGTCATTTGACTCTGCGTCATGGCTTTTTGAAATCTTTATGATCCCATGTTGTTCCCCACGATGATAAGACCATAACATAAAGAGCAACAGTAGCAAGTTCTCCTGCTTTCTTTACGTACAATTGCGTGCTCATAGGGACAGTGTGTCGAATCCATTCTTCTTGAAGTAGTGTTCGATTTAGGGTTCCAGCTCGAGGTGCTGGGCTTTAGCCCTTTAGCGCCTTCTTTAACTTCCAACACTTTGCCCTTCCCAGTTCATGTATCCAAACGGTTGCTTACGCAGACTTCCTCTTTGCACTCCATTTAAAAATGCGGATTTCACATCTATTTGATAATCGATCACTTAAATGTGCCACCTAAGAAATAAGAAGTTGAATTGTCTCCATTTTTGTAACCGGAGTGAAAACTTTGCTAGTCAATCCCGCCTCCTGTTTGTAGCATTTTCCAACTAGGTGGCCATTTATCTTCAATCTTTCTTGGCATTCATCTTTTTTCTTGTTACCCATTTGAGTCCTATGGGGGGCTACATCCTTTCGGCAACTCTACCAAGTCCCACGTCATTCTG